>OZ035883.1:117461915-117992726 GCA_964034835.1 Muscina levida | reverse complement strand
ACGATGACGACGACAACTCAGATGATGATGATTCCAATGATGATGATGACGAAGATGACGATGACGATAACCAATGATCTAGACCATAGCTATGACCTTTTGTTACTCGTAAACTAACGACGATGATGATGATGACCGACCGACCCCCGCAAGCAAAACAAACAAACCAACAACACTTTATATTACTATTATTACTGTTTTTCATACGCTATTACTACTACTTCTTTGGTTTTTATGTGTAAAATACTTTTTTTTTAATTATAAAAAGAATAATAAAATTATGCATAACAATGAAAAATCAAATATATAAACTATTTCTCAGATGAATGAAGATCCAGGATAATATTTAATTGAAATAATAGAGGATACAAGATAAAAGAAGAAAGCGAATTAAATATTACCAACCTTTTAACAACCACCCAGCATGTATGATGCACCTACATTTTGGGACCGCCAGAATTTCAGTCAGAATCTATAGTTTCTCGAATGCGTTTTCTAAAAAGATTTAATTAAAAAAGTTTGTGAATGTAGCGAAATTTAAAAAAAATTACTACTACATCATAATAGAAAAAGATGTGTGTGCCTTAAAGAGATTTTGTACAATTCAAAGAAATTTTTAGTTGAACGACGACATAGCATTTAGCTCTAAATATAATTATTTGGAATCAAAGTTGACAAAAGAAGAGTATTACCAAAAACAAGTATTTTTATTCAAACAATATTGGAAATTATATGAAGAAGTGGATATAAGAGGAGATGCTATAAGAAAGCAGCAGATAAGAGCTAATGTTTGATACGTAATTATTTTGACAACACATTTGAATATTTATTTAAAAGTAATTTATTTATTCCAAAAACAAAAAAAATATTGGTCGTATATAAATTATTCACTTCATCACCTGTAGTAGATCTAAACTGCAGCTAGCTTGTTGACCATTCGCTGTATATGTTTATATGAATATCATCTGCTGTAATAAATATATTTCGTTTGCATAATGAATTCAAAGAACATATTTTCAATAAAATCAAAATAACTCTTTAATAGTCTTAGAAAGACGAAATTTAACTAGTTGTGTAAAATTTAGTATTTTATCAAATTCTTTTAAATCCTAAATTTGTGTTAAATAAAATTTAACTATCTCTTTATTGCTGCGGCAACATGCAATTTTTAATAAAGACAATTTGCCAACAATGTATAAAAAATCTTATATTTTATTATTAAAATAATTTCGGCTGACATATCGATTGTCCTAAAAATACGGAAATTACAAATGTTCTTAAACAAATTTATGCAAATGTCTAAATTATTAACTATTCTTCTATGTCTACTTCATCCTCTTTTAAGAATGATCTCAGAGAAAAATACATATTTTTTAAAGACACTTTTCTCTTAGCCTGCTGTCTTTTGTTATCTATCATCTCAAAACGCTTAAAAATCATCTCCAAGAAATAGTTTAGGTATCCGTTAGTTTAAATTGCAGATCTCTTTAATAAAGATTTGGATTCGCTACTGGCTGAAGTTTGCGCATTTTAAACATCTTGAAAACTCCTCTTTATCCACCCTCTACTCCTTTAACGTTCGTCGTTCATTTTGGGAATAGTTTATAAATTTACAAAAAAATATATAAGAAAAATAATGAAAATGAAATCAACAAAAACCTTAAGAAAAAAGTTTAAATTAAAATAAAAAAAATACATAAAAACAAAATGTGTTGAAATTATTATACTATATTAAGCATAAGAATGAAAGGAAGCAAAAATAATACAACACACACACACAGATTATTTTCAAGCAAACAAAAAAATCCTCAAAAAAATCTAATAAAAGTGAAGAATTTTTTTATATATACTATATAATGAACTTATACTATAATTATTATAAAATAATATTATTGAAAAAAGAAACCATAAGAAGGCCCCCCTAAAAAACAACAACAAAACACTAAAGTGTAAATGCAAAAAATTTAGAAGAAGATTTAATAATAACAAACATTTTTTTACAATTGTGTAATAATTAGCGAAGTAAGAAAATGCCTTTTTATAGAAAAAATTAATTTTTGTTTTTTCATTTAATATTTCATGTTTTATTTTTATAACAATTTTAAAGCACTGGCTTTTAAAATACCCTGTTACTAGCATTTCTTAATTTGAATTCATTGAATTTGAAGAATATGTAAGGGTGGTTATTCTTTTATTTTGGTAACGAGAAATGTACGAAGAATTACATGTCGCGGAAACTCAACATCGAACATAATCCATTGTAAGAAAAATTTCCCCTAAAAGCAATACCGTCATTTGTAGCTATTTTGGCATATTTTGAAATGAATACAAAAAATTTGAATAAATCAATTTGAAATAATCTATTTCAAATCTGTTTATTTTATTATAAATTAATGTAAAAGAATACAAAATTTATAATGTATAAAATAATTTAGATATTAAAGTTTTTAAAAAAGTTGACAACAAATTGCCATCACACCTCTATTGTGGGCATAATTTCAAACAAAATGTGTTACTTTGATGCCTAAAAATATGGCATGAAGTAACCACACCTCGGATGAGATATCATTTTTCAAACGGGGTGTGAGTTCAAATTGTTTCTCATTAAGATAAAAGCTTTTTGCGGCTTGCAAAGAGAATACTGAAGTTGCAGCAGAAATGACTTGAATTACGAAGACCAGTTGTAATTAAAACACAAGCTGTTAGGTTATGCTATGCATACACTATAGGTATTTTGCAAAAAGTAACCATTGTGTTCAAATCTTTTTCCACAACGCACTCTTAACAATCGTTTTATTAATCTAAATATGATAAAACACATGTGTTAACTGCCGTTTATTATTTAATATTCTCTACCAAAATAATAAGCTACAAAACGACGATGTTTTATTTGCTTGATTACTTTCTTTCAAACTTTCCCCTTTTGTGGTCCCCTGTATTCTAGACTGGGTTTTTTTATTTATTTTTTTCTTTTCGTATGAAACATGTTATTACCAATATTTTTCATTTTGAATTTTTAAGCATTTGTTGCATAGTGTTTTAATTGCTTATTATTACATTTATACATATACATATATAAATATATACATTATTTTTAATTTTATTGCTTTTTCAATTATAATTTTTGCTCTTTTATTATTAAATATAATTATTATTATAAATAAATCCATATTAAAACTATAAAGTTGTTAAAACCGAAAAAAAACATAATAAAAAATCAACACTTGTGCAATTCTTAAGAAATTGAGAAGAAAAAATTTCAAAAAAAAAGATACGTCGTTTTATTGTTTTTGAAAGATCTATAAAATCAATATTGATTTTTTGGTACGGGCAGATGTGACACTGGGTTTGCAGAGAGTGTATATGTTACATGGGCGGGTTAGATTGAAAGAAGCCCAAAAAACAGTGTTTAGCTAATAAATAATGGTTTATAAATGCAAGTTCACAACATATAACCGATGACCCATAATAGGAACCGAATAAAGGATTACGTTTTTTTTAAATTTCTTTTTAAATGAGAGATAATTTAATAAAATTCAACTGTTTATAATTTGAATTAAATTTTATATAAGTTTTATTTATTATTTGAATTCAATTTTAAATGAGAGACAAGTCTTATTTAGCACCCAGAGAAACTCACAAATTTAACGTTGTAACCTTTAGTGATTAATGTCTTAATGATTGCCATCTTCTTATATCCTTTACCGAAAATAGGGCGACAGAAATATTACAAAACATTTTAAATATTGGGAATATTGTTTAATGTTGGGAGCGAGGGAAATGGTATTTTATGCAGCGTATGGATCTATTAAATGAATTCTATAATATTATGTCCAATCTGGCAAATATCTTCATGTTTCTCTTAAATGTATATGTACGTGTAAAAATCGAATTCCGTAAGCCACACAGGGATGTAATTACCGCATCCGATAAGTATTGAAACTAGGATTACGAGTAGCAAAAAATACATGCATGTACATTAAAATATAACATATTATTACATTGTTATAATCTTCCTTACAATAGCTTTTGAAAATACACTGCATTAGTTGCTTGGAATTTTATAATTTTGGAAAAATTATGAACCTGTGGTAAACTTAATTAAATCGTCGAATGATTATTTTGAATAACAATTGTAACAATATTTAAAACTAAAAAATTGGGCAAAATATAATGAAAGAATTTAACAACAACAACACGCGATGGCCATACGGGAGATCACGGGTTCGATTCCCGCCTCCAGTCATCTACATTTTTCTTCATTTAAAAATAAATATGTTTGTCCTTCAAATAATATAAATTTTGGCAAACCAAAAAAAATTACACATTTGTTTATGAAATTTATATAAAAAATTTACAATTAGTGAGAAAAATCTATTTGAATATCATAAAATCAGAAAAATAATACCGCCGTTAATTTGTTTATAACATAAAAAAAAATATTTTTTGCTTTAACAGATTCTGCATCAAGAATGAGTATCCTCAATTAAATTTTAAATTTTTTTTCAAAATGATAGCTTTCGAAACACAATTTTTTTTTAATTTTTCTTGTAAAATGATTACAAATTTTAAATTTTTTTTTAAAAAGTCTCTCGTTGTATCGATCTGGAGTTAACTTACCTTTAATTAAAAAAAAATGTCTTGCAACTAAAGTTTAAAAGTTGATTTGATTTTTAAAGAGTAGCTGTATAAGTGGAATATAAATAGAATTTAATTAAAAAAAAATTAGGTTTTTTTTCAGAAAAAAATTTTTTTAAATAAGTTGTATTATTGTAATTTAATTTATATTGGCCACAAGGCTTAAAATTACAATTTTGAATATAAATAAAATAAAAAAATAAAAAAAAAATGCAACTTTTTTCCCCCAATGTGCGACGCGAAGCTAATCAGTCTAAATATGTTATGGTAGGTGTTGTTGTGTAGATTGAATTTTGCGACTGTTGAACCAAGGGAAGAATCTTTCTATTTTATCATTACAATCTCCCAGAATAATTTTAATGTCATGGACAGCGGTCATATATTTCCTCTTGACGCTCATAGAATGCATCTTTAATGTCCTTGTATTTGCCTTCAGCGTGATGCAAAAATACTTCGCCTTGATGCAAATAAAGGCTATTTCGTCACTTACAGGAACGCAATAGCCACTAGATGTCGAAGTCTCTTGGCAACTATGAATCCACATCCAAATTTGTGTTTTTCTTCATAGCAGCTGTAAAATATGTCACAGTTCTTATGTCTTGTGCATCCCTGTCCCGTCCATCGCATGTCAGCCATGTATTTGTCGAGGACATCCGCCAATTGGATATAGGCACCATCTCTGTGGTGAGTTCTGACATTCCAGGTGCATATCCTTAAATCATGTTTCTTTAACGTTTGCGGGGGTCGTCAACATTTGTCTGGGGAGTTCTTGTTTTGCTTTTCTTAGTGTTCTCATAATAGCCATTTTTATTTAAGGAGAGTTGCTTTTTAAGCCACTACGCTCTATCCTTTACTAGTTACATTTCGGCGACAGTCGCCTTAATTAAAACTTTATCTGGGAATAAAATCCTCCTATTCTAAACAGTTCAGCTGTTTGACTAAAAACTTGTACGAGAAAATAAAGCATTGGAATTATCTAAACGTCCACAATTTTTATGTTTCTGAATAAAAATAAATACTTCTGAAGGAAAAAGGAAAGATGGCACGTTTTTATGAGGCCTGGACGTTGAGTAATAGGTATCTATGGATTCAGAAAGTCAACGGACAAAAGTTACAAAACGGAAATAATCGATATCACACGAAATACATATTATATGGATCGTATTTATATTTCGTGTTCCAATTGTCTTGGATAATCTTTGAAAGTACGTGGTGTCCACATATCTTTTTTTTACCAACAATAATGTAGCAGTACTTGTATTTTATCTCTATACTGTTCTATCCAAACCTTTGAAAATTTATGAAATTATTTCTTTATTGAAAATTTATACAAAAAACACCCTAAATACCTTTTTCCATTCATAAATAGGGGTTGTGGTTGTTGTTGTAACAGCTGGTAGTAGCTGGGGTGATAACTCTTTATACCGATTTTCAATTTATCGGCACTCGATCGGGCATATAATCCGATTATCATACGATCATTGTTGGCAACTCTGTTTCGTTCTTTTTGTAGATAAATAGGGGTAATTGTTTTGGTTTAATTTATGAAACGACTATATGTCATTACATCACCACTGTCTGTTAATATATTTGTCATTTTAAAAACACAATCATATGAAAAGGAACTCCATATTTTTCGGCTAATACAGCTGTTAGGGTGAAGAGAAAAGTGAATTGATGGAATGTCGCTGAATCTGGAGACCAATGCTGAAGAATAGCAATGAGTCGTTAACCAAATAAGAGAATTATTGTCTCTGGTTTTGGATCTCCAAAGTAGTGGTGTAGCGGGACCTCCCAAATAGTGAATACAATAATGGAAAATGTAAACACAAGAAGGAATTAGAAAAAATGTTGGATTGATGTAATTGATTTATTCGGATTAAGTTTTCGATCTTACCAGTATGCCTTTAACAATCCACAGAGCGCATACATTATGTTTTTTTTTAGCGGAAATCGTACCTGGCCATTGACAATTGTTTTTGACAAAACACAAATAGGAGATTTTGTTTCTTATTGTGGGAATTCATTGGCATGGCACAGGGATAAAATTCACAAAGAAAAAAGGGGAAATTTACATCTGGACGTAACAACGGCAATACGTGCAATTTCTAAAGATAATAAAAAGTTATTATTTCATAATTTCTATACGATTTTTTGCTTACTCCTAAGGGGTGAATTTTTTATTGAATATATTAAAAAAAAATTTATTAAAGGTTTATAAATTAACTATTTTAAGCAAATTTCGAGAAAACAATATTCATAAGCGATTTACATCTTCAATAAGTTAATGTAGGATTGTCTCTACTTAAGGCATGTTATAACTTGACCTTTGTACAATTTATTGTATATTTATGAATTTGAGTTCTTTATTTTGAGTTTTTCGCCATTTTTCCTATTGGAAAGAGTTGTTGCATGTATTCATTGTGTAGGAAATTTTCTTCTTAATCATTGCGCACATAGAAAAGTATCTGAATAGACATTCATGAATACCATTTTGAAAAATATTTCTCCAAAATTCTTCAAAAATAATTTGTAAGTAATGTTATAATATTCGTCATGCATAAACAATCTAAACAAGGAAACAATGTAATCGGTATCCTATTATTGTTTTAACATGAAAAGAAAATACAATTTTTTAATGTAATTTTTACTTTAACGTCTTTCTTATCTTCATGAGAATCGTAGTTAATGCATCCGATCATAAAGCTTTTTTTATACATCATTAACGTCCAATAACAGTCGGCGTTGCCACCTGAACAAATTATGCTAAAGGACTGATTACAAATGTTTATGAATACAATTTCTTATTTAAGGTTTTTTAGAGCCAAAGAATACTTTAGCTAGAGAACGCTTCATATCCACTTTAGAAATTTTTTATGAATAAGGTCGTAAATATTTATAGAGATATCGTACTGTTAACATTTATTATACATTGTTGTGAATAAAGCAACTCTTGGCTTTCTTTCTTTTGACTGGCGACGGCAATATCAGGCACCTAACGGTGCCTTGCGAACTATTGCCGTGTGTGTTTGAGGACGAAGAGGAATCCGAAACAATTGAACATTTCTTTAGACCTGTCCAGCTCTATCCCGTAGTAGGTTAAGATACTGAGGTCAAGGTTAAATAGAGACCCAGAGTCTCTCTCCTCAGTCGGAGTATCTTAATGGGTTTCATGCGGTTCCTTCCATTTTTTGCTGGTCCAAGATGATTAACTTAGGTGTATCTTTTAATGGTTCTCAAAGATCTTTTCTTCCTTTATTATATAAGTGTATACATAAACCATTCTATGCTCCTTTTACTTTCTCCCTCCTTTATCGGAAAATCACAATGGATCATCTAACCGTTGTTTGTATGAAAGGTTAATCAGTTCACTGTGTATGGATAAAGGTGGGTAAACCTTAAAAGTTGCAACAAATACAATGTTGAAAAAATTATATTTTTCACTAATTATTACACAATTTTAAAAACACACACAAATCGTCCTTGTTACACTACATTTGCAATTTATTTATACATATATTTTAATAGAAATTTAAATTTTGCTTTAAAAATAAATGATTTTATTGGACAGCTTTTTATAATAAACTAATTTATGGTAAAAATGAATTGCAAACATTTTAATCCTTTATATATTATTCTAATTTTAATATAATACGGCAATGAGGAACTGCAATCTATTCAAATAATTATAATTTAAATTATGCGAAAACTTGTATATAACAATAGATATTAATTAACACTTAAAAAATCAACTATTTACAAATACAAAAAAAAACTTATTAGAATAATGTATTACTTTATTAAATATAAAAACATGAAATTTGAAAATAACTATTAATAACAAAAGACACATAGAAATCATAAGTGAACAACAAAAACAATTAATAAGCATAACTTTTAGACAACAGACACAAACAACTGAGGATCAACATCTATTACAAACAGATGCCACTTTTTTTTTAAATGAAATAATAAAACAACAGAATTAAGGTATAGGCAAATACAGTAATAATCTTTTAAATTAAAAAAATTGACAAAATTTAGTAATTAACATAAACAAAAGGAATATGTGGGCGACAAATTTTGTTGTTTAATTTTATCAGTTTAGATAACGGGGGGTTTTGCATGTTTAATTCGTACAGCCTTATTCATAAAAAAGTATATGGGATTTTTAGAACGATTTTACTATAAAAATTTGATATAAAAATGTTTATGAATACGGCTGTAACTATGTATTTAGATTTTGTTATGTAGTATTAATTTCAGTGTTTCGAAGGTAGCTTTATTGCTAAAGGCTGACTCTTGAGGTTCCTTAACTAGTTGTTGCAGTGCAATTGTCGATTAATAAGATCTTGACATTTGTTCGGTTATCGTTACGAAATCGATTTACATAGTTAGTGCTCGAATTACATTGTTACGAACAGTCCATCCCCCCAGAGAAGGCAGTACACACGTTACGCAAAACATCCATTTATTTTCGTCCATATACAATTTTAAATTTATAAGTTACATGATATGATATATATTTTAAATGATTGTAAAATTGTTAATTCAACTATTGTTTTTGTGTGCTTAATTATTATTTGCGAAAGAGAACCACCAAGCCTACATATATTGTGCCTTTTTATAAATTATGTACGTTTTATGGTTAGAGAATTATTTTGCGAAATCTAAAAAGAGCTGTCTGCAATTCGTTCAGATATTATTTCAATTGGTGTTCTCACTTGACGTACGATTTATGTTTATACTGCAGTTTAGTTATGAATTCACACTATTAAGGATGATACCAATGTATATTATTTTTCATACAATAGTAGTTCATTGCAATCTATTATGGTAATCGTCAGTGAATTGTTTTAATCGAAAATTTTATAGAAAACTTCTAATAGAGTGGTGTGGATTTATTACAAATGCTTTTGCAATTTATCGGTTTAAACGCGTATGGACACAAATCGAACAAGACGGAAATGTTGTCAAATTGTTTTTTTTTTGGAAGTAAGAATATTTCGATAACTATTAAAGCCTGTTTCAAATGTGAGGCAAAGTGGACAGCTTTATATAAGCAAGACGAAAAAATGCATTGTGCAATTTCGATAGGATCGGCATTAGAAAGTTTTCTATAGATGTCCAATAACGTAACAAATTAATTTTTGAATAATCTGTTTATGTTATGTTTTACACCAATAACCGTTAAACTAGAATTTAAATTAAAAAAGACCAGGAATCCAACAATGTCGATTGTGAAGAGATCTTACTGGTTCAAACACTTCAAACTTGATAAAAAAATAACAATTACAAACTTTTTAGAAATAAATATGACAAAATACGAAATTAACCGCTGACTCTTTTTTCTAATTTCCATTTTACTGCTGTAAATTTCACTTTAGTAGAACATTTGAAAATGCACAAAAGCGCAAAAAGTTTTTTTTATTTGTTATACCTGCAGTTAAAACAAAACAGATTAGGGAAAGTCATCTACATATATATATATCTATATATAAATAAAAAAAAGTGGCAACTTGTGTATATTTTGCAATTATAAAAATAAAATCTTTACTAAAAGAAAAACAATAGTACATATACACTTCTATTCGTAAGGTAACACAAAAATTACAATTGATTTTTCAACAGAACAGATAAAGAAATATTTCAGTAAATATTTAAAAAAAACATAAAAACACATACAAAGCAGACAAAAGAAACTACATTTGAAATTTAACGAAAATATTGAGTGAAAATATATTATTTACATTTAAGAAATGGATTAAAAAAAGTACAATCCGTCGTTAGGTTTTCAAAAAAAAAATATAAATAAGTTTTGTTATAATGTATTTTATTTAAATTTTTTCCAACCAATACAATTGTTTGTTAATTTTTTTTTTTCACAGAAATTGCGAAGAGAAAACACAATTATTTTTTATATAACAAAAAAAAACTAAGTCTATATTAAACATAAGGAAAACAACAACAAAAATACCCAATCAGTAATGAAATTTGTATATAACACACGGTGTATTTTGTATTTGACAAACAACAATTGCTAAAGCGTAATTCATTTTCTGTTTTATATTTATTTAGCTTCGATTGTCTTATGAAAATATTATTTGCTAGTGTTTTGTTCTTTCGTTTAACCAAATTTTGGTGAAAACAAAATTCAAACCAGACATGATTCGTCCGTCGTCGTATGAATGTTATTAGTATTTTTAATGTTTTGCTGTTTTTCTAATTTTTCGTTTTGTTTATACAGCAATGTTTTCTTTTATTTGAACGTGTTTGGCACTATGGCTTTTTTAAAACACAAGAAATACAGACACTAAATGACATTTAACTTTTTAGAGCCTAATTTTTCAGAATTGACATGCCGTTTTAATCTATTTATGCAATTATGGGATTTTTCTTGTTTCCTTCCGAAACTCTTGCCCAAATGAGATTCCTTTACTTAATTGTAAATAATATCAAATTTTGTCCGTCTATTTTCTTATTTCTATTTCACACCTGTTCGACATATAGGAAACAACTCAAAATTAAAAAAAAAAAAACAAAGTGTAACTCTTTGGTTGAGTCTGAAGAAGTTATTCTGGAAACACAGAGAGTGTCATAACGGTTCTTTTTTTTACGGAAGAGGGTACTAAACAATGGACCATTTTTAATTTGAGTAAAGTGTTTTTTTTCTCTTTTTATTGCAAAAAATAAATATTTAGAAATTTTGAGTGGTCCAACAGGTGCGTTATGTCTATACGATCAAGATAAAAATAATGTTACGCAGTTTTTGAAGAAATTTATATTAAGAACTTGTTAGTAAATTTTCTGATACTGTCGGTAAAATCACAACAAATTCAAAAACTAAGATTTTTATTATAAAAAAAAATAAAAAAAACACTTTACCATACAATATAATTTTTCAAATATTGTTGTAATCGAAAGAATATATTGCATCAAAAAATCATATTAGAAATATTCCCCCTTATTACGTATGTCGTAATCGACTTTCGATAGTTTTTATTTATTGAATAAAATTGGTAATAATTAACAGAAATGTTGACTGTTGGGAATTTTTCATCATCTGATGAAAAAGTACATGATAGGAGGAAGGACTGGTCGTATTTTAGTGTCACAAAAGACATCCGCGATGCCATATTTGAAAAACGACAAAGATTCGACGTGACTACGATTGATATCATTTTTTTATCATATTGTTGCATAGTGTAACTGCTCTGACACACCTGTAGATTGTATGTTATTCGTCGAGTACGTTTTTATTTTTCAAATTTGCATTATATTTAAAAATTTTTCTTAAACTTTTTTAAAATAATACTTGTTAATTATTTACTTATGTAATATTTGTATTATAATTTGAATCGCATTTTATTTGTCCAGCCAGCAATTTTATATTGACAATATTTCATCGAACTCAAACCAGTCGTCGTCCAGATTTTCAAAATCATAAAAATTATATATACTTTTAAGTTTTATCACGAATTTCTTTTGACTCAAAAAGGTTTCAACATTTTAAATTTTCTTGAAATTATTTTTTTTGTATTTTATGTTTATTATATTTTTTTATTGATACTTTTTTAAAAAAATTAAAGATACCCAATTTTTAGAAAGTCAATATACATGTATATGAAAATTAAAAAACGAATTAATTTATCTTTATATACAAACAACATACACACATATATATATATATATACAAATAATAATAATTTAAATTTCAGTAACAAAAAGATTTTTGAATGAAATTAAAAACAAACTTAGACTAATGAATAATATTTAAAAGTAACATAAATATAACTACAATTACTGAATAACAACAACAAATATTAATTTATAAGAGGCAAATATTGCCGACAAAACTGGCAAATCAAGAAAAAAAAACCAACAAAAAAATAAATATATATATACTTATATATATCATACACATGATATTGTTATTATAATGTAGTTTATATTAATAATATACACACTTACATATATAAAACAAACAAAAATTCCCAAATACGATAAAAAAACAAAGGAAAAGAAATCATATTTAAATAAAATTTAAAACAAAACATTGATAAAAAGGAAAAACCATTCTATTAACGTTTTTTAATTGGCCACTTTTGATGGGTGAGAGTTAGGAGGTGCTTTAAACTTGCAACTAACTGCTATCGACTGCAACAAACTCCATAGCATCGTTAAAAGTTGTGCAGTCTAATAAATTCAAATGTTAAATTTTCCACTTTTTCTTTGTCCTTTAACTAAATCTAGCTTAAGTTTATGACAAACTCAATTTTTGAAGTAACAAAAAACCACATCATTGCTGTTGTTGATAAACGACCATCAGACTGACATCACCAGATGTTGGCAATCAATTCGATTTGAACTCACACCTGTTGCAAATACGTCTGCAGCCGTCTTAGGCTCCTCTTTTCGATAAATCGACAATGAGCACAGCACACACTGTCTCTCAATCAAGTATGTGTGTTACGGAACACATCCCAAAAATATAATGTGTAACACAAGACAATACGATATGTTGATGATATACGTACGTACAATCTTTTGGGTTCATTAACCGCCTGCTGATATTAGCTCTTAATGTCTCTGCAGGGGATGTTTTATTTTTTTTGTTGTCGGTGTCGTGGTTCCTCTTTATGTCAGTAGTGGGTTTGAAAGTAGCTCTAACAAATAATAGTGTGTTTGGGAGATTAGTTCAATGTCCTCTGTATATGATCCATATTTGAATTTGCCTTTTAACACTTAATAAAATTTCAAATATATCAACGTCTTTATGTGTATCAGGAGATGAAAAAAGAAGAATGGTTTTCCTATGGTTGAGTGTGGCTTAGTAAGTATGTATAAGTCGTCACATTATTTTATTTAAGATAAACGGCTTAAGAAACGTTTAATTTATAAGTTCTATCAATTTATTATTTTTACTGCAATTTGCAATCTGTTAAGTTCAGGTCTTGTTACCCATTAATGATATAGGAATTTTTTTATAATATTTTGATTTACTTTGTAAAGTCCAAAAACGCCAGTCTCCTCTTAACTAACCTATTTGTTTGTACGGGTAAGTTTTTATTATGTTTCTAGAAAAAAGAGCTAAAACCACATTGATACTTTTTAAGTTGTATTTGTTTTTCTTAAAAATTCTATAACATATTTATATCTAATATTTGTATATCTTTTTATTTACTATCTCTAGAAGAGGAAGAGGCTGTAGACGAGTCGGCCCAACAAGCTGAACTTTCCAATGATTCGGATGCTCCTTTGAAACCAAATGTAAGTAAACATAAACCTATACAGGGCGGATCAAAATGCTTGTTTCTTGAAAACAATGAAACAAATAGAAAAATGAGATAAATTCTTTATACAATGTTATTTGTTAGTGTTAGTCGATCGTATTGATTAGATATCAATTTATGTTAGGGTATCAATTGATACATCAAACTGGCTAAACGATCAGAAAAGTGTTTTATTTTTGAATTTTATGGTCAAATTCAGTGTCACGCACTATTATTTATAATCAAAGTAAACAAAAAGTGATTTTATCTTGTAAAGTTTATTTCGTCAATATGTGATCCTTGAGCGAAAATATTCAATTACTGCTTGACAGGTGTTTCGAGAAATGTTCGTGAATACGCTTCCTTTAATTCCTCAAAAAAAAAAAACACTTGATTGCTGTTAAAAACTTATACTATTAAGGTATTCGTAAAATGGTATCACAACGGGGCCTACACTAGGACCCAAATGTAAAGAAAAAAGTCAATTGGTGGTCCACAAACAGCCCAAAAAGTAGTTCTGACATGTTGTCCCATTTTGCTATACACTTTTATTTTAAGTAAACAAAAAATGCATTGGAAGATCACATGTTATGCGGATCATATTTTGATCCATAGGCTGAATCGGGAGTGTAACATTTGGTGGCATATAAATCACAAATATATAGTCCTACAACTCAACATTTGCAAGAAAGGTGATCTTACAGAGTACAAAAATTGCAGAGGACTTACGCTTCTAAGCCTTAAAAGTAAAGTAATCCTCAACAAAAAGTTTCGTTGCGACCAGCTGGACTCCGAGCTAAAAAATCCTATGTAGATCTGGTCTTTATCGACTTCGAAAAGCTTTCGACACACTTCTCCATGCTGTCATTTCACAAGCACTCACCTGTAAAGGTGTCCCAAAAAAGAGAATATCCAAGAGTTATACAGAAACGAAACTGTCGCATAATTCAGCAGAACACTGTAAACGATAAGGTTTCCGGTGTATGAGAATGAGGCATCTTATCGCCGATACTCTTTAACATAGCGCTGGATATTGTTATGTGAAATACAACGAACAGTAACAGAGGCATAAAATCTAGGTTCTAGATGGTCGTCTTGCCGATCATAACTATGCAGACGACAATTCAATCTTAAAACTTGCGTAAAGTCTGTGCTCTATGGTTGTGGAATATGGCTGCAAAAGACGTGATGAACACCTTTCAAGTTTTTACTTTCTTTCTAACACACCCATTAAAGCCAAATACATTCCGAAGTGTTGAGAAGGAAGGAAATGGTGATGGATTGGCCATGCATTACGAAGACCTCCCGGAGATGTCACCCGCAATGATATTGACTATAACCCGTAAGGTAGTAGATGGAGAGGACAGCCTGCATACACTTGGCGAAGACAGTTAGACATAGTGTCATCGCGACCAGGAATAAACGGAGTACTTAAATCATTTAATAATGATGTTACGAAAATTGTGGCATTTGCGGGCGGAATGAAGATGGAACATCGCACGGAAGCTTGTGTATTCATCGAGGACCTACAACTAAGCCTTTCTTTTAGGCTTCGTAATCAACGCAGTGTTTTTGTGTCTGAGGTTTAGGTGGATGCTATTATGGGATGTATAAATATGTGTATTGCAAATTTGCAATTAAAGCGATCAATTATACATAATGTAAGGTTGATAATGATCTGTAAAGAGAAGTTGGGTTCTGGGGCATTGCGAAGCGATTGCCTATTAAATGAATTACTGGGTAGAGGACTGCGCGGTCCGTACTGGGGTATGTAAAGCCCTTTAAAGATAATGCCTGGTACGATGACGAATGCCGCGATGCCACCCGGAATCAAGATGCTGCATACAGGGCCAAACTGCAGCCAATGGCAACGCGAGCTGTTCATGAAAAGTATAGGGAGAAGAGGCGGGAGGCGACTCGACTCTTCAGGCGAAAAAAACGAGAGCTTAAGGAGCAGAATAATGTGTGTATTGAAGATTACAGGAACAGAGGTGAAGCCCGAAAATTCTATCAGAAGATAAAAGGAAAGGTACATGGAACAGGTCTTCCCTCCTGTAAAGACAAGGATGGTCATCTCGTTACTGACTCCGAGAGCGTACTGAGAATATATAAAGATCACTTCTGCAGCCTATTGATGTGTGAAAACTTGACGGAAGAAGACTGTGCACCAATCCGAGAGGATAACATTGAGTGTCCACCTCCGAGCCAAGCTGAGATAACAACTGCCATAAACCGGCTAAAGAACAACAAGGCCGCTGGGGCTGATGGTCTTCCAGCTGAGTTGTTTAAGGCGGGTGGAGATGAGCTTGTTTTAAGCATGCAACAGCTCATAGAGAACATTTGGCTTCTGGAGAGCATGCCAGAGGATTGGAATCTCAGTGTGCTATGTCCAATCTACAAAAAAGGTGACCGTAATGAGTGTAAAAACTATCGTGGAATTAGCCTCTTACCGATTGCGTATAAGGTTCTGTCTAGCATACTGTGTGAACGTGGAAAACCTGATTGGACCTTATCAGTGCGGCTTTAGACCAGGCAAATCCACGACGGATCAGATATTTACACTACGGCAGATTCTTGAGAAAACCCATGAGAAGCAAATCGACACTTACCACCTCTTTGTCGATTACAAAGCTGCCTTCGATAGTCCCATCAGGCATCGACTATACGAAGCCATGTCTGAGTTCGGTATTCCTGCGAAGATAATTCGTCTCTGCCGGTGTACCCTTACGAATACCAAATCCTCTGTTCGGATTGGCAAGGATCTATCTGCACCATTCGATACGACGAGAGGTCTTAGACAGGGTGACGGTTTGTCATGTATGCTGTTTAACATAGTGATGGAGAAGGTGTTAAGGAAAGCAGCGGTTAACATGTCTGGCACCATATTTAATAAGAGCCACATGCTGCTCGCATATGCCGATGATATCGACATTATCGGTCGAACGATGCGAGAGGTAACAGCTGTTTTCTCATCAGTTGAAAGGGAGTCAGCGAAAATGGGTTTGGCAGTGAATGAGGACAAGACGAAGTTAATGGTATCATCGAACAAAGTGTCCACCCGTTGGGAACGCAGCGTGAACGTTGAAAACTATTGCTTTGAAGTAGTGGATGAATTTATCTACCTTGGATCCGCCATGAACAAAAACAACAGTGTCAGCCTCGAAATAAAACGGAGAATAGTGCTTGCCAACAGGTGTTTCTTTGGACTACGCGAGCACTTTATAAACACCACCCTATCTCGAACTACCAAAGTCCAGCTGTACCAGGTACTAATTTTACCGGTTCTGTTGTACGCCTCCGAATCTTGGGTGCTTACACAGGCAGATGCAGCTCATCTGGCGGAGTTTGAGAGAAAAATACTCCGCAAAATATATGGACCCATTTGCGTAAACGGCGAGTTTAGGATTCGGATGAACCATGAGCTGTACGAGTTATACCACGACATTGATGTCGTTAAGCGAATAAAAGTGCAACGATTACGCTTGATAGGTTATGTCGTGAGAATGGATGAGGAAACTCCAGCGCGAAAGGTATTCTATCAAGACCTCGAAGGACGGCGCAAAAGAGGGAGACCGCGACTACGTTGGAAGGACCAGGTGGAGGAATCACTGACGCTGCTTGGTAGGACTGACTGGAGACGGTGCGCACAAGATCGAAGCGAATGGAAATCTTTGATCATTTCGGCCTCTGACTTAGGCACTAAGATATAAATATATATGTG
Organism: Muscina levida; assembly: GCA_964034835.1. Lineage (NCBI taxonomy): Eukaryota > Metazoa > Arthropoda > Insecta > Diptera > Muscidae > Muscina > Muscina levida. Next base: position 117,975,095 of record OZ035883.1, on the reverse strand, counting down.
TCAAGTTGTTTTAAAGGCTAATAATAATACTGGGTAGAGGACTATGCCTGATAATGGCTCTGTGATGGATGCTCAACCGCCCATCTATCACCTTTTTGACTTTGTGGAGTACTGGATGTGAAAAACAGCTAGCAGACGTTGGAACTTCAGAACCGACTGTATAACTTCTAGATCATAGTTGCCTGAATATATTATATCATTATTGGAATACAATGTTGGTCTCTGCAGGGCTAATTTGAGATTGGTCCGTGAACTTCTAACTGGTTTGCAGTGACCAGTTATATCAGACTTCTAACGGGCAAATGGAATAAATCCATATACACCTTGACGATGGAACATATTCTCTGTAGCTGCCGATTGGGCAATGCGTTAAAAATATTATATCTTTTAAAATGTTGGTAACTCAAAATGTGCTAATTAGTTTTTTTTACTTTTTAGTTATTTTTCTATTTTAAGGAATTTCTAAATAACAGTTGATTAAGTTTTTACTTTTTGTCGCCATAAATATATTTTATCCGGTGCTATCAAAATACGAAGATGTGTACAGATTGTTTGTTAATATATTTTTTATTAATTATTTGTATTAAAATTTAAAATCTACAGAACGACGAAGATGACGACTATGATCCAGAGGATACCCGCAAAAAGAAGAAGGGCAAGAAACGTAAGACAAAGAAAGGCGAGGAGAAGGGACGCAAGAAAAAGAAGCGTAAGAAGAATGAAAGCGAGGAAGAAAGTGATTTTATGCAACACGATGAGGATGCAGATTATGCAAATACCTCTTCATCGAAGCGTGGACGCAAACGGAAGGATAACGAAAAGTCTACCAAAGAAAAGGAATCGTCATCATCAGGTAAATTTAGCAATAATCTTTGTTTAATCATGTATTTCAAAATAAATTACATCCTCTGAAGGCATGCCCTCCGTCGAAGATGTGTGCTCGGCATTCAATGTAACCGATGTTGACATAGAGTACTCCGAAACGGATGTACAAAATCTGACAACGTACAAAGCTTTCACCCAACACGTACGACCCATTCTACAAAAGGAAAACTCTAAAATACCATCGCCCAAGCTTATGATGTTGGTAGCCGCCAAATGGCGAGAGTTTTGTGATGCTCATCCCAATCTTCAGACTGAGACGCCAAAAAGCGATGAAGCCGATGAGCCCAGATCTTCTAGATCGTCCAGAAATGAAAAGGTAACTTGGCAATGATCCATTTTGATATTAAATTTTAAAATGTCGTTTTATTTTCCTCTAGCCCGATGATTTGTACGAAGAAGAGGAGGAGGAAGAAGAAGAGGAAGAAAAGGAATCTTCGTCGAGTAGCCGTCGCAAACGTAGTGGCAGGGGCCGTGGCAAAAAGGGTCGCCGTTCCTCGGGCAAAGTCCCTACATTAAAAATTAAATTTGGCAAACGTAAACGTGGCAGTTCAGATGAAGATCAAGATGCATCGGGTGCTTCTGAGAGAGACTCTGATTTGGAATTTGAGAAAATGCTACAAAAATCTGATGATAGCGCTGACGAAAGGGACATACCCAACACTTCCACAGTTGCCGCATCTTCCGCAGCCGCTGCTGATGGTCAAGCGGCCACCAATGAGGATGGCACTCCGTTGGTCAAAAAGAAGGCTAAAGTTAAAATTGGCAACAAATTCAAGAGGAAGAAGAAGTTGAAGACCACTTCGCGATTCCCTGACGGCGATGAGGGCGAACATGAACACCAGGACTATTGTGAAGTTTGCCAGCAGGGTGGTGAAATTATCCTTTGCGATACTTGTCCCCGCGCCTATCATTTGGTATGCTTGGAACCGGAGTTAGAGGAGCCCCCAGAGGGCAAATGGTCGTGTCCCCATTGTGAAGCTGATGGCGGCCCTGCCGAAGAGGAAGACGACGATGAACATCAAGAGTTTTGTCGTGTCTGCAAAGACGGTGGCGAGTTATTGTGTTGTGACTCGTGTCCTTCTGCTTACCACACTTTCTGTTTGAATCCACCTTTGGACACTATACCGGATGGTGACTGGAGATGTCCGCGTTGCAGTTGTCCTCCACTGACGGGCAAGGCTGAGAAAATAATTACTTGGCGTTGGGTCGAGCAGACTGAGGCGTCGACTTCGAAGAAGGCCAAGTGCTCCCGCACCCGCGAATATTTCGTCAAATGGCACAATATGTCTTACTGGCACTGTGAATGGGTACCCGAAATTCGAATGGAAGTTCATCATCCTCTGATGATAAGGTCTTTCTCACGTAAATACGATATGGAAGAGCCACCCAAATTTGAGGAAACTTTGGACGAAGCCGATTCCAGATTTTTACGTATACAAAGGCACAAGGCTAAGGGCGGCATCCAGGCAGAGGACGAAGATGAACAATACAAGAAAGACCTGGAAGAACGGTTCTACCGCAACGGCGTTAAGCCGGAATGGTTGATTGTACAGCGCGTTATTAACCACCGTACGGCCCGAGATGGCACCACCATGTATTTGGTAAAGTGGCGCGATTTGCCCTATGACAAGTCCACCTGGGAAGACGAAACGGATGACATTCCTGGACTGAAACAAGCGATCGATTATTATTTGGACTTGAGAGCCATGTGTACATCAGAGCAACGTTTGGGCAAAAAGAAGAAGGGGCGTAAGAGCAAGGTCAAAGAACTCGAAGATGAAGACCGTCCCGTTAGGCGCTATACTCCTCCGCCAGAGAAACCTACTACCGACTTGAAGAAGAAATACGAAGGCCAGCCAGCATTCTTAGACGAAACCGGTATGCAGTTGCATCCATACCAAATAGAAGGTATCAATTGGTTGCGTTACTCTTGGGGCAACGGTGTCGACACTATTTTGGCCGATGAAATGGGTCTGGGTAAAACTATTCAGACCGTGACTTTTCTGTACTCACTCTACAAAGAGGGTCACTGCAAGGGACCATTTTTGGTTGCTGTGCCTCTTTCCACCATTATCAACTGGGAGAGGGAGTTTGAGTTGTGGGCTCCTGATTTCTACTGTATCACCTATGTGGGCGACAAAGATTCCCGTGCCGTAATCAGAGAGAACGAATTGTCATTTGAGGAAGGCGCCATTCGGGGAGGAAAAGCTTCGCGTTTGAGGACTAACCAATACAAGTTCAATGTCCTATTGACAAGTTATGAACTGATTTCCATGGATGCCGCCTGTCTAGGCTCGATTGAATGGGCTGTTTTGGTGGTCGACGAAGCGCATCGTCTGAAGTCCAACCAAAGTAAATTCTTCCGTATCCTCAATTCGTACAACATCGCCTACAAATTGCTGCTGACTGGTACTCCTCTGCAAAACAACTTGGAAGAACTGTTCCATTTGCTTAATTTTTTGTCGGGCGACAAGTTTAGTGATCTGAACTCATTTCAAAACGAATTCGCTGATGTTTCCAAGGAGGAACAAGTCAAACGTCTACATGAAATGTTGGGCCCCCACATGTTGCGTCGTTTGAAGGCAGACGTACTGAAGAGCATGCCTTCAAAATCGGAATTCATAGTCCGTGTAGAGTTGTCCGCTTTGCAAAAGAAGTTCTACAAATTCATTCTGACGAAAAATTATGAAGCCCTAAACTCTAAGAGCGGAGGCAGTTCCATTTCCCTCATTAACGTTATGATGGATCTAAAGAAATGCTGCAATCATCCATATCTGTTCCCCTCAGCAGCTGAGGAGGCTCCCACTGTAGGTGGTGGGATATATGAGGTCAGCTCCCTGACCAAGGCAGCCGGCAAATTAGTGCTGCTTTCGAAGATGTTGAAGCAGTTAAAAGATCAAGGACATCGTGTGTTGATCTTCTCGCAGATGACAAAAATGTTGGACATCCTAGAAGATTTTCTTGAGGGCGAAGGCTACAAATACGAACGTATCGATGGTGGTATTACAGGAAATTTGAGACAAGAAGCCATCGATCGTTTCAATGCACCCGGAGCACAGCAGTTTGTCTTCTTGCTAAGTACTCGTGCCGGTGGGTTGGGCATTAATTTAGCTACTGCTGATACTGTTATCATCTATGACTCCGATTGGAATCCCCACAATGACATCCAGGCGTTCTCAAGAGCTCATCGTATTGGCCAAGCAAATAAGGTCATGATCTATCGATTTGTCACCCGCAACTCTGTGGAGGAGAGAGTCACCCAAGTGGCCAAACGTAAGATGATGTTAACACATTTGGTTGTACGTCCAGGCATGGGCGGTAAAGGTGCCAATTTCACCAAGCAAGAATTGGACGACATTTTACGCTTCGGCACCGAAGAACTGTTCAAGGAAGATGACAAGGAAGAAGCTATTCATTATGACGACAAGGCGGTAGCTGAGCTGTTGGATCGCTCCAACAAGGGTATCGAGGAAAAGGAATCTTGGGCCAATGAGTATCTGTCATCCTTCAAAGTGGCTTCGTACGCCACCAAAGAGGAGGAGGAGGAAGAAGAAACGGAAATTATTAAGCAAGAGGCTGAAAATTCTGATCCTGCCTATTGGGTTAAACTATTGCGCCACCACTACGAACAACATCAAGAGGACGTTGGCCGCACTCTAGGCAAGGGAAAGCGTGTCCGTAAACAGGTTAACTACACCGACGGTGGTGTAGTGGCCGCGGAGTCCACACGCGAAGACACCAATTGGCAGGACAACAATTCGGAGTATAATTCTGACTATTCAGCCGGGTCGGACGAGGATGGCGGTGATGACGACTTTGATGAGCAAAATGGTGGCGAAGGAGGTCGCAAGGCACGTAGACGTGTTGAACGAAGGGACGACCGGCCTTTGGCTCCTCTGTTGGCTCGTGTAGGTGGCAACATCGAAGTATTCGGTTTCAATTCTCGCCAGCGTAAGAGTTTCCTCAATGCCATTATGCGTTATGGTATGCCGCCGCAAGATGCTTTCAACTCTCAATGGTTAGTGCGTGACTTGAGGGGAAAATCTGAACGCAACTTCAAAGCATACGTTTCATTGTTTATGCGTCATCTTTGCGAGCCTGGAGCCGATAACGCTGAAACCTTTGCCGATGGCGTACCCAGGGAGGGTCTTTCACGTCAACATGTTCTCACACGTATCGGCGTAATGTCTTTGATACGTAAAAAGGTGCAAGAGTTCGAACATATTAACGGCTACTATAGCATGCCAGAATTGATATTAAAACCATGCGAGCCGGTTAAACAACAGGGTAAGGAGGAGGCTGGCGCCGACGTCGTCACCAAAATCGAAGATAAAAGTGCAACGACTAGCACAAGTGCAACTCCTGCCACGAGCGCTGCTCCCAGCCCTGCACCAACTACAGACAAAGCAGATGACAAAACCGATGATGTCAAGAAAGAATCTGAAGGCGAGGAAAAGAAAGCAGCTTCGGATGAACCTGACAAGAATGAAGAGAAACCTGACGTCGTAGCGTCTGATTCTTCCGATGCGGTTAAGAAAGAAGGTTCGGAAAAAGACGGCGCCGATAACAAAGATGTTAAAGAGGAAAAACATGACGTGGTGGATGCTAAAAAAGAATCCTCCGAGGGTGGTGACATCAAGGACGAAAAGAAAGACGTCGACTCAAAGGATGACGTCAAACCTAAAGATGAACCTTCAAATAAAACGGAAATTATTGATGACGACGACGATGATGTGCTAATAGTGAAGGACGATGGCGAACTTGAAAAACCCAATACATCACTGAACGCTAAAGCAATGGCCGAAAGAGATTCCAAAGAGAATCCTAACAAACCCAAGATCGAAGAAAGTCTGGAAGTATTAAAACGTAAATTTATGTTCAACATTGCTGACGGCGGTTTCACGGAACTTCATACTCTATGGTTGAACGAAGAGAAAGCAGCCGTACCCGGTCGTGAATATGAAATATGGCACCGTCGCCACGACTACTGGCTGTTAGCCGGAATTGTCACTCATGGCTATGGTCGCTGGCAAGACATACAGAATGATATACGTTTTGCCATCATAAACGAACCCTTCAAAATGGACGTTGGCAAAGGAAATTTTTTGGAAATTAAAAACAAATTTTTGGCTAGACGTTTCAAGCTACTCGAACAATCGTTGGTGATTGAGGAGCAATTGAGACGTGCCGCCTACTTGAATCTCTCACAGGATCCAAGCCATCCGGCCATGTCGTTAAATGCACGTTTCGCTGAAGTGGAATGTTTGGCCGAGTCGCATCAACACTTGAGCAAGGAATCATTGGCGGGCAATAAACCGGCCAATGCTGTACTGCATAAAGTACTCAATCAACTGGAAGAGTTGTTGTCCGACATGAAGAGTGATGTATCGCGTTTGCCAGCGACATTGGCGCGTATACCACCGGTGGCACAGCGTTTACAAATGTCGGAGAGATCGATATTGTCGCGCTTGGCAGCAACAGCAGGAAATGCTAGCAATGCAGGTAAGTTTTCTGATAGTAGTTATTTGTCGTAAATTAAAGATAATATAATTTTTTAAAAACTTCAAATTTAACATAAATCTAACGTTTAAATTGGCTCGGTATCCTGCAAAAAGGTCTTAAGTCCACTTTTTTCTGTAATGGACTTAATGATGCAAAAGTGTGCCAAATATCATTATCTATGCCCTGTAAAAAAATCCGTGTCTACTAAAAGTAATTTTGTAGTGATTGTATCAAAACCAATTCATTTTATGTACAAAATACAAGTAACCATAAACTATAAATTATCAATAACTCGGGACCACAAAATGTGGACTTGATGCCTTTTTGCAGGATCCCGACAAAATGATATAAAGAACAGACACTCAGATATATTAAAAACATAGCTTTACTTATTTATTTGAATACTCCTAATTTAACTAATCTCCTTTTTTTGTGCCTATTTTTAGCCCAACTGATGGCCCAATTCCCAGCTGGTTTCCAAGGTACTACTTTGCCAGCTTTTACTGGTGGCCCAGCCGCTAATTTTGGCAATTTCCGGCCACAATTCTCGGTTCCCGGACAATTATCGACCAACAACGCAGGCAATGCTGGCGGCAATTAATTTATAGATACACTAATGAACACACATTAACATACATACATCTAAACTTCAATTAATGCTTCTTCTCGTATATATACAAAATATATTCTAATTTCATAAAAGATCTATAATTTTTAATTTAAAGCAACCCATGAATACAATATATACTATCCTAATGTATGCATTGCACAAATTGTGCAACAAATTTTTACAAGTAAAACAAAAACACAACATTATTTTTATTGTAGTAGATGTATAATTTTATTTAAATTCGAATAAAATGTGTCTCACTCTCTTTAAATAAATGGACTATGTTTGTATGGATTAAAAAAAATGCACCAAGTGAAAATTTGCCCAAGAAACCATGGGTGAAAAATCAAAAGCGAGCACCCGGTTTTTACTTATATATTTTTCGTATTTGGGAAAAATCCACAAGGCCATCAACTGTCCCGGAGTCGCCCCTAGAGGAGTCAAATGTATGATTAGCCCCCAATATTTTTCAACCCCAACAGTTTCTCAGTCCTGCTGCTCACATGGTGCCGACCGACCCCCACTAGTATTTCCCTCCTATCGCTCCGGGATAGACGGGAAAAACTAATAAATTTCACCAAAATGTATTAAAATAATAGAAATTTCTTAGTTCCTGGACTGAATTCCCGGGAAATATATCAATCCCGTTTTCCCGGGATAGGTCCGGAAATACCGTTATGGGGAATTTTTGTGGTTTGGTCGTTTTAAGTGCAGGGAGCTCCTGTAAGGGCTGAAGAAAGGGGTAGGTATGTTTGGGAAAGATGTTAAAAGGGAAATAATAGTGGCGGATGAAAGGATTTTTTATAATTTGTACTTTTAAGGCTTAAAATGGCCTAAATGGGTTAAAACTGGCACCATCACTCAGACCAAACGTCTAAAGTTACAATCGCGAAAACCGGTATGGGCTTGCTTAGTGTAGAATTAGAGAGCTAAATAAAAGGATTTCCCAAAATTCGTACTTTTAGAATAAAAAAAGATTCAAAAAGCGATGAAACTGCTACCATCAACATACAAAAATCGAAATTCGTACTTTTAGGGCGAAAAAAAGGTAGATAGAAACGCTAATATTGGCGTTTAAAATTGTCTAGCGAAAAGTGTGACCAATGTAATGAACCAATCGTTAGTAAAATATAACAATACTCAACGTCTTTAACAATAATTTTGCAGACAAGACGAAGTCTGACAAGTCAGCTAGTACATTAATAATTGGAAACGGTACTGTAAGAAATAAAATCCTACTTTTGTGTATGAGTGTTAATTTATCAATTTCTATGATTAAGTCAGCCTATGGTAGGAAATAAAGCAATTCCTGTTATTACTGCCTCCCTCTCACTCAAAGAAATTCCCCCTTATAATGTATGTCAAAGTCACGTCGAATGTTTGTCGTTTTTTAAATATGGCATCGCCGATGTTGATTGTGAGGCTTAAATACGACTCTGTCAAATTCTATTACAAATTTTTGTATAAGTATATTTATCAATTTGTCTGATTAAGTCATCTCATGGATGGAAATAAAGCAATTTCTGCAATTGCAGTCTCCCTATTACTTAAAGAAATTCCCCCTTATTGTGTATGTGTAGTCGCTTCGAATGATTGTCGTTTTTTAAATATGGCATCGCCGATGTCCTATTGTGCGACTGAAATACGACTCTGTGGCATTCTATTACAGATTTTGATATTTTGTATGTCGTTTTTGAGCGTGAAATTCGACAGAAAAATTCGTAGTGTATTTTGCCGGGGGCAACGTCGTATTAAAAGAATTTTATGAAAATAGACGTGGCATAGTGGTTATGCCCGGGTTCGATTCCCTCCTCCAGTCATCTGCATTTTTCTTTCATTGCCGGCCCCCTCGATGTTGTCGGCAGCAACGTCGCAGTATAAGTGCCGAGATAATCGGCATGTCTAGTAAAAGCTTCTCAAACAGTGACGTTCGCATTCGTCGATAAACAAGTAGGTGCCGTTTGTTGTGAATCTTAAATAGAAAATGTGTTAATTCACAACAACGCGAGAAGCTATGCCATACCTCATTCATGGGGTGTAAAGAGAAATTAAGTTAGTTTTTTATAGATGTAAAAACGAACGTGCATTATAATAAATAAGATTTATTCACTTTTAACAAATCGATAATTAAAAAAATCTTGTTTAATTATTGAAGGATAAAAAACAGCGCCAAAGCAACTTGCTTAAAAATACACACTTTGCAAAAGGGTACCATAAAAAAGAAATAAAGGCAACGGATTGTCACACAAGAAAGGGTGTACAGCATTGGTCCTTCCTCACTCGACTCCGAAGAATGGATAAAAGTCTAGACTAACCTGAAGATAAATAATGTATTTACGCACAGTACTTATTGTAGGCTGCGTAAGTCACAGATTGAAATCATTTCCTGATCCTTTATGGTAACCTATATCCAGGATTCGCATAGTTGCTGCAGGTTGTGATGCCTTAAACTGGTATTAGACGACTTGTATTTTACACATGGCTTGTCATTTCAAAAACCGATATCTAATTCTGCATGTCTGTCAAAATGAGCGTGTACATTTGGTTTATAATTTTTGCGTTCAAACGTGTTTGTGTATGTATACAGGTGTTTATCATTAACAGCTGACTTTGCTATATCTTATCATCGCCAAACACAGCTTTATTAGCCAAATTTAACAAAAAATATGTATAAAAGCACTCATTAATTGTTCTATTTACGATTTGAAATAAAATACTTATCCTTTTCAACTTTTTGTCAGCAAACGCTTTGTTGTTTTTCAAAAACAGCTGACATGTATTACATGTCAAAATAGGGCACGTTCTAAATGAAATGTATACATATGTTATCTAACACTTTGCTTTACACAAGCAGTGTTTGAAAGGGGTCACACGACATGTATAAATTTTACACTGTAAAAATTGACATGTCATATACAAAATACACGTCGTCTAATACCAGCTTTAGTAACTCGCGTTGATCGACATTCATCCTGAAGCTTATGTCACATCGCTCTTAGATCGTATCTAAAAGCATTCTTAATCATCCTAAAGTTTCTTTTAAACTGTGGAAGAACTATTTAAATACAAATTCTCGATGAATCCACAGAAATCTTAAACTTATAAGTTCCTTGCACATATCATGTTTTTTTCATCGGAAGATAAACAATTCTCAACACTAAACATTTCTGTTGATTTTTACTTATTTTATTTAAATAAAAAAAGCAAACAACCAAATGATCGAACAAGAGGTTTATCTATTTATCAGCTGTTTTCTTGCAACAGGGTGACAAAAAAACATTTAAATTCCCAAGTACAATCTATTACAATAACACTCACGTCGAATGTTTTACATGATACCAATGAAAAGTAAATTCGACATACGTAATAAGGGGGATTATCTATTTAATCGTTTAAGCATAACTCGCTTGTTGTATATTACTTCAATTTCCTAATAACGGCTACTTTTATCTTGCTCCGTAGTGCTGCATTTTTATGCCGTACGATACCTTTTCCTCTAATTCATATGTTTACCAATGATGTGGCAACATTTTCGTAGGTCGCAGCGTTGTATTTCATAATGACAATCAACCCTTGCCGACAACTGGATTCTATATTTTGCTGCTGCCATTCTCTTGCCTGCCTTTAAATAAAAGTAGAATATTTTTGTTTTTCCATTCAAAGTAAACAAATTAGATTGTACATAAGTTTAAGTGAAATACGCGCAAACAATGGCGATCCGTTTTGATGCAATGAAAACGAAACATCAGCTCTTTCATGTGTCTATAAGTTTGGGCGTCATATTGATATGCATGACCTATATGCAGTACCGAAGGAATTGGACACATTTGGGCACTTTCTGGGATTCGCTAATTATACCCATAGTGTTCCTGGGTGAGATGTTGAAAGTGATACTGTGTTTCTACTATGGCCGCTTGGAAGACGCCACGCTAACGCAGAAACAAAAACAAAGAAAGGCATCCTACTTTACACCCAAGGATTTGGGTGGGGGTTTATTATTACAATTTCTGTGCACCGTGCTCTTTGCATTCATTTGCATTATCTTGGGTGCCCCAGTATTGCAGAGTTACGAACAGACATTCGTCCTGTCTCTATTGTTGACATTACTTGCTGTTTCGCCGACGGTCTTCCTATTGGGTGGTGGTGGAGCTTTGCAGGTTTGCTTCTGTGAGAAGCCTGACTTCCTCACCAAAACCGAGGATACTGCATTGAATCTTTTCAAGTACAATGCTCTCGGTGGCATTCTGGGTGCATGGGCTGGTTCGATTGTTTCACCATTGGATTGGGACCGCGACTGGCAGACGTATCCAGTACCAAATGTTGTGGGCGCTCTTATGGGTAGTGCCTTGGGAAATATTGTGGCATGTACGCGTGTCTTGTATGCTACTTTAAAGGTGTACATGAGCAAGAAGAGATCTTAAAGCGAAGGAAGCCGAGGATAATGATGATAATGACATTGACGGGAAGACATGACACCGAATGAATGTCGTCATACACAAAGCAATCTTGCATTAGTTGCATTACTTATGTTTTTTTTTATTTCAAATTTCTAGTCATAATTTTTAACTTTAATTATATTAAAAAGAGCATCTACTTGAATAAATTGCAATTTATGCTAATATTTACAATTAATTCAGCAATCCATTTTAAGTTATATTATCATAACAATCAATATCAATAGCCTAATGTTCATATGTAATTAAAGACATTTTATTTCGTTGGTAAATAAAGATAGAAAACAAAAACCATGACCAAAGATAGTGTAAAAATTTTTGTTTTCTTTGTGTTGGGGGCGTTGACTAGAAAATATCTTGTGAGCAGAGCGTTAAGAAATGGGCACCTAATTACAGTCGTTAAGGTTACAAGTTAACAACATCGGTCAATGATCGGAGCAAACATTAAACGTCCAAAGCGACAATTTGTTCCATCAGAAGAATAAGGCTATCATTTGCTAGTCGTAACAAGGTGGCAGAAATGGTAGTCTTAGTTTTATGATTTGTCTTCGGGACAGTAACCATAGTACGATGATTTGATATATGGATTTTATAATAAAGTAATTAATTATTAGCCAAATCAAAGTTAAGTAGATTTAAAAAATACGTTAAGACTAAAGTTTTAGTTTAGACTTTATTAAGAATGGATTAAACAACACAATATTCCAGAATATCAGATTTGGAAAGTAGAATTTAAAAAATTAAAAGAAAAACATTTTTCATAACATTCAAATTTAGCTATTATTAAAACAACTACGGAATTAGTATTTTGAACATTGTGCCTAACAATAAAATAAGTAGTTAAAAAATCTCTGGCGTCGAAATATTCTTATATTGTCGAGCTGTGCTCTCATCTTCTATGAGACATCTTTGACCCACATATATTTCATTAGGTTCCCAAAAGTCGTCGCCGTCATCATCGAACAACTGCAAACGATCGTTGGGCTTCCCATGTTCGGAATTTAGAATTTCATTTATTTCCTGAGGCCTCTTATGATAGAATGCTTCAATATTTAATTCCTTTTGTGATTCTCTATCCAAATGTTTAAATTGTTTAATTTCATCTGTTTGCAAGGGACATGACTTCCTTTCGTAGATATTTCGCAGCTGAACAAAATGTTGGCCCTGCGCCAGACGTTGCACGGAATTCTGTACTATAGCGGCTGTCCAACAGAGTGCTAAAGTGGTATGAGGTTCATACGAAGCCACTACGTTGTTAAATTCTTCGCTTGTTATGTTGGTATTGAAATATACAGTTTCATGATTGGCCAAAAAACTATACATTTCGGCCATTTTTGGAATGTTATGATCTGTGGGTTTGGTTTGCATTATTTCCAGGTGGGAAAGACGTGTTTTCAATATGTCATGGGGTAAAGGTTTGGAGTGTTCGTCTATGGGAACTTTGGAGGTCAATAAACGGCATTGGAAACTGGCAGATTTCGAAGGTTTGAGACAATTTTCTGTAATAAATTGGAAGGTATGGATTAATAGTGGATATTGCATACATATTATTGAAGAGTAATTTTTGTACCTCCCAAAAGACCATTGGATATCTCCATTTGATTCATTACTGAAAAGTATTAAAAATAATAATAATAATTATCAATTACAAACACGCACTTCTTGTACTTACCATAGAATTTATCTTTATTTAATTGAAATTTATCACAGTATAATGCCAGAGAATTAATATATAGCTCTGCCATCAGGGGATGATGCATTTTATTCTCGTTACGGGCATCAATGTTCATTCCCAGTTCTCCTGTTGCTGTATTGCTGAGAACACAGGTCACATCAGTCTGTAGGCATTCGTGTATATTAAACTTCCAATTATGTCGTACTAAACGATATTTCAATCCATTATTTCCCTCTGACGCTGGGAGACCATAGTAGAAGAGCAGGCGCAGGGTAAACTCTCCTTTGTCATAAGGGGCCTGCAACCAAGCTGTCAAAGTGATGGCTTCCTGGCCTTTTAAAGCTACATTGCCACCAGAGTTTTTATTTTTTAGCAAGCGATAAACATGTTGTCGGCGTATTTCTTTGTCCTTGACCAGTTTTTCATTTGATAAATCTTTAATGGCTGAGAAAAAACATCAATAATATGTAGTTGTAATGTATCTACAACATTTAACAGCTTGTTACAACTTACAACTCAGTAAAGACAACGGTACATCACACTCCTTATCCTGTAGTGTTAGCCATCTTGGGTTATCGCAGCCCAAATAGATTTCCTCTATGGCCTTTATACTTTCATTTCTTAAGGAAATGGTGACTGGTACAATTTCTCCTGCTATAAGATCCGTAGGTATTGAAGAAAAACTGACATTTAGCGAGGGTAAGGTTGGAATAACGCGTATGTTTAGCTTTGAATCGAATAAAGTTTGCTGTGTTTGTTTGCCTGCTGGTCGGAAACGTTGTGTCTCAAATTGCAAAGACCCCAGCAGGGTGGCAGTGGGCTCAGCTGACGAAGCCACTTGTGCCACCATACCCACTATCGTAAGATGTCCCGTAAGTTTAGGCGTTAATTTAAAGTATAACGTCTCTGAAACTTTCTCATCCAGTTGTAACGTTTGGGGAGGGCCACATTTTATGGCCGCCATAACGGCAGCTTTGTCTTAAAAAAGAAAACAACCAAAAGTACGAAAGTGAACAAAATTGTTTAGTAAAAAACAACAAACAACTTCGAATCTTACTAGGATTATCTGTGGCCGTTTCATACACACACATATTGCTTAGTTCTTCCTCATTCTCGAGTTTAAGACGCCATAATAGTTCGGCATTATTCAAAATTATTCCACATCTTATAGTGTTGGAAATTGCTACAGCTACCTCAATGGGTTCTTTAGGAAAAAAGAAAAACAGTTTAACAAATATATACTACAGTTGTATGTGTTATTGCGGTGAAATAACCTCCTTGAACGGCCAATGGATTATCGGTGGTGGGATTCTCTTTGGTAAACAAACTACGAGACGGCTTAAAAACCAATGGTTTGTTGGCCGATGCCGTGGTTACAATCATCTCTTCTATTTTATGCCAAATAGATTCGTCTGTTAAATCGGTCTAAATGTAAGGAAAGTAAAGTAAAGAGATGCATTTTATTAAGAAATTTGTTGTTCATTTGTTTATTTCAAAAACATCTACCAATTGCTTTCTGGTGCTAAGATTATAAAATGGTTAAGGATTGAGGCCTAATGCCTGAGTTTATTCCGAATCGAAAGTACTTTTAATTATACATTTGAAAGAGAATTTTTTTTAATTTCTCCACAATACCGAAAAGAGTCTGACAACCCTATACACAGATCGAAAACATAAGATAGCACTGGACAGACGTTATATGTATCTCACAGACTTATCAGATAAGTATTTTCGTTACAGTCAAAGGCTATTTTTCGTTACAAATACAAAGATGTCAGAATTTAAGCATAAGTAGTAAAAATTGAAAATAACTCATGCCAGATAAATTTCCTTGCCAAAGGTCAATAAATATAAATGAGCAAAGACTACTAGCGGCATCTGGTGGACAATAGTGCACTGACATAAACCGCATTATATACAAAAGGTTGGATTAGGCAGATATCACTGTGGGTATCATTGGTTCTGCTCTAGTACGGAATTAAAATATTAAACTGGTAGATACAAAATGTTATACATGTTTACAAATACAGTCGCAACTCTCTATAACAAATTCCAAGGGACTGGATATTTACTTTGCTATGAAGAAAATTAGCTATATAAAAAAGAAAAACAATTTTGTTCCTTTTAACATTTTTTATTTGTATTAGTCAGTTATTTTGGTTTGAAGTACATTTTTCCACTTTTCTTCTTCAATATAATTTTCTAATACATTTAGAAAAGTAAACACAGTACATATCGCGATATGCAAAGGCAAACTGATAGCGACTGCAAGAAATGTGAGAGATGGTAATGATGCCAGTTGTCACTTGCATAGTTCGGTGGTTCCCCAAAATACACTTTTATTGTTGCTGCTTGTGCATTGTGAAAGCAACAAAGTACGCACAGAGCAAACATAACAACATCAATAACACACCACAAAGCGACGTCGATTTCTTTTTTGTGTGCGTGCGTTTGGTGTTACCTACCACCTAAATAATAACGAAAAATTATTTTAATAAATTCGTTATATGGAATCTTGAAGTTATGGTCGCAAAAATGCTTCGTTATAAGGAAATATTCGCTATAGGGAAATTCGTTATATGGAGTGTATAATACACTCAAAGTAGACCCAAAACACAGTGTTCTTATAATTGCTTCGCAATAAAGAAAACGTCGTTATATAGGAGAACGTTATAGAGTGTTTCGACTGTACTACAATTATACTCTTAACAAAAAATGAGCTTAAATGTACTGTATATCATATCTTACTATTGCATAGGGTGAATTATCGAAATATAATTTCTGCAACTATTTCTGAACTGCGTAACGTTTTATTGCTTCTAAATTCTACAGTCTATAACGAATACACTTTAAAAGAAGCTCACAGTTTAAATTTTAAAACTTATGCGTTTTAGAATTATATTGACTAAAACAACTTGCATGTATAGATTTATACTGCCACTGCAAAAACCAGTGACGACATCTAATTAAAAATTAGATTAAATCAGTGCAATTCTGTTATTTCAATTTCATTACTATCTAATTTTTTTTTTCTGCATATTTCATTTAAACATTTGAAATTTAATATATTTACGCTTTCTTACATAATACTTACATTAATGTCTATATTGGTTGCTGGCACATATTGGGGTGTTACCACGGGTGGTGGCGATAGTGTTAATACTTTTATGGAATCTTGAACGACTTGTGGCAAAGCATGTGGCATTAAACCCATTTCTGGATGACGCTTAATGAATTCCTGAGTGAATGATATGTATATATCACGTTATAAAACCAAACCAACTAATTTCATCACTTACAATTTGTGTCTGTATAAACTCTTTCAGGAAACTCAATTGTTGTTGGCCATTTTGCAAACTACCTGGCCTTAATAAATGAGCAAATGAACGACTGGCCTCCTCTAACTTCTTTAACATATACGCCTGCTTCGCCATCGTATATTGAATGTGATCCTCGGCCAAACTCCAACCCTTCTCCTGGAAGACCTGATATGCTTGACTGTAACACCGATAGGCATGTTTACGTTGACCCGCACGTGAATAACGATTACCAGACAAAACAATTTGAAATGCATAGGTACGATGCATGGCTGGTGTAGAAGCTAGAAAACAATAGGCAGCTTGTTCCAGCAGCAAAGCTGAACGCAAATCAGACTCCTCACTAGTCATGCGTATTAATTGTTTAGCTGCTTCACCGTATAAACGTGCGGTCTTTAAACACTCCATACTTAACAAAGTGGCGCGAGTCGCAAACTGTTGCAATCTGCAAAGATGATGAATTATGCAATAAATAGTAAAAAAACGATGGGAAAACATCAAATCGTACTTGCAAGTGTTGAGATAACAAACTATTGCATCTTCCATATAGTCATAGGTTTTACGATTGGCTGTACCCAACATAAACGCTGATAAAGCAGCCATTTCCAAGGCTCCTGCATAATATTGCCAAGCGGAATCAGCATTGAAATCTCTTTTGGCCTGATGATAAGCTTGAAAAGCCATATTGTAGTGACCGAACATAAAATAGAGATCACCCAGTTTACGTGTCTGCAATTCTGCTGATTCGTGTGTGTAACTGCAAGAAAATAATTATGAGAATTGTTGATCATCGGCCAATACATATAACAACTTACATTACAGCATTTTGATTACTGGCACTAGCCCCAGGTTTACTTGTGACAAACCAACGTTTAGTAGCGCTAAGCAACGATTTACTAACGCCTTTTTTGTTGGTAACCTTAAAAGAAAAATTATAACAATAAAAGAAACTTTCTATTGGAAGGTACATTTAAGAATATATCAGATTCTAAATATTCAAGCATAATTTAAAAATGAGGTGTCAATTGTACTTGTAAAAAGAAGAAAATATTTTCTAAAAAAAATTCAACTGGTTTGTTGCAAGATTTTAATGCCAACCTTTGATTATTAAGCATATCTTACCGCCTCATTTAGAATGCCCACTAAATGTTCCACATATGGTATTAACGCTCTTACGGCATAGTCCTGCACGAAGTGTCTTAAATTTTCAACGTCCATTGAATTCAAGCACTGACCATGAGGCGCATCAAAATCTCCAGTCCAAACATTGGGGTTTATATTTTGAGAAGCGATACTTTCACTACTTATGGAAAATTTGGAGTTCTGTCAAAATACAAACACTTAAAGTAAAACAATAAATTGAATCGTTTATTACTACTTACAATGGCTTCTGTGGCATTCTCTTGCACCGGACTTAAGGGATGAAACATTGCCATATCATTGGTTTCATTGCTGGCAACCGATTCACTTAACGCCGACATCTGCATTGTGGGCATTGCAATAACAGATACTCCATCTTGCGGCGTTTTGTGGCCACTTAATTGATCGCCACCGACACTACCACTACCCTGGCCTTCCCCCACTTTTGGTTGTCTTTTTATGTATGGCGTCCAATAATCTGGTACTTCACTTGTTACATTCGCATCCAACGAATTCAATTGTATAAGAAAACATTTAGTGTCACCAAAAGTAGATTTAAGCATCTCATAACCTTGTTGAGCCTTAGACAAATCACCTTGATTGCCTTCATGTAAGACTATGTAGCTGTTAAGGACATCGGATGATTGAAACCATTTTGGTAACTTCTGTGGCGTAACACTTTGCATTTGATGAACACGTTGTGATAATTTTTGAGCAGTTTCAACAATGTTCGGATCGCCACTGGACAATACAATAAGACAACTCAGAAGGTGGCGAGTAAATTCGTGATCAGCAGGAAACTGAACGGTAAGAAAAGTTTCACGCCAATTTTCAAACCATGGCTCAAAAGTGGGTAGTTCCAGTGTAATGTCGGCTAGCAAAACATATGGGGAAACATATATAAAATAGTTTAGTTAAATAACTTGCAACGCAATAAATGACATTTTTACATTAAAAATGCGCTTTTCACTAGGACCGCTCTTATAAAATAACGATCCAAAAATTTGAGTACATGGTAGGCTATATCTGTCACTAGTACTTAGATTAATCAATTGAAAGCTGCAAGTTTCATTTACAAAGCTACAAAACATAAAGTTCTAAACATGCTAAATAGTAATTGGATTCATATACATTAGGATTTTCAATTTTAATGTTGTGTTAGTTAAAACAATACATGTCTGGTAGAAATGCTAAGACCATACTAAAAATTGCTAAAGGTTCATTGACGAGATTTTTTCACATTGCTCAAATCCAATACGTGATAGAGCTATCCTTATTCCTATCCTTTTTAAGCAAGTAAAACATAATGTTTTAAGAATGTGCAGTGTGGTATAAGTTCGGGACATTTCTCCATTGTTAAAAAAAATTGACTACCAAAAGAACTATGTCACATAAAAGCACATATGAACATCTATAAACCCTTTCTGTAGAAACGTATACCTAGTATGCGTTCGCCAAAGTTGTGGTTGTGATTATGTGATTGTATGCGCGAATCTTTAGACTATAAACCTTAGTTCCGCCTGTAACATGCATACACCGATCACATTGCAAAATAAATAAAATGCCCTTCTTATATTACAATATAAAATGTCATCATACCCAAAGGCAAAACTTTAGTTTTATCGTTGTGCGCATTTGTCACCGATTCATTGAGCATTTTACGTGCTAACACCGTCTGTGGTGGCCTCCAATCGACATCACAGAAATTTAAGCGTAATCCACGTATTGACACGCTTGTTCCCGACACATCTCGAAAATGAGCTGCAATGGACAAGAAATGATTACTTTCCTACATAAAGTCTACAATATTCCGATTCTCACCATCATTTTGTAATTTGGAAAAAGGTTGTAGCAGCTCCACAAAAGACAAATTGTTACGGTGACACACCTCATCTGCATGGGGGCTAGTGAGCACTCCAATTAGAGGCGAAAATATATTTTGCACCACTTCACGCGAATTATAATTATGACCAGTTAGGTGGATCATTTCTTAGCCAACAATTGCAAGGAAAAATACAGAAAACAACAAATTGCCCAATAAACAAATTACGATAGTCCTCCCCAAAGTTTACACTTAAACTAATCAGCTGTTTGTAGAGCAGAGTTGCCGTCGTATTCGTATTGCACAAACTTTCGCACTATTTGAAAGAAATGCAAAAAAGATGTAGGTTGTACTCCAATTCCACTACAGTCGTTAACTCCATTAGCAGGGTTCGCGGTCAAATTACTAAGGGGTTTCCATACTTTACCGCAGTCAGCTAAATATGTTTTCCCTGTTGACACAGCTGTTGCTTTAGCCGAATAATCGGGTAATAAATCCAATTGTCGCGGAAACGCGTGTGTATGGTTTACACACTACCCATAGATAAAGGGGCAAAAGTGCAGAATATGGGGCGGGAGCCCAAAAAAAATGTCACTCCCCCCAAATACGCCCTAAAACACGAAAATCAAGGTAAATGTTGACACTAAGGCCCTCGGGGCCCTGGGGCCCAAAAAAAAGGGGCCCCTTGGGTTCTATGATAACCCCCTATGTGTGGGTACTCAATTAAAAGATACTAAGAAACCAATGGTCGGGGCCGATTTAGAACCATTTTACATTCCGGGATATACCAGAAAAAAATTGAATAAATGTGAAAAAATCATGGAAAAAGTTAGAAAAATTTAAGGAAATAAATTGAAAAATTAAAAAAAGAATAGAAAAACTAAAAACCGCGCGATTTAAAAAAAAAATATTTTTTTCTGAATACCCCGTAAAAAATTAAAAATAAATGGGAAAAAATCATGGAAAATTAGAAAAATTTAAGGAAATGAATTTAAAAATTCCATAAAAAAATGAAATGTCTTCAAAAATGTATGAAAATTTTAATTTTTTTTTTGAATTTTTTAGGTTTTTTTAATTAAAAAAAGAAAATTGAGAAAAAAAATTAAAAAAATTAAGGAAACAATTTCAAGAAATATTTAAAAAATTTCAAGAAAAAGGGCAAATAGAAATATGGGAACAAGTCTAGTATATGGACACACGACGTAGATTTTTAATTTTTTTTTAGGTTGTAGGAATTTGAGCTAAACTGAGAATAAAACAAAAATTTTGTTGGGGACGGACATAGTTTAGGAGATATCGCCCCTTAAAATTGGAATCTATATATATAAATATCTCCGGCATCTGGTGACAGATCGAGACTATATATATGTCATTGGAAAGCCCTCTGAGAAAGCCGTATATATAAAATTGTTTTATTAACCCATTATGTGCTAAAAAAATCAAATTAAATCAAATTGTTTGGCATTTTTTCCGATAAATGTAAAAAAACAACGAAAATGGTGGTTGCCGGATCAACATTACTGAGAAAAATCGCTTAAATTCCAATTTTCAGAGTACAATTCAGTGTATTTTTCCGCATCTTTCATGGATGCGAAAATATGTTAACATCTTTCCAACAACAAAATACATGTAAAAATTTTAGCATTTTGGCCGCATCCATCAAAGATGCGTATTAACGCGGAAATTTGTTAAATGCGTTCCGGTGTAAAAAGGCTATTACTTGCATGGACATTGATTCAAATCTGCATTGGGAACTTGTAAGGAAGTTTAATTAAATTTCTGACACCTCAAATTTAATGTTTTGAAACCTGACCCAGACAAAACATCGTTGTTTAAACATGTTATTACATACACGGCTTTTTATTCTACGATCTGGCAATTTGTATACAAAAATATATGACATTCGCGAAGCAAAGATTATTGCTTTTTCATTAGCCGGATATTTCATTGTGCCACATCAGTTTTTAATAATTTACCAGCAAACAAATTACATTAATTTAGGTATTTAAAAATATTTAGCGTTATCTGTTTAGCTATTTATTGTATCTAAAATTTTTTCCCAGAAGGTAAAGGAATATAATGTTCTAAATTGCGTAAAAAACAACTTGTGTCTATGCAAAATCGTGATGATGCTTGCTCGTGAAAAATTCCTGCCGAAGGCTCATTTCCTCGCAATCCTAAGTTGTTTGTTTTTTGGCCTCTGCCAGTCAACCTCGGGGAGCAGCAAAAGTTTTCCTATTACCACATTGGTTAATGCCAAATGGAATCAAACACCTTTGTATCTAGAGATAGCTGAGTACTTGGCCGATGAGAATGCCAATTTGTATTGGGATTTTGTAAAAGATGTTTCGGATCTGGATACACCGTTAAACGCATATAGTAAGTAGATTGTACCTTGCATATGGGAGGCATTTATCAAAGTTAACATTCATGTCTTAGGTACGGAGTCTCGCAGTTACAATGCAGCATTGACACTGGTTCGAAGTCGTCTGACTGAAATTCAAATACCTCTTATGAAACTAGTGGTGTCTATGCATAGTCTGACCCCACGTATTCAAACTCACTTCCAGATAGCGTCTGAAGTCTTGAACCAAGGCTCTTGCCCATCGCATGCCACAACATTTGCTCAAGTTGGCTCTGAATTGGTGTGTTCTTTGGATGAGTTGAATCAAAAGCTGGACCTAGTCAAGCAAGAATCACTAGATTCCTTGGTGGAATTGTATGCATTCGATCATATATATCCTGGTTCAGAAAACAATTCGCGCACTGTCGTCCTGTATGGAGATTTGGGATCTAAAACATTTGCTCAATTCCATTATGTTTTATCGGCTAAAGCATTGTCTGGTCATATACGATATGTAACACGTCATTATATGCCCTCAGTGCAGCATCAAGAAAAGAAACGTGTTCGTCTCTCCGGATATGGTGTAGAATTGCACTTGAAGTCTACAGAATATAAAGCTCAAGATGATTCTCCTAAACCGGTGGAAGAAAAGAGAGATGACGACTCTTCAACGGTCGTGGAAACAGAAGTCCAAGGATTCGATTTTAATACACTTAAAGGGCGTTTTCCTACCATGGCACATTCTTTAGATAAATTTAGACAAAGTCTATTGCAGGGCAATGAGGAGATAGCCCAGCTGAAAGCCTGGGAATTCCAAGATTTGGGACTTCAAGCTACTCAGGCCATTGCAGAAATTGATGGCGAGGAGGCTTTGAATATCTTACAGTTTACGGCTCACAACTTCCCAATGCAGGCAAGAACTTTGCTTAGTCACAAAGTGAGTGAGGATATGAGAAATGAAGTGAAACACAACACAGAGTCATTTGGACGAAGTTTGAACATAGTACCGCCAGATGGTGCTTTATTTGTCAATGGTTTGTTTTTCGATGCCGATACCATGGACTTAAACTCCTTAATTGAGACCTTAAGAACTGAGGCAAGGGTTTTAGAAAGTCTTTACAGTAGTCAAGTAAAGGGTTCATTGGCTTCTTCTCTTTTGGCCCTGGATTTCTCTAGCTCTGGATCTAAGGATTTTGCAATAGACATAAGAGACTCAGCCATAACATGGATCAATGACATTGAAAATGATGTACAATATAGAAGATGGCCTTCTAGCGTAATGGATTTGCTAAGACCCACATTTCCGGGTATGCTGAGGAATATTAGGAAAAACGTTTTTAATCTGGTGTTAATAGTAGACCCACTGCAAACCTCAAGCCGCAGTCTGATAAAACTTGCAGAAAGCTTTGTGTTGCATTTGGCCCCTGTTCGATTAGGTCTGGTGTTTGACTCTCGAAAGGCCAATGACGAGGATAAAGATGATTATCTTGCCGTAGCCTGTGCTTTTAACTATGTGGTCCAAAAAAAGGATGCCCGATCTGCATTAAGTTTCCTTACAGACGTCTTTACCAATGTGGAAGATAAACAACCAGTGAAGCGTAAACACATTAAGCTGCAATTAAAGAAGACATTTGACAGAATCTCGTCATCAAATATAGATGACATATTGGATGAGGATTCCGACTATGATTACGGTCGTCAATTGGCCGCGGAATTTGTAGAACGTTTGGGCTTTGCCGAATCGCCACAAGCTTTGTTGAATGGTATTCCAATGCCTAATAACATTTTGATGTCTGACACTGATTTTGAGGAAGCAATATTTTCGGAAATTATACAGCAGACTACTTCTCTACAAAAAGCAGTTTACCGTGGCGAGCTTACAGATTCAGAGGAGATTTTAGATTACTTAATGAACCAACCTCATGTTATGCCACGCCTTAATCAGCGAATTTTGGGTAATAACGAAAATGCCAAATTCTTGGACCTATCTGGTGAACCTCATATGGATTTGTCGAACGCTAAAGCCTTAGCTTTACTTTCTAATCGCGATATGACCGCAACACTTCTATCCAACATTAGATATTTCGAAGGCAAACATTCTTATGAGACCATAGGCCAGTCCAAATTGCATTTCCTAACTCTGTGGGTAATTGCAGATGTAGAAACGCCAGAGGGCAAAGAAATACTTAAAAATGCTCTGCTTTACGTCAAGGCTGCATCCAGTGTAAGAGTGGCATTCATCCCAAATACGGAAGGATCAGATTTAGCACGAAAAGACAACCTGAATCGCTTAATATGGGCGGCCCAACAAACTCTTGAGCCTAAAAAATGTACAGAAGTTGTATTGAAGTGGCTAAAACAACCCAAAGATAAATGGGAAATTCCTGAAGCTTTATATGACATCTTGGCCTCTACAGAATTGCATATGAAAATATTACGAGTTTATTCCCAAAGAGTTTTGAACCTAAAGTCCAGCGAACGTATGGTCATTGGCAATGGTAAGATCATTGGTCCGATCCTCGACACGGAACAATTCGGATTAGAAGATTTTGGTTTAATTGATCGTTTTAACTCCATACAATATGCCGACAAATTACGCAAAGTATTAACGGCCACCTCATCGGACATAGAAGAAACTGAGTTTAATAGCGATACCCTATTAAAGCTTTACGCCTCACTTTTGCCCAGACAATCTAAAACAAGATTCAAGATACCAGAAGATGTTAAAGACGCTCTTTCTGTTGTGAAATTGAAACCAAATCATGCAAACGTGCCAAGTTTTGAGATAAATGCAATTGTAGATCCCGCATCAAGGAGTGCTCAAAAGTTAGCTCCAATTTTGATTTTACTGCGCAACACGGTTAATTGCAACATGAAAGTATTCCTCACCCCCATTAGTCAACACAGCGATATGCCGGTTAAAAATTTCTATAGATATGTTGTAGATCCTGAAGTTCAGTTTTTACCCAATGGCCATATGGCCGAGGGCCCCTTAGCTAAATTTACTGGTGTTCCCTCTAACTCTTTGCTGACTCAAAACCTTCAAGTTCCTGAGAACTGGCTGGTGGAGGTTGTTCGCTCGGTCTACGATTTGGATAATATCAAGTTAAGTGAAATTGCAGGACCTGTACACAGTGAATTTGAATTAGAATATCTTTTACTAGAAGGTCACTGTTTCGATAGTTCGTCTGGTGCACCACCTCGCGGTTTACAAGTTACCTTGGGAACTAAGGATAATCCTACCATGGTTGATACTATAGTTATGGCAAATTTGGGATACTTCCAACTGAAAGCCAATCCCGGCGTGTGGACATTACGACTAAGAGAAGGGAAATCAGCAGATATTTACGATATTACCTTCGCTGAAGGACCCAACACCGAACATCAGAATGGTAACACTCAGGTTGTTATAAGTTCCCTGAAATCTCATGTCATCAAAATGAGGGTCACAAAAAAATCTGGAATGCAAAATGCTGATCTATTGGGAGATGATGGCTCCCAACATCAGTCAGGTATATGGAATTCGATTGCAAACTCATTTGGCGCTGGCTCTTCCAATGAAGACGATTCCGAAACCATCAATATATTCTCTGTAGCGTCAGGACATTTATACGAAAGATTGTTAAGGATAATGATGGTGTCAGCTATGAAGCACACTAAATCTCCGGTGAAATTTTGGTTCTTGAAAAACTATCTATCTCCACAATTTACAGATTTTCTGCCACATATGGCAAAGGAGTATGGTTTCCAATATGAATTGGTACAATACAAATGGCCCAGGTGGCTGCATCAACAAACCGAGAAACAAAGAACAATTTGGGGTTACAAAATTCTGTTCCTCGATGTACTATTTCCTCTAAATGTTCGCAAAATTATATTCGTTGACGCCGATGCCATTGTGAGAGCAGATCTAAAGGAACTGTATGAAATGGACTTAGGAGGAGCTCCTTATGCTTACACACCATTTTGCGACTCCCGTAAAGAAATGGAAGGCTTTCGTTTTTGGAAGCAG
Source organism: Muscina levida (assembly GCA_964034835.1). Classification (NCBI taxonomy): domain Eukaryota; kingdom Metazoa; phylum Arthropoda; class Insecta; order Diptera; family Muscidae; genus Muscina; species Muscina levida. The sequence goes on along the minus strand of OZ035883.1, from coordinate 117,949,334 downwards.
GGTTACTGGAAATCCCATCTGATGGGAAGACGTTATCATATTTCCGCTTTGTACGTTGTCGATTTAAGAAGATTCCGTAAGATTGCAGCAGGTGATCGCCTAAGGGGTCAGTACCAAGCACTCAGTCAGGATCCCAATAGTTTGTCCAATCTTGATCAAGATTTGCCCAATAATATGATACATCAAGTAGCAATCAAGTCTTTACCCGATGATTGGTTATGGTGCCAGACTTGGTGCAGCGACGGAGCATTTAAAACCGCCAAAGTAATAGATCTTTGCAACAATCCACAGACAAAAGAAGCTAAACTGACAGCAGCCCAAAGAATCGTGCCTGAATGGAAAGACTACGATACCGAAGTTAAAGTTTTGATGGCTAAGGTGGAAGACCATGAAAACGTAGAGCATGACGACTTAGGTAGTAGTGAAAAGCCTCACACAGCAGACGAAGTGCGAAAACACAGTGAATTGTGATTTCATACTATAAAAATCTAATGTAATAATTTAAGAATGGTGGCATCCATCCATCTACTTTATTAGTTTAATTAATTTCCCTTTCAAAATTTGCATTTTATTTGAATTTCCCACATTGAAAAAACTATAAAATTAATAAATCTGAAAGATTGTTCGAATTGCATTCCTTAAACTTACAAAACTAAAAAATATAGACAATTTTTTTAATACATTGAGGAATTTTTGTCCTTTGCATCTTTCATTTTTCACATACATATAACATGATGATTAAATCAACTGTTTAAGGCAATCACTTGATACGTAACTCTTGTAATTAGAGGATCTAATTCGCTGCGTTCTAACTTTTGTCCCCACAAATCCACCAATGTGTCCTCGGCAACCTGTTGTACGTTGCCTGTAATTGAAAACAAACTATAATGTAGAAATAACTATATTTAAAAACAAAAAAATTATAATACCTTCATTAATGTCGGGTATGGTTAGTGTCAAAAATATAACGACATCGGGATCTATTGGATTTATGGTATCACATATAGCATGCAGAGCTCTGGCAGCTTGGGCTGGTATCTAAAAAAAATAGTGGCAGTAAATAATCCATTTATTTTTTTTACTTTGTACCTGATTTAGATTTGCTATGAGAATTACACTGCCCTCTTTAATTTTTGCTTTATATTTCTCAATAGCGTAACCGTAATCATTGACTGCTTGGTCAGATGTAAAGTCTGCGTGTTCCAATTCAACCGGACGCATTGCTTTGCCTTTGTTGGGAGAAATTAATAAATTATATATCGTTAAGCAGAAAAAGACTTACTTAAGTAATAACAATTTTGCTTCATAACCTTAAACGTTTTCAATAGGAGAAAAAAAATCGTCATAAAATAACAGGCCTAAAATATAGTAGGAGGTGGTTTTGAGCTCTGCCACAATATGGTATGGTTTAGAACTATCTTAACAAAAAACAGTTTTTATTGTTTATTGCAGCATGTTATCCCAAAATTATTTCTAAAAAGAAAGTTTGTAATTACATTTTCATTGCTACGACTTTTTACATTTGAAGATTTCATTATATGTTAATAATTCAGCTTATTTGTAAAAATACAAAATCAAGAAATATAATATTTATAGGTCTTTTGATCAGTTAGTAATGAAGAAAACTAAAGAAAGCAATTTTACGTTCTAGTCACGCTCACTGAGAAGGTAACAATCTTATCTGTGGCTTTTTATATCCTCTATAGCTCCATTAATGGAAGCATTGCATTTGCTATGATTGGCTTAAGGTCCATTGTATATTTTTGAAGTTGTTAAGGCTTTTCCACTTACCGAAACACAACGATGTATGTGATGCAATTTTCTTCACTAAACCGGCCATATATTTATCATCATGATGAACGAACAGGTAAATTTCGGGAGATTTATCCCGTTTGTTTAATATTGATTCAATGCCAAATTTTAAGGTTCGCCAAGTTTTATTGGATTGATGTGGATACAGATCTTGCAGCTCTTCATAAGAGCACTTCTTTTCCTCCGGTATAGAAGAAACTGGTTTTAGCATTACGATTGCTGCTACTGCAATTGCAATTGCACCGATCAGGAAACAAATATAGAATCCATTGTATGAATCATTTACGGGCGTTGGTATCGATTGCTTTCCTACATTCGGTTTATTTGATTCAGGCACATATGGTGTATAGGGTGTTTTGGAACGTCCGTGCTTCGTTGGTAATTTACGCAGCTGGGGCGAAGGATCGACGCTTTTTCTCCTAGAAATTATCGGACTGCGTCTTGGCGTATGAGTTTCATTGGCTTCGTAATCAGACCCAGACTCTGTATTGTAATTAACATGACTATCATTTTGAAAATCTTGGGAATCCTCGTCATCAAAGGATTCTTCAGTATCTTGAGTGGCTAATAGATTTGCAGCTCCATGGATGGGTCCCCGACCATTTATGTTCATAGTTTCAGGCATACCGATGATTATAATAGAAAACTAGAAGTAAATTAATAATAAAATACAAAGAGTATAAGCACAGAGTCTGTGACAGAGCAATAGCATAAGGAAAACGAACTTTTGTAAACAAACTTCGACAAGAGTTGATAATAATAGTACATTTATGATCTTTTTCCCACTGAAATTAGTAAAATATTCTTCAACAACCCTTTTTCTCTCTGTTAACACCCTGTAGTTCTAAGATGTTATTAACTGCTGGTAACAGCGGCTGGTATAAGGGGAAGAGATTCCATCCAAAGATCCAGCCGACCGACGAAGTAGTCGGCGCCGGCGGAGCAAAATATTTTCTTCGGTCGGCGGCGGCGTTTTAGAAATTTAATCGGCGGCCGAATGATTTTCGGCTCATATTTGTTGGGCAATATCAGAATCAAAAAAGTGACTAAAAAAAATCGTCCAATTTCTCACAAAAAATAGCAAATCGGAATTTGAATTCATACGCTTGCATCGACTAGCTGAAAATATCGGCGGTTACATACAGCCGACGCGAGCCATACAATTCGTCGGCGCCTTCCGCTCTTAAAAATCAGGCGACTGCGGCGAGCGTCCGGCTCATAGTCGGTCGGCTTGGAACTCTGATTCCATCAGCCCCTATAACGTGTATGTTTATGCCGAAATTTATTGGAAGCATGGCCCGAGGGAATTGTCAAATATTTGGAAACTGCAAGTTTGACGTTATTTGACACTGAAAAGTGGTGAAAATTAACGCCATATTTATATTTTTCTAATGTTCAATTCACGGTATTATGCCACTGACACAACAGCTGACAAAAATTAGTGGGATTGCAAATTGTTGGGTATTTGAGAATCGAGTATTCAAAAAAGATAAGATAGACTTTTTTGATATAGGTTTGAAACTGGTAACGGGCCAATTCCAAATAATATTTAATGGTTTCTTTTCAATTTAGTTATTGACATTCCCTCTTAATATGGAACATATTGTTGGACGTAAACCTAAAGGCAGAATAATGTAAAATTCGTGATCAACAATTTGTGGTACATAAAATTTATCATATGCCTGATTTCGAAAATAAGAAACAATTTTTTTAAAAAAAAGTTCTGTCATAAATTATCAAAAAGGGCATTTATGCACATCACGCAACTTCTCGTAACGTTTCAGCAAATTTGGTCATAAATTTTACCCACCTAGGAGCGGCTGAAGGTAATATATGAAAAAATAAACAAATTGTATGGATACCACCTTATAGGTTGAAAATAGAGGGTATATATGTTTTGAGAAACTGTTGTGGTTGCAAAAATATTGGGGGTCGTTCATTTATTTGAACCCTCTAGTGGCGATTCCGAGGCAGTTGCGTGGCTTGTAGATTTTTTTGCCCAATACGAAAAGTTTCTCGTTAATAACCGGGAGCTCGAATTTAGTTTTAGACACATGGTTTTTTGGTCAATTTTTTTAGAACTCATCATAGATTACGAGAAAAAAAATTACCCTCTCTAATGATGATGTACCCGATAGTATAGATAACGAATAAATATGTTTAACTTTCTGTTTGTTATATAACTGAACTCTATAAAACTTTAATTTCTTCATACTATTTAAGTTTGTAGCAATCTTATTTCTGAGGTTGTATGCCTTCCTCATAGAAATACGGTTGATTGGGTTTTTAAAAAATATGTATAACTTTGTTACTAGCTTTCTTCTAGCCTTTTTACACCAAAGGAGCATTCCGCATTTTGAGCTGAAGATGCGGAATGCTAAAAAGTGGTTTTACACTGCAGTTTCGCATATTGTCAGCTGTTGTCTAGCTCACACATTTTTCCATTTGCCTTGTAAAACTGCAATATTTTCCTGCCACAAACCTATTAACATTGTTACGGAGGTAGTATTCCACGAAGCGCGAATAGTTTAAACTAATTGGAATAACCATTTATTAATATTTTGGCAAAAATTTAAATTTTTTGTCCGTGTTTGGCCTTTTTTCCGATAAATGTAAACAAACAACGAAAATGGTATGTTAACATCTTTCCAACAACAAAATACACGTAAAAATTTTAGCATTTTGGCCGCATCCATCAAAGATGCGGATTAACGCGGAAATATGTTAAATGCGTTCCGGTGGACAATAGCTATAAGACTGTGGCAAAATGAAGTGTACTTACGCCCTTAAGCTGGTATTAGACGACGTCAAAGAACGTAAATTATAAAAGAAGTACATAAAATGTTTGTTTTGATCATTATATAACACTACGGTAGGTTGGTAGAAGAAGAGCGCAGATTGGAAGAAGAAGAAGAACGTAGGTTGGTAGATGTGAATATGCAAAAATTAAAAAAACAAATTATGAAATTTTAATGCAGATTAAATGTTAAATTTATCTTTTTGGCCGTCGAGTCAAAAAATAGTGCATATCCTTTTTATTTCCATCGATTTTTATACCGTGTTATCAGTTCAGTACCGATCTACTAGAGTGTTACTTAAGGGCGTAAGTACACTACATTTTGCCACAGTCTTATTTGACTTCTTGTATAATTTACTTTCTTTGACGACGTGTATTTTACATATGACATGTCAATTTTTACAGTGTAAAATTTATACATGTCGTGTGACCCCTTTCAAACACTGCTTGTGTACAACAATGTGTTGAATAACATATATATACATTTCATTTAGAGCGTGCTCTATTTTGACATGTAATACATATCGGCAATCAGCTGTTTTTGAAAAACAACAAAGTGTTTGCTGACAAAAAGTTGAAGAGGATAAGTATTTTATTTCAAATCGTAAATAGAACAATTAATGAGTGTTTTTCAACATATTTTGTAACGAAAGTATTTTTTTAATAGAAGAGTACAATACAAGGCCACTTTTTCTCATTACCTACGAGATGAAAACGAACCTTTGACAAATCGGACGGTGATGCAAGTCTCTATCGGTATGTTAGCGCCGATGAGCTGGCCGGTTATCTCCACATTGAATTCCCTGATTCCATCGCTAGGTTCCTCAGTTTCGTTGGTGTTGACTTCTTCCTTGTGCTTCTCCATCAAACCATTGGCAGCGCTGGTATGCTGGCGTAATGCGCGGCTAAAGCTCGCCGGACGGGGGGTGTTCTTGCCAATGCGCCTGATGACTTCCTCTCGTATACCATAAACAAAATCATACCAGCTGGACGATAACTACTCAGTCATCGCCCTAGATTTGTAGTTTTGAATTGTGGACCTGAATTTTGTGATGTGACTTACTCTACCCTATGCTGTACTTACTCCGATTGTTCATGATGCATTATCGACGATTTTACTTCTGTGGACTGGTGTAGGTCTTATTACCAGTTATATTGCCCACCCTTAAATAGTCCCGCGACTATTCCATGGCATATTATGAGATATTTTAATATGCCCCAAAAGCAACAAGGGGATTGGTTAAAAAACCCCCTTTAATTTATGCTAGCCTACTTAGTTTTTAATCATTTCAATTCCATATTATTTTCCATTATTAACTTTATAAATTTTATTGTTGTTTTGTCTTAAAACTATTTAATTTCCTTAACTACCCTATCCTATTGTTCTCTGATCTATTCTTAACCTGATTCCAGTTTTTTGAAATTTACATTATCATAACCTTAAACATTGTCGCGTTCAAAAAAATCAATCAGTCTTATCATCATTTGAGATTTATGATTATTTGGAGAAAGTTACGTTAATCAAAATTGACGTTATTTAGACGATGACTAAATATGTTTCTATGATCACATCTAGGGTTTGTGAAAACTCACGGTGAAATTAATAATTAATATCATTTAAACCATTGATTTCTGCCTACAGAGGATACCCTGAAGCGCTTCTTTGTTTCCCTGTAGCCTTGTTTAACAAAAAAAATAATGACCTTTGATGTTTTCATTGAAACATGTACAAAAATAGCTGAAAATAAAATTATATAAAATGCTAACTACAAATGTAAATGTAAATTAAGATGTTATAGGATGGTGTAGTACAAAAAAGGTTTATATAATGCAATAATAAGGTGTATGATTATGTATGTTAAAGCCATTTTATAGTGCATTTTGGTTATGAGACGTTAAAAATAATAATGTGCGTTTAAAATGAATTTGCGTTAATGTTATGATGGTTTAGTGCGTAAGCTTTTCGTTTTCCTTTTCTCTAATTGTATTCTTTTCTTTTCAGTTTTTCTTTCTTTTCTTTTGTTAGGTTAGGTGAATTTGGGTGATATGTAATCACATGTTACATAACCTCGGTTGTCTTGGATTTATATAGATATATATTCAATCATGTGTACAGTACCTGCTGTACTTTATTCCTTGTTTTTCGTTGTTTTAATTATTTACAGGTTTTCTAGTGACTTCTGAAGATATACTGTTATGTCCTTTGGACTTCTTTGTAGTAATTTAAACATTCTTTAGTTAAGTGTGTTTTAGGTTAGTAACTAAACTTGCCATGTGCTTTTGTCACGCTATAACGGGTGACCGTTATTCGATTTTGAGTTGACCATGAATTGAACACATGTGTCCGACTGACCATGTGGCACAATCTTTAGGGAGCCTCAATCCGCGCGATTCGAGTTTAAAGCGCTTGCGCTGCTGTCCTGCGAATGCGGGTATCTGGGCTATATAAGATCGGTAGACGTGGTTGTGAACAATAAATTTGGTCTTATCTAACCGCACATTTACACTTTCCTATGGCTTGCACTTTTTAAATGGACATTATATAATTACCAAATTATGAAACATACCAAATCTTCAAGTTTTCCTTATGGGAAATTGATTGTTGCTTACTGACGTGAAATTAGTTGATTGTAGAAGTTAGTGACTATTGTTGGATGGATGAATGGTGATGATGATGATTATTGCAATTATATGGACGGACGTTTGTGTGCTTGATGAGATCTGCTGCTGTGCACACCAAAGGGGTGGTTTTTGTCTATTTGACACACAAAACTGCTGTTGGTTGTTGTTGTTGCTGGTGGCTATTGATGATGCTTTGAGAGGACACTTGTATTGGCACGTATCGCACGGGTGCGCCTGCTCGCATGTGCTTCCTTTCTTATCAGGTGTCTTCAAGGCTGATTGGGATTCTGTTCCTTCCGAAAAAGTGAGGCTGTGCTCACTTTGATACACTTGTAATTATTTGGAAAAATACACTTTAAATTACCAAAGCTTACTCTGCTGCTGTTGATGTGTACTGGTTGAAAGTTAAACGCAAAAGATCATGTCGTTTGCCAAAAATGCTTGTATACGACTTTTTGAATAGCGTTGGTTGGCGAATCGTTGTAAATGATTACTTTTCATTTTGGCAAAAATGATTTTATTCGTTAGTGTCTAATCGGTATTCGCGCCGATGTAACTCAGACACAGGGTGATTCTGATGTGTGAACGCGGTTGCGCCGCCTACTAATGTGAAGTTGTCGGCGTTGCTATGGCATTCCGTTTAAGTAAATATATTAATACGCGCACGCCACAAACCCAACCATCCTGAAGACATCCTTGTTGAGGGATGGGAGGGAAACTATCGTTCTTGGTTTAGTCATAATGAACTCAGCTATTGCTCTGCCTTGCATGCAATGAACGTTTGTAGGACGAAGTTGGGCTCGCTTCTTCCTTTACCAAATTAGATAATAATCCACCCACCTACTCACATAATAAAGGTGACTTTCTATCTTTTTCAGGTATCTGGTGGTGTTGTGTGAGGTACTTAGTTGTTGTGATTACTCATATGTTGATTGTTGTTATTAGTTTAAAATTTTTGTTGGCGAACTTATTTTGAGGGTCGAGGTCGCTTATGTCGCCGCCGATTGCTTGGGCCTTGCTCCTCCCAGTCACGGATACGTTGCTCCACTATCTGCGCTACGTCGCGAACTTCTTGTTCGTTGCGGACTTCCTGTGGTTCTGGGTTACCGGGCAACCAAACGATGGCTTGGTCATTTGTCAGGCGAAGTTGTTTGACTCCTCTCTTGCCTCTCAAAAATTTGTTCAAGTATTTGTATACCTTGCCGATGGTTATGCTGTCAACTAATTCGAGATTCTTGATCATCTCATCTGGGTCATTTTGAAGCTCGGGAAACTTGGTGACGAGTTCGAGTTTCAAACTAGGATCTTGGCATTCTATGGTGATGATATGTTTGGCTTTGTTTACCTCTAGTTCGGCACAAGAGACTATACGGTATCGATGAGAATCATCAGATATGCGTAACGTACGCAAGACTCGCGCCATTGCACCAAGTGGATCGGTAGCACTCTCGGCATCAAAATTACGAACGCTAATTTTGTTATTAGCCCAAGGTCCACTTTCTGGTTTCGGATGCAGCTGGCGATATGTTTGGCAGATTCGCTCGCTTGCTTCCTTCTGTGCAGTATTGGTCTGTACCAGGCGTTGATTTCGTCTGCGAAGTCGCTCCTTCTCTACCACTAGTTCATTCATATCCATTCTTTTCCGCTTCAACTCGGCATTCTCGGCTCTAAATGATATGGCTAACTCCTCAAAATGTCTCGAATCATCGGTCAACTCTTTGACTTGCATCTCACGTTCAAACTCTCGCATTCGCTCTTGTTCGCGCATTTGGTTCAATTGGGCCTCTAGATCTTCTACTACCGATTGCTCAACCATGGGTGTCTCATTACGAAAATCTATAAACAATTTGTGAATAATTACCCCCGGTTCGCGACAAACTGGACATTCGTGACTCTGTAAGAGCCACCTGTGGATACATTCCTCATGGAATAGATGTCCACACGTTGTCGAAAATGCGTCTGCTTCCGATTCTGCGAATGGCGCTAAACAAATCAAGCACTCGACCTTTCTTGACATGTGGCTGACTTCTACTTGCTACCAGACTTGCTTGCTGTAAAGAAACAATTTAACCCTTCTTTGCTTCAGTAACAAATCTTCAAACAAAACTGTATATACTGAGTAAAAACTTAATTCTACCTTACACTACCATTTCGAACGAAAACAAAGCTATAATACTTCTGAATATAACAATCAATACTTCGTAAAGAAATTTGAACTTCGCTTCAACTCGAAACTGGACTACGTTGTTTAATTGAAAATAATCATACTGCCATCTGTTGTTCATCCTGGTCGCTATGAATATTGAGGAGGAAATTATATCCATCCGTATTGCATTAAACTTTTCGGAGAACTAAAGAAATATAAACCATTGATCATTTCAATAAAGCAAAAAAAACTAAACAATTTTTATTGTTTCAAATCTTTGGCATGGAAAACTCCCAAAGATTTACCCTGCATGTCTTCAATTTCATACAGACTATTTCCAACTGGTTTGACTATACGACATTTTAAAAATTTTCTAGCTAACTTAGCGTTAAAATTATTCTTAAATTCACTTTGTTGAAAGTTACGCCTGTAGACTTCCTGTCCTGGTATAAACTTTACTAACCGACTACGAGTATTATAAGTCTTCTCGTTACGTAGATAGGCTTTATGTAGACTTTCACGCATTTTTTTCCTTACAATATCTAACTTAACAGATTTTGGAATGATGTTGCTTTCTGCATCATCAAGAAGTTTAAGTTTTCTGGCTAATTTGTAAACACTACCATGAGTTATCATATTGGTTCCAAACAAAGCGAAATATGGTGTAACTCCAATTGATCCATGTACCGATGATCTCAAAGAACATTCCACTTCCGACAAGTGCTTGTCCCAATCACAATGATCATCTGCTAAATATGAGCGAATAGCAGCTAAAATTGACTGATTGACTCGCTCCGATGCATTAGCTTGCGGTGCATGTATTGCTGTTCTTTCATGTCGAATACCAAAGTTATTCACCATTTCAGTAAAATCTTTTGATACGAATTGTTTGCCATTGTCAGAAACAATAGTTTCTGGCGTACCAAATTTATGAAAAACTTCTGAGATTAAGAATTTAATAACATTCTTAGCGTCAGCTTTCGCCATTGCTTTTAAAAGTACAAATTTAGATAAGTGATCTAAAACGATAAAAATAAATGAATTGCCGGATTTTGACCTAGGGTATGGACCTAGAAAGTCAATGAAGATCCTTTGAAAAGGTTTCTCCACGATTCTTTCCTTCCCCATCGGTGGTCTTAATGTTCGATTCTTAGCTTTTGTTTCTTTGCAAACTTGGCAATTTTGCAAATAAACTCTGACTTGAGTATTCTGGTTTGGCCAGAAGAAATACTCGCGTATTCTTCGTAACGTCTTAGCAAATCCTCCATGCGAAGCTTGTGGTGCTATATGAGCTTTCTCAATAATATTCGCTGTTAATTCGGGTGGTACCCAAAGCTTCCAAGCAAAATCTTCGTTGATTGGTATCCCATCATACGGCAATGTCCTTTTATAGACGTACCCGTCTGATATGCGAAGATCTGGCAATTGGTTAGAATTGGCTTCAATAGTTTGTATTAGTTCAAGATATTCATCGGATTTAAATGCTGGTGAATCTAGATTAATCATATTTAATGCTTCTGTGGTTAACTCCTCCATTTGATATCTTGACAAAACATCGGGAACAACATTTTGCGTCCCTTTGCGGTGTTCAATTTTAAAGTCATATGCTTGTAATAACAAACTCCATCGAGCTAAACGGCCACTTAAGTCCTTGTGTGACATTAGCCACTTGAGACTACTGTGATCAGTTATGACTGTAAAAGGTAATAATTCTACATATGGACGAAATTTCTTAATTGCTAACACAACGGCTAAGCACTCGCGCTCCGTAACTGAATAATTACGTTGTGCTGGTGTGAGCTTGTGCGAAAAATATGCTATTGGGTGTTCTTCATCTGGATCATTCTTTTGAAATAATACGGCGCCTGCTCCTACGTCTGATGCGTCGCATTGGATATAAAAATGTTTATTGAAATCTGGATGTACAAGTACTGGACTCGTGACTAATCTGTATTTTAATTCATCAAAAGCTGTTTTTGCGTCTTCAGTGAAATTAAATACTTTAGCTTTCTTTAAGGTGTCAAAAATGGGTGAAGCAATGGTGGCGTAATCAGAAATAAACTTTCTATACCAACCGGTCGCTCCCATGAAACTTCTAACTTGTTTCGCGGTTTTTGGATAGGTATACTTCATGATTGTTTCTATTTTAGCTGGGTCGGGTTTTAAATGTCCCCCTCCCACAATGTATCCTAAATATTTCAGCTCCTTAAAACAAAATTTAGATTTTGTGACGTTAATAGTGAGACTTGCACTGGTAAGACAAGTGGCAACTCGACTTAACAGGTGCATGTGAGTGTTGAAATCGGGCGAAACTACCAATAGATCGTCTAGATAAACGAAAACACGTTCTCGCAGATCCGAGGGAATGACTTTGTCCATCAAGCGACATAACCTTTGGGCTGCGTTGCACAGTCCAAAAGGCATGACGGTGTAATGATACAACGGTCTCCCTGGAACTGTAAACGCGGTTTTCTCTTTACTAGCTGAATCTAAAGGAATTTGCCAAAATGCGTCTTTAAGATCTACACTTGATATGTAGTATGTATCTCCTAAACGACTTAACAAACCTTCGATATGTGGTAACGGATAAGCATCTTTTACTGTTAGTCTGTTGAGTTTCCGGGCATCCAAGCATAAGCGATTTTTCTCACCTTTGCGTACAAGTGTAACTGGATGGCTCCATGGACTTTGGCTAACTTCAATAACTCCTAAACTAAGCATTCTATCCAGCTCGGCATACATCAATTCTTGTACGGCGGGTGAAACTGGATAAAAGCGATCCTTCACGGGTGTGGCATCTCCAGTGTCAATGATGTGTATTTCCAGGCTAGTCTTTCCTAAACCTTTCTTCGTAAAGCATGGAAATTCCTTGATCACTGTTTCCATCCGTTCTCTTTGACTTTCTGATAAAATATGCAATCTTCTAATTTCATTGGTGTCCTCTTCGTCACATAGATTCACATCATTCGTCGATAAACTCTCTATGTTAGCGAAGCATTTAAAAACTTTCATAAAATCTACTCCTAAAAATAATTCACGATTTAAAGTAGGTACTAAGTAAAATGTAATTTCATGAGTCATCTTGTTGAATGACACTTTGGCTCGTACCCGTCCGAGTATGCGATGTGCACTTCCATCTGCTGTCTTAATTGTTGAATTAAAACTATGTATTTCTAATCCTGCACGTGATATGAATTGAAGACAATTTCGGCCTAAGCAAGTTATGGTAGCTCCACTATCTAGTAGACCTTCAATCGGTTGACCATTGATATTTATTTTAACATAATAACGCGAATCCTCTCCCTCAAATAAGGTTGCGGCTGCAATTTCTTTACGTCGTCGCCTCCTAATCCTAAATCTCTCCCTGGTTTTCTTAATTTTGTTAGAAACCTTTCCGAAAATTCTCCGTCTGGCTTCATAATATTTCTCCATGCGTTCAGACACTGGAATGATCTTGTGTAATTTTGGTACTCTAATCTCCTCTTCTCGGTGTTCATCGTTTTTCAAAATAGTAATTGTTGCGTTGGTTTGATGTTCATCTCTGTCTGCTATTACCTTGTCAATCGTATCCTCTTCTTTTGGCTGCAATGGTAAATTTGACTCTTCAGTTGATAGCGATGTGACTGGGTCTAATCCTGAGTTGACCCTGCCTCCCCAGTGTGAGACAAAGGTTTCACCCCGTTTCCCTGACATCTACTGCATTTCGGTGTAACGGTGTTATCTAATCCACATTTATAGCAAAATAATCTACGTGTTGTAACTGGACAATCCCTAAATGTGTGCCCTATCTGTTTGCAATTCCAACATTGGAATTTGCATTCTGAACGAATGGCGTCGATCTCTGGCTCATCCGGGTTTTCCCATTCTAATTCATGTATTCTGGCATTCATAGATTGTCGTTGTTGATATTGTTGTCGTTGGCATGTAAGTTGAAGATCAGCAGACCTCACGATTCTGCAAAAATCAGCAAGTGTCCCCGCAGAAACTGCAAAAATCATATTCGCTAGAGATGGTTTCAGATTGCTCTTTAATACTGACATTAATTTGTTTTCGTCATATGGAATCCTCTGTTGATTATTCAATCCGATAATAGCATTGTAAAAATCTTCAAAAGACTCGTGTGATTGCTGTCTCCTACTTAAAATTTGACGTTGTATTTGAATATCATTTTCGTAACATTGGAATTGATTAAGCAAAGCATTTCTCAATTCTTCCCATGATCTAAATTGTCCCAACTTCCGATGGTTCCAATACCAGTCGAGAGCCGGTTTATCTAATAATTGATGAAAATTTGTTAAAAAGTCATAATCACTGCACATATAATCTCTTTTGAGTTCTATGGCACGATAAACGAATTCTTGTATATTAAGTGTTTTACCCGTTCCGTCGAATTTCAAACCCCATTTCGAAAGATTAACTCTTCCCATGGTCTCAGAAAAAGAATTTGGATATGACCTGAGATTTTGTTGTGGCCAAGTATTTAACGGAGGTATAAAATTTGAATAATTATTTCCTGTAGCTTGTCTATTTTCAAATGATGAGTGTCGTTGCGGTTGACCTGGAACATATGTTTGATGATTTGGCCGTTGATGTCGTTGCGTAGCGTATATTGGTTCGTTAGAAAGATTCTGTCGCTGCTGTTGTTGCGTAGAGTGAACTGCTGTATTTACCGGTGGAATGTTGACTGTTGGCCTATCGAAAAGTCCAATGTTTGGGCGAGTGTTCGAAGCTTGCTGCTGCGTTCCTGCTGCTGCTGTCTGTGGCAAACCTGTATCAGCCTGAGTATACATCGGTGGAAACAATCCTTGAGTGTTGTAAGGCTGGCTTACTCCAAGAGTTGCATCGATTGATGTAAAGTCCAAATTAGGTGCTGGTATCAAAGGTGTTGGCTGCACTGAGTTAGAACCTGCTCCGCTCAAAGCATCTAAACGTCTCGTAGCTTCCACAATCCCGGGTATCAACTGCTGTAATTCCGATCTGGCGATCCCCACTGACGAACGAATAATTTCGCGAACTCCTGCGCTCACTTCCGCACTTCCAGAAGGTGGTATCGGTGCCTGTGACCGAAATTCACTCCTAACTGCTTGCGCTGTTAAACTGCTAAATGATGGTGAAATAATCGAGTCATCATCTCTCCCATCCAATCCAATTGGTCTATCAGTAATATATTCGGTTCCATTATCTGTTTCATTACTATTATTATTCATATTCTGATTAGAGTTAGGCACAGAGCGTGACGGTACATTCCTGTCATTAACTCCATTTTCAGAAGGTGCAAGAGGATCAGTATCCACGCCACGAATATTACTTTCGCTGGCGCTTCTACCTCTATTAGAACGAGTTTCAATAATAGAAAACGAAAATAAATTCCAAAAATAAGTAAAAATGTTGAATAGACTCCAACGAGACCTATCCATGTTGGCAAAATTAAAATAAAAAAAAAATAAAAACAAAAAGAAATAAAGAAAACTGGTTGAAATGGAAATTATTAAAGTATTAAATCCAAAATTTATTCAAATCAAAATTCGTTAAAACGATTGAAATCGAAAACAAACAAATGGCTAGAATGAAATTTAAATAAACTGCAAACTGGAATTCAAGTTAAAAGAAAAGATTCGGAGAACAAAACTAACCTAAAAGTAAAACTAAATTTAGAATAAAAAAAAACTTCAATACTAGACTTCCAAATTAACTTCAAGTAAATCTTAACTCAACTTCAAAAATAAAAAAAATAAATCCAAATAAAACTTCAACTAAAAATAATTAAATCTTCATATAAAAACTAAGGCTAGATAAATCAAAGGATAAATGTCTTTAACCCCAAGTAAAATGATTTCGCATACTAATAATTAGTACACTGCGAAGTAAAATGTCAATGCATATGTTTTCATAAAAATTCATCGAAATGTGTTTCTAAGTAAGTATAACGAATTTGTTAAACGAAGTCGTCCGGGAGTGAGAACTCTCAGTAATGCACGCGGTGATACCTAAATATTCTTATACTTAAATACCGGGACTTCAAAACTTCGAATCCCCCTTCTTTGGAGACTCAACGAATAACCGAAAATGTAAACTAAATTAAATTAGAGACGTCGTTTAGAATTCCGATCTTTACATCGCAACGCGCCTACGCTCCTAGAGACACTAATAGACGGGACTTATGTAAATCTCAAAAAACTAAACTAATCACTAAAGAGTATTGATAACTTTAATCTTAGTTTAATCGGGACTACGTCGCAACGCGTTTAAGCTCCTAGAGACGAAATAAACGGGACTTACGTGGACCTTCAAAAACTTCGACTAAAACTATCTCTACACTAACTACAACTAAAGTTAAAGATAAAACGAATATATAGTTTTAAATCTCCCACGTCGCAACGCGTCTACGCTCCTAGGGACAAAGTAAACGGGACTTACGTGTTCAATACAAAACTAAAATAAACATAATACCTAAAACTGACTAAAACTAAACTAATTCTTATGTTAAAATCTCTGCTAGATAGAAAACGCCTATGTCGCAACGCGCCTACGCTCCTAGAGACACTAATAAGCGGGACTTACATATTTGTAAACTAGCTAAACCAAAACTTAACACAAAATTAACTCCTTCTTACATCACAATTCAGGCCACCATTCGGGACCCTCTCCTTCTCACGAAAGCTATCGATGTCCCACGTTGAAAACGTGGTTAAAACACTCTCCTTCTCGCGATAGTAGTCAGAGGCCCCACGTTGGGCGCCATTATGTAACGAAAGTATTTTTTTAATAGAAGAGTACAATACAAGGCCACTTTTTCTCATTACCTACGAGATGAAAACGAACCTTTGACAAATCGGACGGTGATGCAAGTCTCTATCGGTATGTTAGCGCCGATGAGCTGGCCGGTTATCTCCACATTGAATTCCCTGATTCCATCGCTAGGTTCCTCAGTTTCGTTGGTGTTGACTTCTTCCTTGTGCTTCTCCATCAAACCATTGGCAGCGCTGGTATGCTGGCGTAATGCGCGGCTAAAGCTCGCCGGACGGGGGGTGTTCTTGCCAATGCGCCTGATGACTTCCTCTCGTATACCATAAACAAAATCATACCAGCTGGACGATAACTACTCAGTCATCGCCCTAGATTTGTAGTTTTGAATTGTGGACCTGAATTTTGTGATGTGACTTACTCTACCCTATGCTGTACTTACTCCGATTGTTCATGATGCATTATCGACGATTTTACTTCTGTGGACTGGTGTAGGTCTTATTACCAGTTATATTGCCCACCCTTAAATAGTCCCGCGACTATTCCATGGCATATTATGAGATATTTTAATATGCCCCAAAAGCAACAAGGGGATTGGTTAAAAAACCCCCTTTAATTTATGCTAGCCTACTTAGTTTTTAATCATTTCAATTCCATATTATTTTCCATTATTAACTTTATAAATTTTATTGTTGTTTTGTCTTAAAACTATTTAATTTCCTTAACTACCCTATCCTATTGTTCTCTGATCTATTCTTAACCTGATTCCAGTTTTTTGAAATTTACATTATCATAACCTTAAACATTGTCGCGTTCAAAAAAATCAATCAGTCTTATCATCATTTGAGATTTATGATTATTTGGAGAAAGTTACGTTAATCAAAATTGACGTTATTTAGACGATGACTAAATATGTTTCTATGATCACATCTAGGGTTTGTGAAAACTCACGGTGAAATTAATAATTAATATCATTTAAACCATTGATTTCTGCCTACAGAGGATACCCTGAAGCGCTTCTTTGTTTCCCTGTAGCCTTGTTTAACAAAAAAAATAATGACCTTTGATGTTTTCATTGAAACATGTACAAAAATAGCTGAAAATAAAATTATATAAAATGCTAACTACAAATGTAAATGTAAATTAAGATGTTATAGGATGGTGTAGTACAAAAAAGGTTTATATAATGCAATAATAAGGTGTATGATTATGTATGTTAAAGCCATTTTATAGTGCATTTTGGTTATGAGACGTTAAAAATAATAATGTGCGTTTAAAATGAATTTGCGTTAATGTTATGATGGTTTAGTGCGTAAGCTTTTCGTTTTCCTTTTCTCTAATTGTATTCTTTTCTTTTCAGTTTTTCTTTCTTTTCTTTTGTTAGGTTAGGTGAATTTGGGTGATATGTAATCACATGTTACATAACCTCGGTTGTCTTGGATTTATATAGATATATATTCAATCATGTGTACAGTACCTGCTGTACTTTATTCCTTGTTTTTCGTTGTTTTAATTATTTACAGGTTTTCTAGTGACTTCTGAAGATATACTGTTATGTCCTTTGGACTTCTTTGTAGTAATTTAAACATTCTTTAGTTAAGTGTGTTTTAGGTTAGTAACTAAACTTGCCATGTGCTTTTGTCACGCTATAACGGGTGACCGTTATTCGATTTTGAGTTGACCATGAATTGAACACATGTGTCCGACTGACCATGTGGCACAATCTTTAGGGAGCCTCAATCCGCGCGATTCGAGTTTAAAGCGCTTGCGCTGCTGTCCTGCGAATGCGGGTATCTGGGCTATATAAGATCGGTAGACGTGGTTGTGAACAATAAATTTGGTCTTATCTAACCGCACATTTACACTTTCCTATGGCTTGCACTTTTTAAATGGACATTATATAATTACCAAATTATGAAACATACCAAATCTTCAAGTTTTCCTTATGGGAAATTGATTGTTGCTTACTGACGTGAAATTAGTTGATTGTAGAAGTTAGTGACTATTGTTGGATGGATGAATGGTGATGATGATGATTATTGCAATTATATGGACGGACGTTTGTGTGCTTGATGAGATCTGCTGCTGTGCACACCAAAGGGGTGGTTTTTGTCTATTTGACACACAAAACTGCTGTTGGTTGTTGTTGTTGCTGGTGGCTATTGATGATGCTTTGAGAGGACACTTGTATTGGCACGTATCGCACGGGTGCGCCTGCTCGCATGTGCTTCCTTTCTTATCAGGTGTCTTCAAGGCTGATTGGGATTCTGTTCCTTCCGAAAAAGTGAGGCTGTGCTCACTTTGATACACTTGTAATTATTTGGAAAAATACACTTTAAATTACCAAAGCTTACTCTGCTGCTGTTGATGTGTACTGGTTGAAAGTTAAACGCAAAAGATCATGTCGTTTGCCAAAAATGCTTGTATACGACTTTTTGAATAGCGTTGGTTGGCGAATCGTTGTAAATGATTACTTTTCATTTTGGCAAAAATGATTTTATTCGTTAGTGTCTAATCGGTATTCGCGCCGATGTAACTCAGACACAGGGTGATTCTGATGTGTGAACGCGGTTGCGCCGCCTACTAATGTGAAGTTGTCGGCGTTGCTATGGCATTCCGTTTAAGTAAATATATTAATACGCGCACGCCACAATTTTTATGTAAATTGGGCTAATAAAGCTGTGTTTGGCGATGATAAAATATAGCAAAGTCAGCTGTTAATGATAAACACATGTATACATACACAAGCACGTTTGAACGCAAAAATTATAAACCAAATGTACACGCTCATTTTGACAGACATGCAGAATTACATATCGCTTTTTGAATTGACAAGCCATGTGTAAAATACACGTCGTCTAATACCAGCTTTAAGTAACACACTCGTAGATCGGTACTGAACTGATAGCACGGTATAAAAAACAATTGAAATTAAAAGGTATTTTTGACTCGACAGGCAAAAAGGTAAATTTAAAATTTAATCAGAATTAAAATTTCATAATTTGTTTTCTTAATTTTTGCATATTCACGTCCAACCTACGCTCTTCTTCTTCCAATCTACGCTCTTCTTCTACCAACCTACCGTAGTGTTATTTAATGATCAAAACAAACAGTTAATATACTTCTTCTGTAATTTACTTTCTTTGATTGTGGTGAATTTCCTCGGGCCAAGTGTCAGAAAAAATAACGGTTTAATAGAAACCCCCTGGATTAAAATCACTCTAACCGTATTGGAAACGGATTGAAATGTTTAAATAGAAATGCATTATAAAATATGGTTTATAGCTCATAAATCCATATCCATATCTACTTATATCCCCTCAAAAACATGAAACAGATAACTTAATACGAAAACGTATAACAGTTATGCTGCCATTACACGATGTGTATTCAGCATGTGACATGTCACTTTTCCCAGTGTACAATTTATACATGCCGTGTGACCCCTTTCAAACACTGTTTGTATAGAACACTGTGTTGGATAACATATGTTTACATTTCAATTAGAGCATGCTCTATTTTGATGTCACACATATCGACGATCAGCTGTTTTTGACATGTCACATAAAGTTAAAAGTATTTTATTTCAAATCGTAAATAGAACAATTAATGAGTATTTTCAAAAACATTTTCAATTAGATTGTGCTAATAGAGCTGTGTTTGGCGGTGGTTATACATAACAAAATCAGCTGTTTATGACAAATACAAACATCGTATAATGGCACCTTAAGCAAACAAAGAGTAATATGTTTTTTTTTATTGAATGTGTCCATTTTAAGTAAAGTTTTTTCGATTTTCACAAAAATTGTTTGTAAAAATGTCTTCTACTTTTTTGTTATGGCCGACGATTGTCTTATTTGCGTTTCTCATTCAGTGTTGTTTATGTTTTTCGTCTTCGAAACTAAAATGGGGTTTTAAACCTGCAATATTTTTCTGCTACAAATCTATTAAAATTGTTTCGGAGGCAGTATTTCACGAAGCGCGAATGCTTTTAACTAATTGGAAAAATCATTTATAAATATTTTGTCAAAAATGTAAATTTTTAGTCCGTTCATGTTGTTTAGCCTTTTTTCTGATAAATGTAAACGAACAACGAAAATGGTAGTTGTCGGATCAACATTATTCTGAAAATCACTTAAATTCAGCTATTTCAGAATACATTTCAGTGCATTTTTCCGCATCTTTCATTGATGCTAACATCTTTCCAACAACAAAATACATGTAAAAATTTTAGCATATTGGCAGTATCTTTCAAAAATATGGATTAATGCGAAAATATGATGAATGCGTTCCGGTCCAAAAGCTATAAAATTGTTTGAAATGAAAAAAAAAATATGAATATTAATAATAATGGTCAACATATTTAACAATATTTGGTATGTTTTAAAAATAACTGTCTGCACAAAAAACGTTAAAAATCTAAGAAATTATGAGGAGTTTGATTAAAAAACTAGTGTTTGAGTCACAATGGAAACGTGGTATTAGCTGTAAAACTGGATACCGAATAGTTTTACAACTCTAAATGCCTATATATTCGTCAGCAAACTGCAGCCAACTTCACAAAAGTTGTAATGGCATGTGCAACCACGCTGACTTCCTCCATTTCTTTTTTAACTTTTAATCGATCAAGATGTTTAGTGAACTGTTTAGAACATCACAGAGTTTTTATGAATTTCTTAATGTGTAAATGGAATAAGGTAAGTTAAAGGACATGACTTGTCAATTCAAATAGTTTGCTTATTATGATGAATGTTCACGTACTGAACGTAAAATATTAGGAAATACTTTTTATTTGATTTATCATTAAATTGTACGGATAAATGTTTTACAACAATTTTGAGGATAGATAAGAACGGCCAACTGAGAGATTGTTGTAATACTTTATATCTAGTCCATTTGTAAGAGCATTTAATTAATCGACTTATCTTCCCTTTTAGGCCCCCCGAATTGTTTGGATTCTGGCAAATATAATGGATTGAGGTTAGTATAAAGTTTTATGTTGCAATAATTGTTTGATGATGACACCATTCGTCATCAGGATCCCTCTTCTGAGAGACAAAATTATCGTGCTGCTTCTATTAATTTCTGATTGATGTGGAACAATTTTAACGTTTTTCTGTTTGTAGCAATTTTTAACTCGAATTTTTTCTTTCTATTTGCAGCGGCAATATTGTAGAGGTACGATGATAGTGCTGGCAATATTTCCTCATTTTGGTAAGTTGGTATTGTTAGTATGTATATATATATATTTATTAATTAGATTAGATCTTGCTCATAGTAATTAGAAGTTTTTCCCAGTAGTCAGAGAATGTTTTTTTTTTTGTAGAGGCTTCACTTATTTGTTGAAGCAACAGTTCTACAGACCGGTAACTAAACACCTGAAAATACAGAAATTTCTCCCATAAATTAATTGTTGAGACCTTATACTTTTACACTTCACGTGAAAGCGAATTTGATTCTAAATTACACGTAGCTTAGTTTTCTTAGCTGCAATCAGCTTTCTATGCAAATTTGCTTGTTATTAGAACGTAAGTTTGTAGCTAGTTTTACAATGTACAAATTTTAACATGATGACAACTTTAATCTGAATGAAATCTATGCTGATCACACATTCAAATTAAACCAAAAGGATTCTGAAAGAACATTGCAATTAGTATTATTTTATGAACTATATACAATTTTGATTGAATATATTCGAAAATGTTCTTGTTTTCAGTTTTCAATTGAAAGGAATATGTTCCTGTTAGCTCATGACTCATAGGATTTTCAAAGAAAGGTTAGTATTATTCAAAATAATTTTTGTTATTTTCTTTATTGTCATGATGACATTTAACCCATCTCAGGGTCCCTCAACTGAGATCGAACCCAATTTATAAAAACCATGCTGTGAATTTATAAAACTGAGCACATCACTTTCTGTTAAACAAAACCACAGGTTGGACGAATCTAATATTATTATTTTTGTTATTTGCAGACATCTGTTGGGCGGATGATACTAACGATCGTATCAAACAATTCCAGTTATGAAGATACCTTTAAAAGGGATTGCAATACTGCCGTATTAAAGGTTAGTATTCATACAAAGCATTTAATTGAAAAGTAAAAATGGATTGCATTAACGTACAATTTGCTGTACTGAAATGCAATTTGTGCCTAGCCTTACATGATGACAAACTTAATCTGAATCATATTTATGCTGATCACACATTCAAATTAAACCAAAAGGATTCTGAAAGTCAAGAGATATCATTCTCTGTTTACAGCAAATTATTGCCCCAATATATTAACTTGTTCCTATTCTTTGTAGATTTGCTTCACTATATGTGCTGTACGACGTAGCTTAACATGAGCCGCTGACGCCAACGGTATGTAGATATATTTTTTGTAAAACATTAAAACTGTCATTTACCATGATGTTATCTTTTAATAGTATAGTTCATTTGAACACCAAAAACAACCGTGTAACAAACTTATATCTGAAAAACTGTATATTATTTTATGTACGCAATTAATATCTGTCGACAAAATAAATAATTACAAACATTTTGTTTTATATTTTTAGGCCGTCGTTGGTGTGAAGGAGACTTATACCGAGTATGCACATCGTTCTAAGCTTTCATATTAACACAGCTGGTGAATGGCTGAAAACATGCGTGTTGAAAAATATACTAAATAAAATTCCTAATTGTATATAACATAAACATCGTTTTATTTAAGTCAAGCCATGTGTTTAGATCAGGGCCGAATTACCGTATTCAAATCGAAATCTTATTTTTGAAAGTACTATAAATTATAAATTTTAAAAATGAATGCACATTTAAAGCGACTAATTGACTAAAGCATATTACTTATTTTATGAAGTTCCTGATATAAATATGGTTTTCCATCGGATCGAAATACATATATTATTTTCATTAGTTTCTTTGATTAAAAGTCAAAAGGGTCGTGAGTTTTTTAAGCTGAGGTAAAAACTTCATTCTTTTCTTAAAGGTATCGCAAACCGCTCAAAGCAGACCTGTGAATCTTAACATGTGCTTATTGAAATCAGATATTTGTATCAAAAACCGAATTACTTCCATTTGCAAACGTACATTTGTGTTGGTAAATAAACTAAGGGCCTTCCACGTTCATTAAATATAAATGCAATATGGCCTGTGGCCTTCGATAGCACGGTGGAAGTGGCGTAGATAAGCAATGTCAAGGTGCTGGGTTCGGTTCTTGGCCAGAGCACTATTTAAAAATGCACATCAATTTAAAATACGTTTCGAGTTCTCCAGCCAACAATAAAGTTTCCTTAAGAAATTTTAACTGTCAAATAGCGCAAGGACCAAGGGATAGATGATGGTTACTTCACAGAGTAGGCAAAGGTATCAATCTAGACTGTTCTGGAGAATAAGGCAACGTTAAAGGAGGGAAAAAATATGCAAATACTGCCGCAAGATGGATATGCGCAAGATGTATCAAGTAATTGATACATCTTGGATATGCGTATGCATTTTTTTATTTCAAATAGTCAGTGCACAAACCCTGGAGTCTAACGAAAAAAACTGAATTGCCAAATCATCGTATGATAATCGTATTAAGGCGCGTTCAAACAAACGGATCTGTCGACAATCTTTTTGCATTTGCGAGAAAATGTTGTGTGTGTCTATAGACAGCTATTGTTATACACAAATACAGCAACAACTATTAGAAATGACTTTTGTACGTATTTTATTTATTAATACAACTTTCAATAACCGAGCAATTAAGGCCATATATGGTTTCAAATTTCTACTATCACATCATTAATACTTTCAGTACATTTTTTCACAAATTTTTCACATCATTAATACTTTTAGTACATTTTTTTCACAAATACTTTTCGTAATTAGACGATACACGCACATTAACGTCACAAAACGAACTATTCAATGAGTATGTTGTTTTATTTTTATTTTATATGTGTGGCATACAAGACATACATGGTATTAGACAGTGTTTTTTGGTATGCCCACACACATCACACAGATCCATATGTCAAAACACGCCTTTACATATTTTGAAAGTACACCGAAATATATGCAAAATATTTATTATGTATGGTTCTAATTGATTGGATTAGACTAAGAACAGCTTTCGTTTAAATATAAGTACACATAGGCTCTATCATTGCTAACATTTTACTGATTGTTTTCATCGCCATCTCTGAAAAGTTTGTTCTAAGATAGAAAACAAATTTACAAAATCAAAATACACTACCATCGCATTTTTATCTCTTAAATATTTACTTTAACGACTGTCTGTCTATTCAGAATTTACAACTTGGAGGAAAACGAGATTAGAATATGCGGTCAGCAACATTGTAATTGGTGAGGTGATCAGTTTGTAATTTGCAGGGAATATTTTAAAAAAATATAAATAAAAATAATTGATACCACTTAACGTAAATTTAATATATATAAAACACGATCGACTAAAAACGAACAAAAACAAACAGTTTAAAATACACTGGCACGGCACGGCCTAAAACTAAATGCCTTACTTTGACATAGAAAAATTTGAAGTAATCTTAGTTTACGAACAAAACCTTGTAAAGGTTTACCTCAAGCTCTTTGAGGTAAAAAGGGAATCGCGGAGAAAGAATTTCCTCCATTCTCATGTTTGAATATTAACGGTCAAATTCAAACTATAATTGGTGCTGTACATTTTCGTCTGATATCTACTTCGCATGTACATGTTCGACATAATTGTAGAAATATATACAGCTGATGATGTACCATTGTGCATCAGTTGGTCACAAAGGGGTCTGAAGATGAACTCATCATGGAGTTCGAAACGCGTCATCCCAGTGCGTGACACACTGAATGTGACCAAAAATATCAAACAATAAAAAACACTTTTCTGATCGTAAGCCGAATTTGATGTATCATTTGATACCACTTAACGTAAATTTGATATATATAAATAAAAAAGTAATAAATTCAATTTTAATTTGTATTCATTGTTCTACAAAGCAAAAAAGTGTTTGGTCAAATAAACAAAATTATATGAAATTAAAAATTAAAGACACATTTTCGACCATTTCAAAAGGCGCCTTTTTGAATCTTAAAAAAGCACGTTTTCGACTCTTCTTCACTTATCAAAGAGCCGTAATATACATCTCTGAAAGAGACTTAAAAGTTACTACATGGATCTATCTTACATTTTCTCATTAAAGAAGTTACTATTAATACCTTACCATTTTGTAGCTTATAAGAAATCAAATGTTTGCAGGGATGAGACATGGAGGATAAGTGGTGTGGTTTTAAATACCTGATACTGCTCACTGATATTGCCTTTCTGACTCAAATTGGGCTTAAGTGAAGTGGAATTTTAAATACGTCCAAATCTCCTTTAATTGATAAAATAAAAAAAATTGTCAGCGATGTTACGTGTTTCTCTATGACAGATTTAAAACAAATTTTTTTTATTTAATTTCTTTTACTTTCGAATTGTAAAAAATTAGATGAAAAATATTTTTGTTATCAAATTTCTACCTTATTCCGTTGTTCAGATCGTATTTGCAGTTTTATCTTTTATTTTTTCTTAAATAAATTCGATAAAAAAAATCGTGGCACATAGGGGTCACAATAGGACCCAAAGGGGCCCTTCGATGAACCTCGTATGGCCTATAAAAATGCATCATTTTCTGTGTACGCTTAACAAACATATTGTTTGCGGATGTAATCAATCATCTTTTTTTTCGGTGTAACCAGCCGACAACTAATGTCTATAGAACCAACAATAGTCTGGCAACTTTCGCACAATCTTTCTCATCTTTCTTTTGCTTACATTTCATTTAGCTTTTGCATTTACGAGATTCTTATATATTTTGTACGCAGTAAATAATTTAAATTGCAGAATTTGTATAAATTCGATTTAAAAGCAATATTTTAAAGCGGTGAACAATTACGTTATTAACTTTATTATAAAAATAAGCCAAAATTTCTATTGAAATGAGTGACGACGATAGGGATATCGACATCGAAAGTGATGTAAGTATAACACAAGAATGAAGAAATAAACCAACATTTACAAGAGAAGATCACAATCAAAACAACGGAATAGAAAAACCACACGATGACAGAAAAGTGGGAATTACCATTTAGATAAACAAAGTGGTTATTTCTTTACTTATAGGATGACAACGATTCGGACCCAGGAGGGCCGACACCGCAACGTCACATAAGTACACAAAATTTCACACAAGAGGAGAAACGAGCCCATCACAATGCTCTGGAGCGAAAGCGACGTGATCATATAAAGGAAAGTTTCACCAGTCTGAGGGAAGCTGTGCCCTCACTGAAGGGGGAGAAGGTATGTTTACTTTGTCCACATTAATTGTTGTTAAGATGGTAAAAAACGTCTTTAATCCTCTTTGAAGGCCAGTCGAGCGCAAATATTGAAGAAAACCACAGAGTGCATTCAAATAATGAGGCGTAAGATACAGGCCAATCAGAAAGATGTGGAAGATATCAAGAAACAGAATGCTGTGTTGGAAGCGCAGAGTAAGTTAATGTAAAACGCTACTTTATATGATAATATCGCATAATTATGTTTTAAATAATGCTGAGATCGCATTAGTCCCTGCAAATTGAGCTTAAGACGGCTCCCAATTCAAACAGTAAACAAAATTGAACGGGTGTATATTTAAGGATATCAAAATATATGAGAAATCTGTACCATTATGCCAGAAGTTGATATGTTAAATTTTTACAATTTAACAGGATGTCTATTGAAAGTTTTAAATAATATACCTACAAATAAGATTCTCCAAATAGTTGATGATTTAGGAATCTTTACAACAGTAATTTTATGTTTTACTAAAAACTCTAAAATTGTGAATTTAAAAAAATGCATAATTTTTTAATATAATTTGCAATTTAACTTTCATGGCTGGTTTGCTATATGCAATTTAATTGTATAACTATTTAATATTTAACTAACTATTAACTAACTAACTATAACTATTTAATTGTACAACTTTAGTTCCCACATTTTATTAACTTTTAAATCGTACATTTGTTTTATTTATCTTTACAGTTCGTATGCTAGAATGTGCTAAAAGTGGCTACGTTGTAGACTCTACCGAATACCAGAAACTAACAAATGGTGATCAATCGCTTCAACATGACAGCTCCGATGGAGATGAACAAGATTTTAGCCGCCGCAGTAAAAAAATGAAAACTTCATATCAGGCATAGTAACTAATGCAGAGACAATTCAACAATATGATGGTTTAAAAAATGTATAAGAAACGATTATACATATGCCTCCTTCTACTCGTATCTTACTGTCAGACTCATGCACTCACTAACCAAGCCAATACCATCATAAACCATTATGTTTTCTTTTATAGTTTTCCCCAAATAATCATAATCTCTTTTATATATTACTAATATGTAAGTAAATAAAAACATTACTAATTAAGATGTTCGGGTATGTGTATATTCAAATTTTAATCTGCGTAGTAGAAAAACTACAGAGAAATACACAATTTTTTCTTATACTTCATACATATGTTGTCTCTTTTATAAATGTTTAATAAAGAAAAATTCACAAAAATAGTGTAGTTTATTTAGCATTTGTTATACCCCTTCCAACTTGGAAAAGTAGTTCTTGCCTCATATGGGCAATGTTAAGCCAATATGTATTGCCTAGAACTTTTATTGCGTTAATATTATACTAATACGTCCTGACTTTTATTTAGGGTGACGTGTTCTTTTTCCGACTATTCTCCAAATTTGTTTTTGTGTAAAAATCAATAGGGACTTTAAATTTCAGTTATACAGTCAAAACTAAGTAAATATATAAAGGCATTTAGATAGGTAAAGTAGAGAATTTAAAACATTTTTGAATCACTACATCCACTATCGTGTAGTGCAATGTGTCAATCAATCATTTTTTTCTATCGCTATTTATAAACCATTTGAAAATGATTTGAAAGGGAGCAATACGTAACGTAAATTTTGCAGAGATAATCGCCCCCAACATCGGTTATACTACAACAAATAATCGTCGTTTTTTTCCCTTCAATTCTACCAAAAATAATTGAACTGCTTTCTAATACACTATAAACTTCACTTTATTTTTAAGACAATATACAGCAGAAGAAATACAAATAAAACAAATAAGAACATATAACACATATGACGGCTACCACCACTTCTCCCTAATCTTATTACACGGGACATGGTGTTCCCCAGAAAGCCATGTGTTCTTTCCATATCATCGTCTATTCCCCGCAATATCTTGTCTTGATATCGCACTTCATTGCCAATGTCGATGGTCAGTGATTTCAATGCTCCGATTTTTTGTTTTAGTTCTTCGGCAGCTCTTTCGTTTTCATCTTCCAAGGCATCATGCGCCACAGGCCCGTTGTTTTGGTTTAATGGTTGGTACGGATAGTTGTTGCGCCTCATATTTGTTGATGTCGCCACGGTGATGTCTTTGTCAATTGAACTCTAAACAAACCAGACATGACCAACTATTTGTTTTCATTATAAAGTGACACGTACCCCTCTTGTGTTGAGTTTCCCAGGTAGTTTTTGGGTGTTTATAAAATAAACTATAAAACCAATTAGTTGTTAAAGATTTGTGAGTTTCTTTCACTCTGATGAATTAATAAATAGACAAGAATTTTTAATTTTCTAAAAAATATTTCTATCAAATTTAACTTCACTCCCATCAACAAAAGTTGAACTGAACAGCTGATTATCTTATTCACAATAACAAACATATTGTTTACACTTAATGCCAAAAGTATCCGTTCGCCAAAAATAATGTAAGCTTCGTTTACACACAGAGAAAAATTATATGTAATATTGTCCAATTTGAGTTCGGTAGATTCTTTTATATGAAGACAAAAAAACACATCTTGTTATATACGTCAAAAGTATTGAAAGAATTACGAACACCAATTTAAATTAGTAAAGGGGTTTACTTGTTGTTCCACGATAATCACAATAGATCAACAGATATAGGTGTGTAGTGTGATTTGATTTTTACCAGATTGCACTTGTCCACAATCACCCTAACCTATTAAGCCTCTTTACCAGACGAGGCCAAAGTCAGGGGAACACCCTATCATGTGATCTCTTTGATGTATTTATGTAGATGGCAATAAGGAAAGCTGCAGTACACACGAGACAAACGATTTTCAACAGAAGCTACATGCTACTTGCGTACGCTTTTGATATACGTAGACATCATTGGCCTAAAACTAGGTAATGTTGTACGTATGGATAAAAATGCTGCAGCTCCAAAGGGCTTCGACAATTAACTCAGTGGACGACGCTACATAAGATCGAGGCTCATATAATACTTTTCTACGTGCAGCATATATTCAAAATATACGATTGCAAGGAAGTGTCAGCTAAGTAAGTAAGTTGTGAAAACATATCTCACATAAGGTTATTTCGATGTCTTATCGTACAAAAAGCTTTAATTTTGCACCAGATAATTTAACTTTTTGTTGTTTTTTTTTCGTTTTTTTTTAAATCAAATCAAATTTCTAACAAAACTTTTCAAATTATATAGCAAAAATATGTAAATAAATCAGCTGATTTCGCCAAGATTAGAATAACCACTTTTATACAAAATGTATGTAGTAGATACAATCAGCTGAACTCGTCTGTTTTGATTTGTCATGAGTCATGACTAATTGTAATTTTTATTAGGTTTAAAAACACCACTTTGGCCACTTTTGTTCTCAGTGTATTTCAAGTGTAATGGATATGGTACCTCTGTTCAGTCAGCTGCTCATCCACAATAGTCTTTTGTTAGAAAACAGATATAAAACTTATAGGCAGCGTCAATAAGTGCAAGTGTACTTAAATTATATTAAAATATGCGAAAAAAAACATATTGTTTAAATTTGAATATTTGCATAAATTATTAATGTGTTTTGCACGTCTTTAAATGCTTATACAAATAATATACGGAAAGTTCCGATTATTTTATATTAAGTAAAACCTCTCTTAACAGTACCAAAATGCCAATTTGTTTACAAGTGTACACAAATTAGTACTATAGCCATCGCTGGCGTTGATGCAGTCTACTGTTCGTCGATTACAATCATTTGGTTAGTTTTTCCCAACATAATTGGTTATTGCGGGGAGAAATCGTTAAATATTTTGTTTTTAAACAGAATACAACAATTCAATAGGGGTTACAGACGTTTGAAATTACAGACCGAGGAATTATTACTCATTTCATTGGTAAATATAAATGTATTGTTTTAAATCCGATACGGACGAGTGTTAATGGTTTAATTCCGCTTGCCGATGAGCTCAATTGAATAAGCGTTAAAATTGCTAAACTTATAATCATGAACCAGAAAGTGTAAACAAAATCAAAATGATTGTGCAATGTTTCGTAATTATTAGGGGGGTTGGGGTCACAACCTTAACTTAATACTAATGGACGGACGGACGTTCATGCATAGCCCGTGCGTGTGATAAAAAATGGATTGCAATGCGGCTAATAATGTTGTGTTGTTGTTTTATTTGTCATCTGATAGACAATGAAATGAATGAAATAAGGTAAACACGAGAAAATACCTTGAAAAGTGCCTCAAAATGTTCTGGTCTAATCGATATAAATAGTTAACAAAAAAGCAAGGGTTTCTTTTCCTCTTTGGCTAAGCGTTCGAATGTTGTCATTGTTTAATGTGTGTTTTTTGTTTTTAGTACAAATCCTTTTTTTGCTTTCAAGGGCACGTTGCCAACTGTGTTCCAATGAAAGAGGGTGTTTTTTTTATCGTGTTAATGCAATGGGAATAAACTTTTGATTTTCTTTCCTGCGGCGTGCGGACTACTTAGAGCTCGCATGTTAGTTTTTAGTACACTTTACTCGGGTTTCCAATGATCGTATACAACATCATTGCCTTGACGATATTCCAATGCTATGGTAGGCAAAAAAAGGACATAGTTAATTTTTTCATCATGCTTTTGGAATTAATAGCCTGAATCAGAGATTTCCTAATTCAGTAAACTCGTTTGTTTGTAATTCAACCTAAGCATCTTGTTAATTATGACAAAAATTACTACTTTATGCGTTTCGACAAAAGGACATGCCAAAGTTACGCAGGTGACTAAAATCGTAGGGTAGCGACATCAAATCAAGATGTGTTGCAGCGACTGTACATTTTTGGACCTGTAAGTCTGTAGCAAGGACAGGACAGTGTCACCTTGGTAGTCAGGATGTTAATCGGACCCAACATTAATTGTTTCCGCATCCGGAGTACTGGGTATTAATGTATAATGCTATATTATTAGCTAACATAAAGGACACATTCCAAATGTTTCCTAGTTAATGACTTGACTGTACCATTTTTGTAAAACGAAAGAAAATTATGTTTTTTTTCGGATTTTGATTCTTTGTGGTAACTTTGAATGACAAAACGTTGTCTTAATACATTGATTTAGAACGAAGGAACAATTTTAACAAAGCACAAACATGTCAGTGTAAGTCTAGCAATGGTTTGTTATCCTTTCATTTTGTTTGATAACCATTTAGTTATCATATACAAATGGCAAAACGTCAATAATAAATAGTTTTAGGTATATAGTACAAGTCTGTTAATGTCTTCGCTGTTATAAATGGTGGCGCACGAATCGTGCTATGTGTAACAGTAACAGCCACTGGGGACCGTTATTTAAAGATGTTGAAGGTTTTTTACCCATAAATGTGTCTCAACAGCATTTGGTTCTAGCAAGATGGAGCAACTACACACTTAGACAGACCGGTTACGACGAAGCTCCAACGAAAATTCTCAAACAATTTAATACAAAGAAACTACACTTTCCGCTGGCCTCCAAGGTCACATGACTTGACTGAACCAGAATTTTTTTATGGGACTATGTCAATCAAGAGATGTACTAAATGATTTTGACTTAATTTAAATAGTCCATAAATACAATAATTAAGGCGATCTCGACTTTAACCCTATAGACCGCAATTAATAATTCATTTTTTAATCCAGTGTCGCTTAGGCATGGATGAGCATGGAGATCATTAAAGGTCTATCATCTTCCAAACCAATTAGTTTTATAAAATAAAATTGAATTTTCAAAAAAATAATAAAATGCTTTGATTAAAAAAAATTATAATTGAATTTCTTATTTAGCACAATTGTTGCGCCATCCTGTATAAGAATAAAGTTTACTGAATAGTATTTCTTTACAGTAACAATAGACAAATAAAATGGTATTAAATTGCTGTTGAAGTCCTAACAAATTCGAATAGTTCATAAATACTAATGAGTTATAACCAAACACCGTCATGGCAAATGATAGTCCTTATTAGCGAGGGGAAAACTAAAGGATAAGAGAAAATTCATACAAATTTAAATAATCAAGCAAATTATTACAGTTCCCGACTATTCATTACTAATTCAAACAATAAGAAAGGAAATAAATTCCTATTAAAAGAATAATATGTAAAAGAAAGAAAATTGGTTGCAGACAGTGATTCGGATTACCGAAATAATTCGGAGGACAGGCTTAAGAAATAAAAATTGGTTTTTTAATTGGAAGATATTTATATACATTGGAATATAAAATTAAAACTAAATTATGTAACTATAAAAAACTAGTTTTTTATAAAAAAAAATAATTCAGGTCATTTTAAAAAGAGTGCGCACTTTTCACAGAAGATTAAAAAATAAAATAAGATCAAACATAGATTTCTGTAAAACACAACTCAAAAATAATTCTAACGGTGCTTTTTAGTTATAACTATGACTACATAAACAAACGCGTCATAAGTGCTGATGGAATCTCTTCCAATTCGAGTTAAGAATATAATTGAGTTTGGATTATTGAATATTTACCGTATATGATATTGTAACCAGTTGAAGAATACAATATTATACAATTCATAATTTTTTTATTAATCTAGTAATGCATACTGGTGGTCTACATATTTAGTTCATTTAATTTATTATCATAGTTGTTATTTATAAAGCCCAATGTCCGATTTAAATAAATTGCAGTAAATATAAAATAATAATTAAAACTACTTTCACAAAAAAAAATTACATAAAAATATTTTATTTGAAATATAATATTAATGACAGGGAATCTGTACATCAAAGTGCAATATTAAATATAGTAGATAATTAAAAAGTTATGTTTTTTTTTTGTCGTCGAAAATTTATATTTGAGTTAATAACACTGTCATAGTTTTTTTTTTTTAATTTTAAATTACATTTCCGGTTTTACCCTAATTCGAGCTCGAAGAATCGTACTGCATCTTTAGTTTTTTGAGTTATCATGAGCTCTTTATACAATTTTTTTTTTTGTAGAGTTTTTTACTCGAAGTTGTGGACAGTCATCTTAATTTTATTTTTGATCTTTGGTTTCCACGAATTTTGGGACATCAACTTCTGAGTAGTCTAGTTAAAGCTTTCCATAAAGCTAACGTTCAAAATCGGCATTTAACTGTAGGTCCTTTTGTGTGAATATAAAAACTGATGCGTGTTAACTCACTCAATTGTGAGAGGCTATCCTGTATCTTAGTCGTGGAATGGAAAGGGAAAATATGTAACTAAGAAACCTTTCACAAATTAAGTGAAAATCCAAATGGAATGAAAACCTACGATTTATTAAACCTTTATCAAAGTTAAAGAAATATTTTCCAATTAAAATTGGTTATTTAAATTACAAACGGAACTTTTTCCTTTAGAATTGAATACTTCCCAAAATACACAAATATTGTTATTGTTATATTGTTAATTAAATTAAATGTGTTATATGTATAACTAAATTATTATCATTATAATTAATAATTACTTATTATTGAATATTTACCTACAGATCACTAGATATCTGGATAATAATAGTGTGTTATAAATAGAACAAAACATACGACTCTTACGCCACTGATACTGGAGGTGCATTTTATGTGTATCAAAAAATATACTCGTGCTTGGCAGCCCTCCTTTGAACCTTGTTGATATGTGTGCCAATGATTTAAATTTACATACTTAACGCTTTTCAAAAGCTTTTAAACGTTTTGCAACGTAAATACATTACTGCCGTTGTGTATATAAGCATCGAACTTAATATGTATAAATAATTATTTTGTTATGAATGTACATTAAGCCGGGTCGATCTATATCGAGAAAAATAAATTAATGCTACCGACTTTTATGAACAGTCATATAAAACAAATTCGGAGGCGCAAAATTTGTATTTTTGTGGGCGTGGCAAAAACGCCGGATTTGACGTTTTGTCCATAACTTTGTTATTCCCTGTCCGATTTTTAAGTTTTATATATCGTTGAAGATGTATTAACAAGAGATTTGTGAGTAAAATAGTTACTTAAAACTATGACGTCATATTTCAGGGGTTCTCAACATTGTTCTCAACACCTAATCATAAAAATGTATGATAAAGATTTAAAGCCCCGTAGAAACTATAAAATATTTGCGAAATAATTGACACATTTTTTCATAAACGAAAAAAAGTTATATTGATTTAACATTTTAGTACATATGAAAGTTCGAAGTAGACTTTTATAAAAAGTTTAATTTGCTCAACCAAAGATTTCTTTTTACTCCGATGTGACGTTAAGCGTCATCATACTTAATTGAAAAAATCTTAGGCAGTTCTTCACTTAGGTAATATTCCGATTATTTGGTAAATTTGATTATTGATTTTTATTTATTTGAACTTTATTCTTCAATTGTACACGTTTTATAACAAACGAATGTATTAAAATAAAGAAATGTATATTTTGAATTATCACAGTGTGTGTAAATGTACTAATTTTTTAAATAAATATAACTTTTTTGTTTATGAATAAAAATAATAGGGTTTTTTCTCAAATCTTTTAAACTTTTTCAAGGCCTTCAAATCTACATCAGAAAATTGTATGCTTAGGGGGTTTTGAGGAATACAAAGTTGAGACCTGCTGGAAGATGACGTCGTAGTTTAAAGTCTCTAACTCTTTTCAACGATGCATAGATCTTGAAAATCGGTATACAAATAATGATGTTATAGAAAAAACCTCGACCCGGCATTTTTGTCGCGCCCACAAAAAATATTTTTTGCACCCCAAAATTTGTTTTGCCATAACTGTTCATATGAACATTGACAACTTTTTTTTCGACCCAGCTTAATGTACATACACAAATATATTGTTAACAGCAGCTACAGATATATTTTTTTGGATTCAGTACACTCTCTGTTGAAATCGTCAACTGATCTCTATTGTTGTTTAGTATGTAAAATGCAATTTGTGAGCAATGAATATTTGTAATACACATGTATTTGATTAGAATAAAACACATACTGATTTGAAAGGTTTTTTTCTAAAGCTGGTTTCATAGCCGGCTAAATAGAAATAATCCAATTTTTGTCTATGCAAATAATTGAACGAAATTGTTTTTTTTTTATTCCTATTTTACACACCATAAAATACTATACAAAGGGTTCGTATTGAGTCGTTTATGGACCTATTGCAGCCTTTAGTTTAGAACATTTTAAGCTTGGTTTTTTTTCACACATACAGCAGTTATCTACAAAAAAATTTACTTAATATAAATTAATTTTGAAGTTTGGAATTTTCTAAATACAAATGCAAAGAAATACAAATTTGTATTTTCACAATATTAGATTAAGTTTATTATATAACACTTTTTTCTCAATAGTATTTTCCATATTTGCATTTATTTATTAATCAGTTAGTGTGGCTGTTTATAAAAAACATAATGATGGAGATTGTAGCATTACAATTTATTGGTTATATTGATATAAATCTAAAATAAAGATTAAAATAATTCTCTCCTAAAAACAAATTGGAGAGAACAACACACAATCTTCAAACATACATATTACAATTGAAAAGAGGGAACATATTGTGAAAATTATCAGTGAATTATTGTGGGAATATATATATATATATAGGTAAGGTTGAACTCGTCTTCAACAGTAGTCACACAGCCATAAGAATGTGCCTTTACACACTTTGGAAACCATTATGGTCCATTGTAATTGTATTAATTGAAATAAAGTTCAAAGGTATAGAATATAATTTGTCGCAAGTAGATAAATATTTAGAAAATTTTGAAATATAGTTTAGAAGGAAAGAAAAATTTATTTTATGAATTGCATTCCTCTTTTTTAAAGAGCTGGTTAATAACAGAGCAAGTGCTTAATAGTTTGCATTTTCTCCTCATCGTTACATAGTCTACAAAAGTCCTCACGTATTGCCTCACAGTTCGATTTAAAGTACCTAACGTCACAGTGTTCTGCAATTATGCCTTTAAGTCGTCTGACTATCTTCTTATCCAGGCCGTGCTGCTATGTCGGAGCAATTATAAGATAGTTAGTAGAGGCAATATAAAACTACTTCGAACATGTACTAAAATTTTAAATCAATATAACTTTTTTGTTAATGAAGAAAAGTTGATACTTATATTACAAAGGCATTCAAATCTGCTTCAGAAAAATTAATAACATAATGTTGAAAACTACTGGAATATGACATCGTAGTTAATACATCTTTAACAGTACCCAATAGGGAATCGTCAAACTAGTTCAAAAATGTACTTCAAAAGTATGGAATAGTGAACTACTCCTAAAATGAACTAGTCCTAAACTATCGAATTTTGAACTATTTAAACGTTATAAACTGATGAATAAGAAAAAAAGAATTTTGAAATAATATCAGAAGTTATATTTTGAAAAGACAAACGATTCTAAATGACTTTTAGATAAAAAAAATATATTCAATTGTTGTATGTATTTAATTACAATATCGTATTTTTCACCCACATTAAAATGGATTTTGAGCGTCGTTTATGTTTTTTTCGTATTCAAAATACTAGTACAGTACTAGCTCAACATTTTCTAGAATAATACTAGTTCATATTAATCTTTTTTAAGGATGTTCCAAACTATGAGACAATCTTCTTCAAAGGAGACAATCAACTACCGCCCGACTAGAATTTCTGGACTAGTTCTATTCTAGTACAAAAGGGACATTTCCCCCCAATCCTAGGACAACTACATGTTAAATGAGACAGTTGCTTGTATGGAAGGTGAACTAGTTCACTGCCCTATGGGGAACTAGTATTATACCAGTTCCGAACTAGTATTTTTCCCTACTGGGTATATAGACACTGAAAATGAGATGCATCATTGTACTTCCCTGTAGGGCATTATCATCATACATTCCAAAATGTCTGAATTAGTTCTGTACTTGTACAAAAGGAACAATACTCACAAGCCTAGGACATTTCCATGTTAAATGAGACAGTTGTTGAAACTCTGTACAATTATGGGTAAAGTTGGTATGTCTGTTTTTTGTTTAAAATACGTTTTTACTTGATATGTCTCTTATGTCATTTAAAACAAGTCGGAAGTGGAAGTCTATTAAATAGCTATATGAAAAGCAAACACATATGTATGGTTTTATATATTATTGAGATTTCAAAACATGAGTCGATTTTAAGTATAAATATGAAAATTTAACATATCAACTTTTGCCAAAATGTTAGATAACTATTCCACTGTTTATGGTGAACTTGTACGGAGCCAGTTCCTAACTAGTTATACTTCCTACCCTCGACCACAATTTTACTTTAGTGCAAGTTATTTGGATAACAGGATTGCATGTAGTAAATAATTAAATTAATTTCAGTCTAAAGTTGACAACAACAACAGTTAAACAAACATACATGTTAGGTTTGGATAATAAAATACCTTTTTTCTTTTGTCTCTACACAACACAAAATTTTATATAAACACTTTGTTAATATTGCTTTTGAATTGTCATCTGACTGGATTTCCCCCCCTAATGTACATCAATTGAATATTTTTGTTTTATCACAATGACCCAATTCCCCCCATTTAGGATTTGTTACAACAAACTCATTCCCAAATGTATTCATTTAAGTTATGTTATTTATTATGATAAGCTTTTTAATTTGCATAACATACATAATTATAGATTGACTCTTCTCTTAACAAAGTTCAATTACATTTCATGAGAAACGGAAAACAATATTTTCTCGTTTTTTATATACCATCGACTTCATGACGTTCTACATACTGGCAAATGATATTGATAATACAAATTACGTATTAGAGAATAAAAAAGATTAAATGACGTTTCATGTTTGCTTGCAGCATTTGTTATTGTGAGATAAAGCCATAAAGGATGGCTGAGGCCGTAGAAGGTGGCGGTGTTATAGCATCGTTGGCCGATAAAGTGGGTGCATCGGAGCCTGCTATACGCTTGCTGTTGACGTTACTTGCAGGTAATTTGTTTTAATCCTTCACGTTGTACACTTATGATTTATTGTTATTTACTTTCAGGTTATCCCATAGCATTTATATATCGTTTTCTTATCCAACCACAATCCTCTAAGCCCGTTCATCACATATTCTTTGCACTCAGCGGTTTTGGCTTATGTTTTTTTAATTATGGTTTTAATACTTATCATTCCTTGATATGCATATGGGTTACATATCTGCTGGTCCGTTTGTTACACAACTCTCCCCAACAGTTTGTGGCTGTCAATTTTGTGTTTCACATGGTTTATCTTTTAACCGGTTATTACTTTACCGAGAGCAATGAATACGATATTCTCTGGACTACCCCACATTGTGTCTTGGCCTTACGGATGATTGGTTTCGGTTTTGATGTAATTGACGGTCGCCAGCCAAAAGATAAACTGTCAAAGGATCAATTGGAGTGTTCACTGGAACAGGTGCCATCTCTGCTGGAGCTATCTGCTTTTGCATATTTTCCCAGTGGATTTTTGATTGGACCCCAGTTTCCTTTTCGACGCTACCAACGTTTCGTGAACGGCGATTTTATGCAATATAAGGGTTTTGTTAAAACTGGCCTAATACGTTTATTAATGGGAGTTCTGTATTTGGCAGTACGTCAAATTGGTGCCATGATGTTGCCTGAAAATTACTTCCTAACGGACGCATTCCGCAATCAACCATTCTTTTGGCGTTTAATATATTTAGGTTTATGGGCCAAATTCTCGTTATATAAATACATCTCATGCTGGTTGTTGACCGAGGGTTCTCTCATGTGTTTGGGTAAGTTTGATGAAATATTATGTATTTTTTTATGAATGTGTGTATGTGTGTTTTTAAAAGAGATAAGAATTTGCTAGAGTAACTTTGAAAGAACCAAAATAAGAACAGGAATTGATATTGATGGCGTTCATCAAGTGATTAACTCAAGTAGTTAGTGCGAAGTATGTTTAGTATTGGTTAAAAATAGATAACACGTTTTGATTGCGATACTTTGAGACAAGTCAAATAAAAGAGTTTATTTAATTCTAATGATTAGAGAACATAATCTGGTTTGTGTTAGAATATTAACATACATACGCCATAAGTGCGTCATACATGTGTGATTGGAAGAATTTTTAAAGAGGTATGTTAAGGTGTATTTTATGAATTTGACAGCGCAGGAATTACAATTTGTACTGGAGTTTTTAAGTTAATAATGGTTATTTTAGTGTATAAACTTATTGATTTATTAATTATTTATATTTACTAATTTATTCTTAGTTATTATTATTTAGATATTGTATGCTTATTCAAAAGCTTTGAGCGTAGTCTCCTATTTGGTTGTATATTGTAATTATTTCATATAATT
The DNA here is from genome assembly GCA_964034835.1 of Muscina levida. NCBI lineage: Eukaryota > Metazoa > Arthropoda > Insecta > Diptera > Muscidae > Muscina > Muscina levida. The sequence continues at coordinate 117,909,558 of OZ035883.1, read as the reverse complement.
GGAGCCTGGGATTTTAATTAAATGATATAAATAAAATAAATAACTTTGTTATTATTTTTTATTCGATTTTTTTACAAATTGATAATATTTTCAAATAATCAAGCTCGAGGTCATGTTTTTACTAACACATGCATGAACTACAAAAGCGATGTGGATCAGCCAGCTAGTAGTTACAAGCATCTCATTAGAAAAACCATACAAACAAAACAAGACAAACAAGAAATGAATATTAATTTAGTGTTAGAGAACATCTCAACGGTTACGGACGGTGACGATGATCTATCGCTCATCTTTGATGTTTTATGTAGTTATAAATTTTGTAAGTTATAACACGTAAAATTGTTAGTATGTATGTTACAGTGTGTCGTATCATTAATGTATTACAGGATTCCTGAAGATGATCCTCGAAGAGGATCGAAATATCGAATAAAAATAAAATAAAATACGAAAAAATATGACCTCAAGCTTGATTGTTTGAAAATATTATCCAAATAAATAACTAATAAGTACTTTTATTGCACCAACAATTACTTTTATTGTATCTAACAAATATTTATATTGTAGCATCATATCATGATGTTTTTTAAACATAATAAAAACAAATGTTCAGTAGTGTTATTTTTATTATTGGAGAAATTTTGTTTTTAGTAGAAAACATATGGAATCTATCAGTTATTTGTAATTCTACCATTCTTCTAACATTAAAACCTTGCTTATATTTCAATTCAATTTCAATGCAAATGCAGCTTCTGAACATTACTCGCATATTTGTTTTAGGAAGTCGATTACTTATACACTCGCTGCTATCTATTTGTACCCAAAGCTTCAAGTCCAAATATGTACATTTCCTCGTTCGCTACGAATGTTTTCGCATATGCGAAAATGTGTACCGTTGCAGCGTTCTGTTACAAAATCAAAAACAAAATGCCAGAATTTCAAAGATTTTATTTACTTGATGGACTGCACACGTTTTTATGTTCCATATTAAAGTACAGACTTTTTCCCATAGAGTACTACTTTATTTTGATATTTCAAACCCCTTGTCGCTTAATATAAAAAATAAATTCTGCCTACTAACAGTTAACGATTTACTAAAATAATTTTATCTATGTACAATTTATCGATTTTAGTTAACAACCATTTACTCTGCTCCTATTTATTTATAGGTTTCACCTATAATGGCAAATCCGCAGATGGCAGTGACGACTGGTACGGCTGTTCCAACGTTAAATTATATCTTTTGGAAACCGGCAATACAATGGAACACTATGTACGATCCTTTAATGTCAACACAAATCAATGGGTGGCCTCATACGTGTACAAGCGACTGAAGTTTTTGAATAATCGCACAATTAGTTACGGAGCAGCTTTGTCATTTTTGGCGGTATGGCATGGTTTTCATAGCGGCTATTACATGTCGTTTTTAATTGAATATATGATTGTGACTACAGAAAAACAGGTACATATATGAACTACACATATAGCGATTTTAGTAAATATTTTTTTTTCACTTTCCAGGTTGAAGATGTTTACCAAAAAACGATTGTACCTAATTTTACGTCGCTTGTTAGCACGGCACCATTTAAGTTACTCAAGTTTGTTACTTTAAAATCGTACAACTTAATTTATATGGGCTGGTGTTTAACACCATTTATATTCCTTAGCTATGACCGTTGGCATGAGGTATTCAAGGCGGTTAATTACTTTGGTTTTGTGTATGTAGGCGTTTGGTTTATTATATACCAGTTGTACAAAAGACATCGAGCTCAAAGGAAATCCTACGAGCGTGCCTCTAGTCGGGCTACAGACTTATCGCCAACAATCAATGAAAATAGAGCAAATGATCGTAGAACCAAGGCTACAGATTTATCGCCTAATACGGATGAAAACAAAAAAGATGATTAAGAAGAGTATACGAAATTACGAAGAACGTATATCTAACTTGTTAAAAGCAACTCAAAAAACTACACAAGTTTCATGACACAGTTCGTAGTGTATGTCAGCAAATACATACCAAGAACTTTTTGCTTTACAATGTATGAATTATATAATGAAATGCGTGCATTTCATTGTAGGATATGAAATTTAAAACATTCTTCTTTAAGACTTTAATAGACCTTAAAAAGTCTGGGGTAACTTGTTAGTTTATCTTATGCATCTTTTTAAGACGTGATTGTTTTTTTTTATTAAGAAAAACAAACTAAGACATGGGAAACTAATTTTCTTAAATTTATTTATTCAATAAGATTCAGTATAGAATCCGTTGCGTTTTTTATGTAAAAATTGCAATAGGCAACGGAAACATATGACCCTCGAATTGTCTCTTTTTCCCAAACCTATAGTATTCCCAGATGTGTTACGGTAACTTGCCTCTCAATAATGTCTAATAGATTCCCCTAACTGGTTAGGAGATATGAAACGCTATGCAAAGAAACTGCTACGAAATTTTCGTTACATTATAGGTAATATACAAATTATTAATTTACTTAACAATTACATTTTATGTTCTTTCGAGTTTTTTTTAAATTTCTCTAGTATTTTTTGTTAAAAATTTTAAAAACTTTCAATTATATACACATAAGATATTTTATCTAGTCAGAAAAATATACATAAAACTTAAACTTAATAGAACCACAAACACTAATCTTGAAAATTGTAGAACAACACTTTAAAAAATAAAATAAAATCTACGTATATGACACACATAATTAAACATAAATCCTTAAACTATTAAAGAAACAATCTGCAATTATAAATGAAAAAATAAACAAGAACAATTAACCACTTTATAAAGAACTTATAAACGAAATGAACTTATGATTAGCAACAGGTTGGACGAGAGTTAACTTTGTATGACTCCAGTGATATATCAAAGTCACTTATAATTAAATATAAACATAGGAATTGCAATGGCACTGTTAACTTACAATAAGTTTTTGTGTACATTGTGGAAACTATTAATATATTTTTGTAATACAATAACGAATGGCTGGCTAATGAGTGAATAAGAATTTTAATAAATCACAAAATCAATTAGTATTTAACAACAAAACTAAACGGACTATTATTTAAAAAAATTGTTGGTAAGTAGACGTAAGTAAAATACGCTGTCTCTCATATACTTTAATGAGCTATATTTTTTTGATTTGAGGTAAGCTATCGATTTATTATCTTTCTAAAAACGGTACGTGATATAATTGTTCATGTTCCATTTTTATTATTTGGTTGTTTCGTGACGTGGTATTATGGAAAATCCCAAAAAAAATCTGTGGTAAAACAATGTCCTCTGACAGAGTTTGATTCCCTTGTTAAACTTATGCGTCCTTGTAACATGGCCTGACCCCCCTTTACTACTCTGTTCAAGTTCTTTGTTAAAGTGTCAGGAAGGAAAAAAACGGTAATGTGGAAACATTTTTAGAAAAAATCAAGGAGCAAAAACCTGCAAAATACACATCTTTGACTCATTTGGAGTATCATTTAATTGACAAATTAAATTTATTATATACTTTTTCATTTGCAATGTTTCCGTTCTAAATTGCAAACAAAATAAGCAACAAACAAGCATCTACAACAGCTGACCTGCAACAACAGCCTCAACTAATCAGTGTTGCGCAACATATGCAGTGCAGTGTTTCAATTCCGAAAAGGCCATATACTTTAATATGCCCCTAAAAAAGGTCTGCAATTGCTTGGGAGTGAGACTATGATTTTTAGACTGAACAAAACTAATTCTAATATTTGGTCGATTTTAATTTTTTCACAAAAAAATCTCTTAGTTTGTATAAACATAACTATTGCAATAAATTTTCTGAACAAAAATTAATAAATTACAAACCTTTCTATCAATTGTATAATAAAGTTTATTGATTTCAAATCAAACAAGTAAAATTAAGATTTATAATTGTCTGTAACAAAAGTGAAACATAAAATCAAATATTGATTAGAATGTTATGTATTTAGCGCTAAACACTAATATATAGAATGGCGTACAAGCAGATGAGTTTTTATGATGCCAATAAAATTTAATGTTCCATAGGTTGAGTATCTACACCAACATCCTCTTCCTGCTTGGGCTGCACCGCGGAGCCGTCAGAGATTTCCACTTCAATTTCGTTAAACATGTACTCATCTTGATATTCCTTTAATATTTGGCTTGAACGATTTTCATCCAAAAACAAAGAGTAAACCTTTTTTACATCTTCAGTAGTAACCTCGGTGGCCTTGCGACGTCGGCATACCAAATTAGCTGTGGTTATCAACTGTATAGCATACCGTAGACTGGTATCTGTGGCGATTTTAGTTAATATAGCCAAGGCATCAGGATGCATAAGGCAATCTTCTTCTTCACATCTGATTTTAAGAATTTCTTTCATTTCCTTTTCCGAGTAGGGAACGGTGCGTATAATAATCATACGGTCAAGCAAATCTATAGGAATACCATGTGGACTACGATAATTGGTGCCACGTATACGGGTGATTCCACGATTGGTAGCCATGACCACTACTGGAGCCATATCGGATTCTAAAGCTCTATTCAGGTAAGAGAAGCATTCAATATCTAGCATATGGACTTCATCAATGAATAGCACACCGGGGTTAATTTCAGCTTTGCCCTCTTCACGCCATTCCAAGACTTTATTGTTGATTTGATCTCTAACTTCTTGCTTTATTTCACCAGTGTCGCCAGAGAACAATGCGAGGAAGCCATGTGTTCGGCTGTTGATAACATCGATTTCATGCAGCGTGACTGTGTGGACGACTTCTTTACGTTTTTGTAATTCTCCCTCAGGGCATTGAACAAAGCGCGTTTGAGCTCCAGTGGCATCATAGTCACGTGCACGTGTGAAACTGCGGCCCAGTTTTGAAACTTTACCCGAAGCTTTATCGATGGTTATAACGTCTCCTGCTTGAATTTTCTCCTTAATGAAGCATTCGATTATTTTATTGCCCAGATCATAGTTTGTTTCCATTTCTGTAGTTTTTAAAGTGACCTATAGGTAAAAAAAGCAAACAAAAATCAATATATATTTTGAATTTACAAAAATTTCCACCAATACACTAAAAATGATAGAAGGAAAGTGGTATTAAAATTTTGAAAATAACCTTTAACATGTAAAAAATATTATTCCTCATATTTCATTTTATAATATTGAGGAAAGGAATACTCGGTCGTGCAATTTTGCAATTTTATTTGAGGTGTATAAGGATCATTTCATACGAAAAAGAGCTTTACAATATCCTGTTTAAAATGTAAAATGATTATATTCGGGGATAAACAAAATGTAGTCGGAAAAGGGAATTTCACTAAACAAACTTAAACCAAAGCTCACAGATGTGTTCTACAATGCTAAAAAACATATAATATAATATTCGGAATATTGCAACAGATAATATTTTTTGTCCGGCTTTTACTAGGCCAATTTACACGACATATGTTAATCATAAAATCTTCATCTGAGGCCTTAAGTAAAGGCCTTAAATGTAAAGCATACAGCCCATTTATCTTACCTTTCCAATCTTTTGACCAGTTCCTGTTGCGGGTCGATCTATTTGTATCTCCACTACTTCGCCCTCAATAATTTCGGTTTCTTCCTTAATGCGCACACCAATACTTTTACGCAATGCCTGAGACAATGCCTCGGTTTTACTCATTTCCAATGAATATATTTCTGAGCCCGACATACTGGTAAAGGGCGTCTCAGTGCCCAAAGCCTGAGCCATACCAACAGCAATAGCTGTCTTGCCAGTACTTGGCTCGCCGGCCAACAAAATACAGCGTCCCGCAATCTTACCTTCCCGTACCATTTGAACAACCACCCCGGCAGCACGACGGGCATCTTTTTGCCCGACCATACCTTGGGACACTGCTCTGGCTTCCAAAACATCGTCCAGACCCAGACCACGAATGTGAGAATGAGCGCCAATACGTTCTATGCGTGTGATATCACGCACTTCGATCTTATCACCGTCAGCCATTGTGAAATAGACTACTTAGTAAGTATTTTTAAGGCTGCAAACAAATATTTATCCGTATTTATCGTATTTTACCAAAAAATTCTAGAATTTTTCTGAGATTGTTTACTCCGTTGCCTGGCACCTGGTAAAATCGCAAGTAAAAATGCGTCTTTCAACTTTCAACAGACCGGCTGTAGTACTATTGTGAATGATTTAGCATGTGGTGTTCAGGGTAACCAGCTGCATTTTTACAACACACTATGGTAAGATTGCTGGCATCTCGATTGTGTTATCTGGGATTTTGGAGCAAAATATGATGTGGTTAAATTTGCGACTTCCCTTACATTTAATTTTTTCTCTTCTTTGGGGTTACTGAATTGTGATTACTTTATTTTTTTAATCGACAACAACAGTTCTTCCTCTCTTTACCCGAAGACCTATTGTGCAACGACCATCTGCGCCCTTCAAAAACTCCGCTTGACTGGCACTTTTTGTTTCACTATCAGTTAAAACAAATATTGCCGCAGACTGTCACTCCACCACAATATTTTTTGTGGTTGACTGTTGACTGACGAACATGTACCCCACTTTATTATGAACACTTCCGGAACTTGTTTTTCGCCCAATTTATTGTATTTAAAATCTATTATGAAAACAATAACATGGAAGCAAATTTTAGTAGTGTCAGACTCTTTTTGTGACCAAAATTTATGGTTAGAAGATAAATATGTCAAATTTATTATCTGGTAATTCCATGTAAAATCAAACTCCAGCTTTAATAACTCCAGCGTCTATTCAGTAAGACTAAATATCCGTACGGCATTGGAATGATTGAAAAGAGAATATATACATTTTTTTGTAAGTAATATTAATTTAAAAAAAAACTACAGGTTTAAAATAGATTCATTTTAATTAACACCCCGAAATGAATTAATGAAATAATGTTCGTAGGTAAACTTTTAGTTGACCTAGCGAGGTCTGGGTGAAAAAATGTAAATGCCAACCTGTGGGACCTCAGGGAGCCCAAAAATGAAGCCTTTAGATTTGGGTTTTACAAAAATCCTATCTCGGTCCAGAATCGCCGTAGAGAAAATAGCAAGGTTGTTACGGTACCAAACGACAATCTCATCACTGATGATCATAATGACGTTTATAACATCCCTGTCGTGGCAAACAGAGTAAATTTTGAATGAAAAGGAAAAAGAAAGAGAGAAGAGGGACATGTTGAAGAGTGAAGGAATATGAATGATGGGAATATGAATGAATTATAACTGTAAATAATATTACTCTTTCGAAGTTGAATTCATTCATTCATTCATTATTTGGTTTCTTTCATTCTTTTACGTTTCTTTTCTATAGTGTGGAAGTATGATAGTAAATGCGTGGAGATGCTGCGAACATTCGGGAATTAGCTACGGTCGCAAGCGGTAGTTCAAGTTCTTAAAAAATAAAAAGTCAAATTTTTTCCAACAAGTGTGATCGCCGTTTGGAAGCAATTCTTCTCACCATCAAGTACATGGCAACGGAAAAAATAAAGCATTGACCACCGTTATCACCAACTACATTTAACCACGTGTTGAGTCACCAGACATTTAATTCCGTTGTGGACACTGGGTTTTTTTTTGATTTTGAGACGCTCGGAAATTTGGCAACCTGTTGGAAAATTTATAAACTGCGAAAACTTGGAACTTCCTCTGCAAACCAGCCCAAATTTGTTGCCGAATCAAAAAGAAGCCATTGAAGGAAATCTATTGATGTTATGTGCTATCGGAAGCCCTATGCTGAATACCTGAACCTTGGATGGACTATATCTACTTTTTTTGTATGTTTACACTGGACGATTGTCTGAACGAAGTCCCACGAGGAAAATTGCCGACCCCATTCAGAAATCAAATTAATTTAATAAGTATTTTTTTTGTTTTTTTTTGCAATATAATATTTTTCTATTGTAATAATTAATTATATAGCGGTAAAAATCATTGGCATAATTCAAAATTTTAACTTTACATAAACTAATAATTTCCCTATTTTCAACAGCCCATCATACAGACATAACAACATCAAATCAACATCTTAAAATAAAAATCTGCGTTTATCGACGATATTGAGCGCTCAACATCGGACGGAGAAAAACAACATGAATTATTGATTGCAGAATACAAAAATTTCAACGGCCATCCCACGTGGATATAAAAATGTAAGTCGATCTGTTTTCTAATTATTTTGTCGTGATTGAGGTTATTTTTGAAAATATTGAAAGTAAATTGAAATTGAATCTTTAATTAAGGTTATGTTTGATAACCACTCAAGTTAAATTTTATTATTATTTTTTTTTATAAACATGCCAAAGATTTTGAATGCCAATTAAAAAAATTTAAATTAAATGAAATCAAAGTAAAGTAAGAGAATTGAATAATGTTTGTATAAATAAAATGAAAACGATTTTTGTGAATATGAAATGCTAATTGGCTAGTTAATGAGGAATATGCAAAGGGGTAAAGTCAACTAAAAAGCTTTTGTGCTGAACCAAATTTGGGGACGTCACCATAAATGAAGGTCAAGGTGTAGTCCAAGGATGCTGTTGTGGCATATGGGGTGGGCATGACCAAGTAGAGCAAATACCATCTTAAGCTCTACCACGACAGGGATGTGCATGTCAAAGTTGATTGATTTTCGAATGCTGATTAAGATAATCGTTAAGACCTGATTGTAAGTATTATTTGTAATCGGTTTGGAATACAGGCGCAGGACCTACGGATCGGGCTAAACAAAATTTGAATTATATAGAAAATATGACCACCGCAAACCAACCATACCGTTACAAGGTTCTGTAATCTTTTGTAAATAATATATGTTTACAAAATAAAAAAAATATATATCTCGGTCCAGAATCGCCGTAAACGCTTTTGATTTAGATTTTCTGAGGCTGAACTGAAGAGGATGCCATCTTTTGCTTTTTCCGACTAAACCTCGCCCGGTAAAGTTCAATTCAACCACTTTATCCCACACCAGATTTTATTTTTATTTTAAGGTGTTTTCCTTTCAATTTCCTCTATGTTTACTACTTCTCCACCTAAAACCTACTGTCGAAATAAAACATGGTGATTAAGAAACTAAGAATGGTAATCATGTCTATGGTACCACGTTGTCAGTTTTTTATACTTATAAATTTCACATTATACAAAAACGATGGCGTCCATTTGTTTGCTTGTAGCGACTTTGTTCTCTTTTTGGACTGTTGCTCTATTGTTGTTTTCTCATTATCAGTGTCATAGGGTTTAATACCATTTATAAAGAATTTTGCATCAAAATGCCTGTAAATATACGCGATTTTTTGCCGGTTTTATTTTGTGGCCTTTCCATACCTTTATCTTTGTTTATGTGGGTGGGAAATGTAACGATTTCAATGTTATGGGCAAATGAATTTGAAGGTAAGTACGATATAACAATCATAAACATGTACGTGCTTGCAATAATTGATAAGATGCATCTTTTTCTTCGACAGAATCTCACGTCATTCCACCCACTCGATGGCTGTTTTCCACATTGGCCCCTTTGGCTTTAATGGTTGTGGCATTGAAACGTAAATCTGTAAGCAAGTCAGGAGCAGCTTTGGGTATTGTTGTGGCCATAATTCTGTCGGTTTCGAATCATGCATTCTTTGCCAGCCTAGCAACTTTTTTCTTTACATCATCGAGGGCAACAAAGTTTCGGTCTCACATGAAGAAAAAGATAGAGAAGGATTTCAAAGAAGGTAAGATAAATGGTCTGTTGTAATATGTTACAAGTAATGTGGTAGAACATCCCAATTCGATTATGTTGTTACTTCTTCCCTGTTTCCAATTAGATTATGATCCTTACAATTAGGGCAGCAAAGTTATATTGTCACTTTCCTCTCTTCTTTACACACATTTGTATATATTCCTGTGGCAGTTTAAAAATTATCACTTATTTTTATATCATAATAAATGTAGCTTTCCCGTTTTTAGGTGAGGGTCAACGTAATTGGGTTCAAGTTTTATGTAATTCCGGTATGGCTTCACAGTTGGCCATTTTATATCTAATTGATGTTGGCAGCAGCGAACGAACCATAGACTTTGTTAAAGACTATAGGGCAAGTTGGTTGGGTATAGCCGTAATGAGTAAGTAGCGCACGAAAAACAAATACATTTAAATGAACTTTTATTTTATTTTTTTAGGCGTATTTGCCAGCTGCAATGGTGATACATGGGCCAGCGAACTGGGCTGTGTTTTGTCGAAAAGTGATCCCTTTCTCATAACATCACTTAAAAGAGTACCGCGTGGCACTAATGGTGGTGTTTCTCTTATAGGACTTTTAGTCAGCTTCTTGGGTGGTGTTGCAGTTGGCTTGGCCTACTACCTAACTGTGCTTCTTACAGCTTCTGCTCACATGCAATTAGTTAGCCCACCTCAATGGCCGCTAATTGCATGGGGTGGATTTGCTGGCTTATTTGGATCGGTTGTAGATTCAATCTTAGGTGCCACTGTGCAATACTCAGGCATTGATGAAGAAGGTAAAATTGTCGATACGCCCGCCAATGGTGTAAGACATATAAGTGGTTTGAGAATTATTGACAACCACAGTGTCAATTTAATCTCTAGCATAATTGCTGGCGTATGTATGCCTATAATTGCTATGAAATATTGGCCAGAACGTTGAGTTTTTGTTTATATCTCGAAATATTTGTATTTGCAATTAATTCCATTCGCAATTTTGGAATGACTAGTAACGTGACTGAGTGTTTAACTAATGGACTTCATATACTCTTTTTTTTAATGTACTTCGTTTTGTGTATTGAGTGTAGAAATGTAAGCGTATTTTTGCAGATTGTTTTGTAATACTGTAAATAAATGAAATTTAAAAACAAAAAAATCGATGACGTATTATTTTATGAAAATAAATTAGTATGAGCAAAAAAATAGAAATGTTTAGATCTGACATATATATTTTTTGCATTAATGTTTTTTAATCATAAAATTGTCCGTAAATTATGTATAATTTGTAGTTTTTTTTATTTAAATTTAAAAATGGAAACTCTCTTGATTTTGATCTAATCTTTTAAAACGGAATATACCACTTTGTTCTACGGCGCAAAAATAAGTTGGGGTGTCTCGGCGTTTTTCTGTTATTTGAAAGTTCAAATTTTACTTCGATTTTAAAGTCTAACGGTCAATTTGAAACAATTACAAGGTAGAACAGTACTATACAAAAATAAAGCCTAGTTTCTACTGCAAATCCCTCCGATGTATGTATGTATAAAAACTATTAAGGCGTTCTTTACCGTGTTGCTGAAGGCCGTTTTTCCTTAGATAAAAACGAATTTTTTCTTTTATTATTTTATATATTTTTTATTATTATGTATATTTTGAAATTACTTTGTATAATTGATAATTTTGAATATTTTGTTTCATTACTAATGTATTTTATTTATTTTTCAAATTTAATCGTATTAAGTGTTTGTTTGAGAGTGCAAGTTTAATTTTAGTATTCTGTTGCAAAGTACTTATAGTAAAAGACGTTTTAAAAGGTATAATTAAATTAAAAACTAAAACAAAAAAGAAATAAACATACATAAAAACAATTAAAAATTCCAAATGGACAGTTCTAAATTGTGAAGCAAAATCGAACAAATCAAAGCAAATCTTTTGATGTTTTTTTTTTTGATAAATAAAAACGATGTGGAAAAGAAACTCAATCAATATAAACGTAAAGAAAAATTATAGATTCATAACGTTAAATCAATAGCAACGGGACTTCATTCAGTTTGTTGTTGCTGCAAAGAAAATACCACTCCAAGTGGTAGCTAATCCATGTCATCATCATCATCATCCGATATAGTGTACTTCTTTTGCGAACGCTTGCGACGAGTTTGCTTTTTGCTCGTAGACACACTTATAGGAGCGGGAGCTGGTGTGGAGGGTGTAGGTGTAGAGGGTGTACTAGGTATCGGCTTGTTTAATTTCAACTTCATTTTAACAGCTGCCGCTGAAGTGGTTGCAATCTCCTCATCATCCGAATTGTCTTGCGTCTCGTCCTCATCGTTGTCGCTGTTGTCAGAGGCTCCACCGCCACCTTCACCAGTACTGCCCGCGGACTGTGATGAGCCTGCGGTTAAAACGCGCTGCTTTGAACTGACAAACACCTTTTCCAGTTCTATGGAATCTAGATAGATTAACGAGTTTTCTTCATTGTATATTTGGGCATTCTGACAGAGTTGAACAAAGTCTTTTTGCAGATCATCTAAATCAGCGTATTTACAGTCCTCGATGCGTTGTAGTATTTTCTTTATATCCACCGGACGCTTAATGATTTCATAATAATCTGGCAATCTCTGTCTTGACGGTAATTTCATAAAAGGTTCCGATAGAATGCGGCCATCATCGTGTGTGTATTTGATGACGGAGGACATTATCTTACCCATTTGCTTCTTGAGCCTTTTGTCGATATTCTGACGACGTCGTCGTTTAATGGAATGACCCACGACAGATTCTTCATCTGATTCGTCTTTGCGGTTTTTGCGTTTACGTCTTTTACGTTTGGCTTCTTCCTCCTCTTCTTCTTCATCGAAATCGGCACCATCATCGATGGCACGAAGAAGTTCCTTTTCGGTAAGACTATCGGTATAGTCGACTTCTTTACGTTGGCGAGAACCACGACCTGTTAAATGATGTACAAAATGTTGATACAAGTTGTAAATAATATATCATTAATAATACTTCGTAAAAAAATCTGAATTTAATGGCTTCAAACCCTGTCTGACATTATTTTTTTAGCCTGGTGAATATTTTAAGAGTTATCTAAAAAGTTGTACCGAAAAAAAATATTTTTTTTCGATCTTATTAGGAGCATAGGGCCTCATTTCAGACAACGGAATAGTTTGATTTAATTTATAAACTGGACGATGTGGCATTATAATTTTCACAGAAAATCATTTCAAATCAAAGCAAACTGACAATTCATAGCCGAGTCTAACAAAAAAATTGCTCTTACAAATGTTTGTAGTAACAACGCTATATACTTATACATATATGCAAAACTTACCCAATATAGTATCTTCATCGTACGTTTGCCAACGTTCCACCTCATCATCATCTTTTGTCAGCCAGTCCGGCAATTCGCATTCTTCAATTAAACGCTCTCTTCCCGGATGCAAACGTTCGTCTTCTTTCTTTCGTTCCACGTCCATTTTTTTAAATATCTCAATTTCTTCTTCACTGCGAGCAATCATCATATTGACCATTTCATCATCTGGTACTTCGTTTTCTTCCTCTTCGTCAGCGTCATCGGCGTGCAATATCGTTTGCAAGAATTGCTGCCGTTCACTGCCAGTCGACTTTTGATCGAACATACCAGCTTGGATAACCTTCTCGTCCATGTTCAGTTTGTAACGAGCGGCCGCCAAAATACGCTCCTCCACGGAATTCACTGTCATCAGACGTAACACGCGCACTTCATTGCGCTGACCAATACGATGAGCACGATCCTGCGCCTGCAAATCCTGATGAGGATTCCAATCGGAATCAAATATGACCACCGTATCGGCTGTTTGTAAATTCAAACCCAAACCACCGGCTCGGGTGGATAGAAGAAACACAAAGTAATCGGAGTCTTTAGCGTTGAATTTGCGTAAAAGTTCACCACGATCTTCGGCCTTTGTGGTGCCGTCCAAACGTAAATAACCAAATTGACGCCAGCCTAGATAGTCCTCAATAATGGTCATACATTGTGTCATTTGACAGAAAAGTAAAACTCTGTGGTTCGTAGCCTTCAATTTAGGCAATATGCGATCCAACAACTCGAATTTACCCGAAACTCGATATAAATCAGGTCCCGAGACCATACCATGCACACCAGTGTGATCACTGTACTTCTCTTCAATGTGTTGGAACATAAATGGATGGTTGCATAACTTACGCAGTTGGACAATGGTGTTCATGAGAGCCTTAGCGCCACCCTTGCCCTGTTTTCCCTTTTCAGAGCCGTCTGTCAAGAGAACACCCTTACTTTGCATATGTTTGTAAAGAACCCTCTGCAAGCCGGACATATCACATTTGATTATATACTCCACTTTGTCGGGCAGCTGGTGTTCCACTTCCTTCTTCAAACGTCTGAGTAGGAAAGGACGTAACACTTTGTGCAAACGTCTGATAATCAAAATTGTTTCTTCTTCGTTTAATTCAACCTTTTCACCCGTTGTAGCAAAGGGGGCATTGAACCACTGCTCAAAGGTAGAGCAAGACTTGAATATCGAAGGCAAAAGGAAATTTAAAAGAGCCCACAACTCGGGCAATTTGTTTTGTAAAGGTGTGCCTGTTAGCAGCAAACGGTACGGAGCTATGTAGTGAGTGTTTAACACTTGCGTCAGCTTGCAGTGATGATTCTTCATACGATGACCTTCATCAATAATCATATACTTCCATTGGATCTTGGCTAGCACAGCTTTATCTTTGATGACATATTCGTACGTGGTAAGCAAAACGTTAAATTTTGTGGCTCTCATTTGATTTTGTAGCAAACGACGGCCGTGCGGAGAACCTTTATAGCTGACCACACTGACTGATGGTGCCCATTTCTCAAACTCCAACACCCAATTAGGTAAGGTAGACAAAGGAACAATAATCAAATACGGTCCCATCACCTTCTTGCGATCCATTAAATATGTGACCAAGGAAATGGTTTGAATAGTTTTTCCCAGACCCATCTCATCGGCTAGAATACCATTTAAATTGTTGTTGTACAGTGACACCAACCATTCAAGGCCTTTAAGCTGATATTCTTTGAGTTGACCATTGACCATAATGCTGGCTTGTTCGTGCACCTTCTCGTGTATAGTGTGAGCGATGCTATAGTAAGTTTGCTCTTCCGTACGGTATTCATCATCTTCCACTTTAGCTTTCTTTATAAGATCCTTTGCGTCTTCCTCTTTAATGGCGTCCTGCGTTTTAATTTCTTCCTTTAGTTTTTCCTCCTCGGCCTCCATTTCCTTGTCATTTGTGTCCTTCTCTTCTTCTTTTTCTTCCTCCTCTTCCTCTTTGATTTCCTCTTCGTCTTCAGACCAATCCCATCCAGGGTGCATTTCTAACCACCTATAGAGATTCTTCAATGTAGGACCTTCTTCGCCCTGTAACCTTTTGCCAGTGGCCGTTTCCACAACTGTAACATGTAAATCGGCCGCTATGCAACTATCATCGATAGACATGTATTCGCCACTCATCAGCAGCTCCTTCTTGTATTGCAATAAACGTTTGTGCTCCTCCTCCTTCTTTTTCATTTGATCATCCTTGTGCTGCTTCACCATTTGTGTCAAATTACTAATATACTCATCGGTCTGAGAAAGTAGAAAGGCCAGACGTTTGTCTTTCTTCTGATCGATAAGTTTACGGTAGCCCTCTTCATCTTCGGCCATGAGGCGACGCATACGTTCTTTTTCAATGCGCTCCTGCTCCTTCTTTTGTTCCCTTTCGGCGTTAGCGTGATGGTTCATAATGGCCTTGTTGATGCGGGCAAGTTGGGCCTTATTATTACGATGATAATCTTTGAAATCTTTGCCGTGTTGTAAAACTGCGGCCAAAAATTCTTGATGCTTTTGACGTCTTTTTCTTTCGGCTTCCAATTTTTGTTGTTTCTCCAGTTTTTCTGTAGCTCGAGCTTCTCTTAAACCCTGACGTTTGGTGCGTTTGTACGCCTTAATGTTGACAGCCGTTTCCAGCGTGGTATCACGGCGTGTACACTGGACTATTTCTGTTCTCAACTGACGCTGGAAGTTCAGCACACGTAGCGCTCTTAGCTCAATAGCTGCTTGCAGCCGTAAATCTTCGGGCATGGTAGCCGGCAACCGTTGAAGTTCTTGCATTCTTAAAGCTATGCGAGAAGCTATACGATTTTCTCTTTCCTGCAGCAGAGTTATTGGGTCCAAACCCTGGGGCTTAGCGACGGTTGTAATGCGATTAGGTTTAGGCATAGGCTGCTGGGGTGGCGGAGCTCCGGGCTTAGGCACACCCTGCGTTGGCATACCAGCTGGCCCAGGAGGCCGTATACCTTGGGCAGCCATTGTAGCTGGCATTGGCGAAGAAATCGGTGGTTGACCGCCTGTTATCATGGGTGGTCCGGAAGTTTTTCCGCCATTAGGCATTTGATGCATATCGGGTACACTGCTAGGAGGCGGCTGTGGAACTCCTGCGCCTGGAGGCAATTGTTGTTGCTGGACATGTGGCGGTGGTTGCATCTTGCCAGCCGTGGGTGGTTGACCGTAAGGCGATGCTGGTGGTGTTGGACATTGTGGCGGGGTTCCCGCCTGTCCTGGTTGTGTCGGTACTGGGGGCAAAGGAGCAGGCCCTGGTACACCCGGATGACCAGGTATAGTATTGGGCGGTTGTTGCTGTTGTTGTTGTTGTTGCTGCTGAGCAGCAACTGCAGCAGCAGCTTGCTGTTGTGCTGCTTGCTGGAAGGCCTGTTGCATTTGCATTGAAATGGGTTTGTTGCGGGCCAACAGCCGATATGCGGTTATTTGTGTCCTTAGCATATTGATTTGATTGCTGGTCAAATGTTGATGTTTAGACGTTGCCCGTATAGCCAAAAGTTGAGTGTAACGGGGATCTTCCTGCAATCCCTTTTCCTCCATTGTGTCAATGGCTCGTTGCAAAGCATGTAGATTCTCTTGGCCAGCGCGTTCGGGTGGGCCTGGCGGTCCTTGGCCGGGGCCACTTGGAGGACCCTGCAAATAATAAGAAATTGAGATAATGTTAAGAGCTGGCAGAGAAAAATAATTGTCTGCTAATGTAAAACAATAAATCGGAAAATATTAATTTTACGCGAGCGAGAGTGCCACTTGATGACAATGAGAAGCATTTTTTTGAATCAAAATAGAAAACGTTAAGACTAAATATACAATTAGAGAAAAATAATTTTATAGGGGCACTGATGCACTTGCAAACCGAATGCTGATACTGTTTTTTAAAACTCCTGTTAAATTATAAGGAAAGTTCAGTAGTGTTAATTATTATTATTATTATTATTTTATTTACGGTTTGTAATTAGAAGCCTGATGGCCAATTAAATAAATAATTACAATATACATCAGAAATAGCTTAACACATAATTTTTACATGATAAAACTATTATACCAGAAACTACTCACAAATGTTTAATGTAAAGTGTAATAAAAATTAAACTAAATACAACTAAAAAGGTTTCATAAATACATTGAGTTGACATAATTAAAATGAGTGTCGCAAAAATTAAAAAGTTCCCATTATAGGTATGGTATGTGTTATATTATTTATTTATTTCTTAATTAAATTTCAATTGCCGAAACATAGTGTATTCTTTAACACATATATAAAAAGTTATAAATTACAATAAAATCAGGTAGATATATATATATAAAAAAAAAACTGTAGCAAAAAGTAAGATGCGTTACTGAAACTAAGATGACGGATGAAAATATTGTAGAAGGTGTTTTCGAAAAGTTAACTGAGACGTATTAAAATTTTTTAGGCTGACAGGTAACAAATTGTATGATCTCGCTACCCTAACAAGAAAAGATCTGTCCATGAGACATGTTATTTTAGGTATTATTAAATGTTTGCTCCGTGTAAACCGAGCAAAGACAAAAGATTGTGAAAGAAACATTGGACAATTAAATTTATAAGTTTTGTAAAAAAACACTAGCGATCTAAGTGTTATAAAATCAAAAAAGGAACATCCAAGAAAATCTTTCACAAAAGGAGTTATATGACTGTACCGATTTTGCGAGTACAAATATCTCATTACAGCATTAAACGCCAGTTGTAATTTTCTCATACTGCGTTTGCAAGTTCCTGCATAAACTTCAAGGCAGTATAAAATATTAGGCATAACTAGGGCATGAACCAGTGTTCTCTTTACATTCCGTGGCAAGACAAGATCCGTATTATAGAGAATGCGGAGACTACTATAAACTAGAGATGGGCACGTGAGTAAATTTGACTCACGTTCATGCACGCTCACGTGATTGAAATTGTCACTCACGCACACTCACGCTAGAAAAATTTTTCGCTACTCACGTTCACGCACGCTCACGTGAGTAAATTTTGTACTCACGCACGTTCACGTGAGCGTGAATCACGACAATCACGCCAAATAAAAAGTAAAAAAAAAGCAAAACAGAACGATATGACAAGACACCAATATAAATATATATCGATGGAACAGTCTCTTCTTTCCAAATCTACTGATCAATTTAATATCGGTTGGTATTCAACCATATTAATGGCTTATATGTGCGGAAAGGTACGAAAAACCGGTCTCATAGTGGTCTTTATCAGAAATTTAGGGTATCTATACACAATCGGATTGTATTGATATGTTCACGAAAGTTGTTCAACGTTACCGTGGCTACAATTTGACGAACATGACGACACCTTTTCCAATTGGCTCACCGAGTCCGAGAATCTTTTGGGGTCCATAAAAAAAAAAATTGGTCACCAATCTCGCCAAACTGAGTGTAGGGTTTTATCACCCTTCCAACGTATAATCGAACCTATACTGTTAAGTTCTTGTACTTTTTTCACAGTTGCACTATGTTATTTGCCTTCTGTTATATAATAAATTTTAAATTTTAAAAATATAATAGATTAATAAAGAAACAAATAAGTTAAAGAATTCATGAATACATAACATCAAATAAAATATAATAATTTTATTTATTTAATTTTACAATAAAAATTATTTTAACAATTTTTGTGTAAAAAATAAAATTTTATCAACATTTTCTACACTTGAACGACTTTTTCTTTCTTCTAATATTCTTCCTGACACCCTTTCACTTGCAGCTGAACTACATGGGATACACAAAATATAAGCTGTGATGTTTTGTAAAAGAGGAATGTCCCCAATTTTTAAAATATTGAGCAATCTTGTTTTATTTTTTTAATTTCTACTGACATAGTTTATATAGCTGAATAAACTAGATCTTTTTGATCCCGGCTTCTTTAAAAGGAATAAAGCCACATATTGAATATTATCTGAATTGAATATTATCATATTGAATTTTATCCATCGGGTTTTAACATGTTGTTTTAACGATTTACTGAATTTGCTATTAAGTTCTGAGCGTTCAAAGTATCCGACAAGTTTTTTGCAAGCTTTTATAAGTGAGGAAATATCCGATTATTTTATTATATTTAAATATTATACTAGCTTTCCCGGCTCGCGTTGCTTCACCCGATCTTCTTAGGCATTTAAGTACAGGTATACTGCAAACACATTCGTATCGCACAATTAAAATTGACTGGTAGCTTCTTTTATTCTATAGGAAACATGCCCATATACAATTAAAGCTTTAGCCGTTAAGTCTTAGTGATGGTACCAGTTTTTTTCCCTTTTCGGCCTTATTATCCCTAAATGTTCGAATTTCTAAAATCCCCTTCTGGCGGATTTCTAATTCTAAAGGAAGTAATTCAATATACATTTTCGTAACTCTATCTTTAGGCCTTTGGTCTGGGCGATAGTACCACTTTATCCCTTTTTCGGTATTTGTACACCTAAAAAACGAATTTCGAATAATTACTTCACATCGCACAACTAAAATATTCACTTCAATTTTGTCGACTATACATTAAGCCGCGGCACCGCCTATTTCCCAGCGAGACGTAATCTCCATTGGTCCCTTTATATATGTAGCAAATCTCATCTTCATACCTTACATGGCTCGTGAAATATGACCGATTAAAATGTTGGTTTGTGTGGGCGGTGCCCCTTTTTGTATATTTATGTTTTCATGTTGCCTATGATAAACGACAAATGGATAGTACTACACAGTGAAAATGTTATTGAAATCGGGTCATTTATTTCGCCTATATAAAGTTTTTTCAAATGGGGCGTGGACCCGCCCATTTCCCAGCGAAACGCAGTCTTTCTTGTTCCAGTAACATATGTAGCAAGTCTCATCTTCATACCTCTAATGGCTCTTGAGATAATACCGATTAAAATTTCGGTTTCTATGGGCGGTGCCACGCCCCTTTTTCTAATTATGTTTTCATGTAGCCTATGATAGAGGCCCTATGGACAGTGTTACACATAGAAAATTCTAATGCAATCGGTCCATTTATTTAGCTACTATTACTATTTTTAAAAAATGGGTGTGGCACCGCCCTTTTTCCACAAACAAAGTATTTACTCTAATACGACTGATATAAGTACCTAATCTCGACTTCGTACCTATAATTGTTCAAAAGATACAGTCATTTTAAAATTCCAGTTGTATGGGGCGGTGCCACGCCCATTTAACCCCCTTTCAGTCCGAATTTCCAAAAATCCCTTCTTAGTGCGCGCCTACGTCATAAAAGAAACCTACATTCTAAATTTCACGGTTCTAGCTTTAGCCGTTTGGGCTGAGGAGTGATCAGTCAGTCACCCAAATATATATAGATTAATTTATATTTTAATATAACCAAGAATAAAGTCATGATTTCCTAAAACATTCACACAAAAATTGAAATCTTTATCAATGTAATGACAAATGCAAATACCCAATTCTGTGTTAAGCTCATTTTTTTGCTTTGCGTGATTAGCGTGAGTAGCGTGATTCACGCAAAGTATACACTCACGCACGCTCATGCACGAAGATTTTTTTGATGCTCACGTTCATGCACGCTCACGTGAGCAAATTTCCAACTTATTCACATTCACGCGTGAATCACGCGTGATTCACGTGATTCACGCTAATCACGTGTCGAATGTCCATCTCTACTATAAACATTAGACACTACCACATTGATATGTTGGTCAAAACTTAATTTATTGTCAATAATAACACCAAGACATTTTAAACTGGAAACAAATTGAATCGATGAGCCATTGTAGGCCAAATTAAAATCACAATCTCCACAATTAGAAAAGAGCATTGATTTGGTTTTTAGGGGATTGACGCTTAAGTTGTTTTTAGTCATCCACGAATATAAAATGTTCATTGTATAATCAATTTTAGCTGAAAAAACGTCCAAAAAATGTTTATCACCTTTAAATAATAATCGAATATCGTCTGCATAAGAATAAACAGTACACCACTCGCCTAGGCTGTTAAAAAGATCATTTACAAACATGATGAAAAGAACTGGACCAAGAACTGAACCTTGAGGTACTCCACTTCTGACAGGCAAAATATTGGATGAAATTCCGTTCAACTCGACCAGCTGACTTCTACCACAAATATATGAAGAAATCAGACGACACGCACTGGGTCCAACACCATAATTCCTATACAGCTTATTTAACAAGATGCCATGATCCATCCAGTCAAAAGCTTTTTCCAGGTCCAATGAAAGTAAAACAGATATTTTACTGTCATATACTTGCTTTTGTTATTTGAAAAAATGTTGAAGTTGCAAACTAAGTTGGATGAAATTATTGAACTAAAACTTAATTTCACTTCACACCCCATGAATCAGGAATGGGATAGCTTCGCGTTGTTTGTGAATTAACACGCTTTCTATTTTTAGATTCACAACTAACGGCACCTACTTGTTTATCGACGAATGCGAACGTCACTGTTTGAGAAGCTTTGTACTAGACATACCGATAAACTCGACACTTGATACTGCGTAGTTGCTGTCGACAACATCGAGGGGGCCGGCAATGTAAGAAAAATGTAGATGACTACAGGTGGGAATCGAGCCCGGGTTCTCCCGCATGGTAGTCGCGTGTTCTAACCACTATGCCACGGCCGATCCCAAATTGTTGAACTAAGTTAGATAAAATATAGAAGGCTGCGATATACATCGTTGATCATATTTTACTAACAGGGGGAATAACTTCGGGAGCGCAGTAGTAAGCATTTTTTATAATTTAATCCCAATGATCGCTAGTTATCTTATTTCTTCTCTCAGTGTAAATAATAATAAAAAGAGGTTTTTGTCACATCTGTGCATTCTATAAACTCAACTGCTTTTTATCTATGGACCATAAACTGAAATATATTCACAGCTTTTGTTGACAAAATGACAACGACAATTATGAGAGGAAATTTTGGAACAAAGTCTTCTCATGATGTCTTAAATTTATAAGGTAATGTCAGTGTTCTTAAGATGCTGTGCAATGAACCATCGATAGATAAGACTCGATGAAACATCAGTGTCGTAGACAAACATTGATTTTTTTAATGAAAGGCATTGACAGAATGTTAACAGAAATTTAAAAGCTTACAATCAACGATTTATTATGTCAATATTCATCAGCGGTCTATACAACTTTAAATCAAATGTCGTTCTTTGCACGATAAAACAAAAGAAGCTCTGGCGCATTTAAGATGTAACAGATTTATTTCTTTTTTAAATGATTCGTTTCCATCCTTGCTTGGTTTTCCTTTCTCCTTTGTTATGGAACAATAACAATCGATGAATAGATCACCGAATGTAGCGTGAGCTGGTTTTTATCAGACAAGAAGTGTCTATACCCTAACCTAACCCTAGGCAGATAAATTGTTAGAAATTATATGATGCAATACATCTACTAAGCCGAAAACAACAGTGCACTTTGGACACATCCTGTCGTAAGATAACCCGGTCTAAAATAATGACATACTGCAATATGTTAACATCGTAAAAACTGGTACAACAGTAAAACCATCGATTGCCTTAATTAAAATATAGAGAACTACGCATCTGTTATGTACAATCAGGCTCTGTAATCTCTATCGTACAAGTTCACCACAAAAAGAGAGAAAATGTCAACAACATATACAGTACCCGGCGAATCAATTGTAAGCCATAAACGTAAATGCTTTTCAGCGAAAAAGTTTATCTTTTGCGATCTAGTACATTTACATAGACCGCTAATGATAAACTTGCAAATCATATACAAATAATAAACTTAAAAGTTGGTGGTAAATCATTTGAATATGGTTTACGATATTATTAGAATATATGGGAAATTCCATAAAAAGGGGTACCGTGATCGAGAAATAAAAAGTTGACACAATTTTTTTTTGACTTGTATTAGTAAAGACATATATGTACTTAATTTTAAAATGTACAAAGCTTATCTTATTTTCTTTTAGGATGAAATGAATTGCAAAATTGCATTAATGATCCGGTCACCTCTTGGAATTTTTAATAACATATTTACTGATGATGGAAGTGCACTCTTATTATAAAATATTTGTTTCAATATTTGTTTCAACAGTAAATCAGTTAGCTGCAAAATATTGATTTTATTTTATTGACGTTCTAATGTAACATTTTTGATCAACAATTTGCGGCCTATAAATTTTATAAAATTCCCAAATTTCTTAAATAAAAAATAAACCATGGAATTGCCCATACATGATTATATGTTCGAACTAACTTGAAATTAACTGCATGTTTCACGATGTCGAACGTTCGCTTAGCTTTTTTAAGATAAACAGCTGATTTGCTATACACATTTCCGCCGTTTAACGCAAAAAACCAAACGAACGTTAAAGTTTGACATCGTGAAATCTAACAAATAATAAGGATCCGATAACTTCGTTATTTACTACATTTTAAAATGTTCATCTATAAAATATTGTGTTTCATTTCGCTTATTCTCATGTTTTTAAAGATGCCCTCGAAAACTTTATTTTGTATTCAATATTTCGCCTGAAAAAGACTAAACCACCAGTGATATTACTATTAAGAATCGATTATGTAAAATATGAATCTAAAATTTGTTTATATTAAACTTTTTTCGCTTTGAATGTATGCAAAGGTCACGTTCGACACCCTGGAATTACCGATACAAGAGTAACTATATATACTAGGTGGTAAATAACTTATACAGATCTCATTTCTGCTGATATATAGCCTTCTCCAACCTTTTTTTTATGTATGTTAAGAATCGACAAAGTTATATCTTATAACAAATGCAAATTGACACACGATTGTTTGTAATTACCTCTTTTCTTCAAATATAATTTTGTCAACAAATATTCATACTAATATTGTGATCTGACCAACAGATTTCGCTCTAGGTGTTAATTGTTTTTTTTTTCGTGTTCAATGACTCCGCAGTGTAAGACAACAACATAGTCGAGGCAATCGCCTGATCCGGTACAAAGTTCAATTCCGCGGTGGACAGGTTATTTTTATTTGAATATACTATACACATAATGCACGAATTTAAATAAATTGAATATTTGGTATTGAATTAGGCCATATTTTTTTTTTATAATGTTTGTAAATACTTTTGCTAATTTTTACATTTTATATTAGCGGCACCCTTTGAGTTAACTTTACAACCCTGTTTAATTTACTACCATTTTAGACTACAAAGCATGAGCGTATTTTTCGGGTGTATTGTAAACTAATGGATCAGCTGATTTTTGTTTTCGGTTTTGTCGGCTTAAATGCTTTTTTATTCCATATTCTTCCAAATTCTTTTAATAGTTGTCACAAAATTAAAAATTAAAAATCAAAGCAAATATTTTTGCCAGAAAATGTTTTTGATGATCAGCTGTTTAGATCTGGTAAATTTATCACACATGTTTACTACAGCTTTTTGTGTGATTTTTTAACCACGGCGTAGTAAATTGTAGTCTAGTACATTTTGTTGTTGCTGTGTTGAAAATGTTAGTACATTAACAAGATTAACAAGGTCTACAAGGGTACTTTACTACCAAGGGTGAATACCGCTATTATTATAAAGACAATAACGAATTATACAATGGTCGACAATCTTGTCACAATTTACTCGTCTGATACTGTACAATATGTTTGTAATGATATGCTTGATATAATATGGAACAGACAATGAGTTGGCTGGCTAGATCGTAGAGAAACTTGTTTTGAGATTGAATAGAAGTGTTGGATTTTAATTGTAAACTTGTCAGTATTTTTAAAACAACGGCTGCGATTGCAACAAACTTGGCTTGTCTTATACCAATTGCAATTAATAAATAATTGCAACTAAATTAAAAAAAAAATACATACAAATTTCGAAATATTTGCTAGCACTATGGCTGTACAGCAAGATGAATTGATAAACGAATTGTACAATTTCATTTATCCATTGGCTGTCAAGGCCGGCGAAATATTTATGGAAGGTTACCTTCAAGCTTCCAAGCGAGTTGACATCAAAAGTGATTTTTACGATGTTGTGACCGATTATGATAATCGTATAGAAGAATTTTTATGGGCCGAAATATTGAAAAGCTATCCGGAGCACAAGTTCATTGGCGAAGAAGATACGGCCAAAAATAATAACATAACAAAAGAACTCACGGATGATCCTACTTGGATTATTGATCCGATCGATGGCACATCGAATTATATAAAACAAATTTCACATACGTGCATATCAATCGGTTTGTCAATAAATAAGACAATTGTTTTAGGTATAGTTAATAATCCGGCTCAAAATAAAATGTATACAACGAAATTGGGTCAGGGGGCTTTTTGCAATGGGAAGCGTATACACGTTAGTGGTTGTGAAAAGGTAATAAACAATGGAAAAATTAATTTATGAGCATTATATTTAAATGATTGTTGCGTTTTTCAGGTGAATGATGCTAATGTTGGCTATGAAGTGTCGTTGTTACATGCACCAAAGATACGCAATAAACATATAAAGAGGATTTATTATGTAGCTGCGCAATCAAGAAGGTAATTATTGGTATTTAATGTTAAGAAAAATTAAATTTAGGCTAAAAAACCGTCAATTAAAAGTTAATGCGTAAAACATTAAAAACTTAAATCTGTAGGTTAATAAAAAAAAACTACTAAAAAAATAACGTGATCTTAATCAAGATCTTAAGTAAAACTTAAAGTACCAACTAATATGATTATTGTTGCTAATTGTTAAATAGTTAAATGCTTTTTATTACAAGTTAATGCATAAAATCTATAGGCTGACTAAAAACAGCTACTACAAAAAATTATATGATCTTCATTCTTATCAAGGTCTTAAATGAAATATGAAATACAAACTAAAATGATTAGAGGTCGCTGTACTTTAATTGTTAAAGAGTAATATTTATTTTAATATTGCGCAATTTTCCAAAGATCATCAGTTAACTGTTAGCATACATTTTTAAATAAGGAACCCTTTTTTAGATTTTAATAAAATTGTTAGGTTACTACTACTATCGTCTGTGTCGTACCAAAAGTAATTATGTGTCATTCTTCAAATTTTCAAGAGAACACAAAAAAAACAGTTTTAATTCGCTATTACGCAAAATAAAAAAGTTAAAATTTAATAATATACCAAGTGACGGATTACTAAAATTTAAAAAGATTCTTGATCTATGATTCAACACCTTTCATATGATACATTATATGACTTTCAAAGACGACTTATAAGGGCCTACTAATTTCTATTATATTCCATTTATGCATCTGTATCCTGTTGCAGTACTATATGTAGTGTTTAGTTGCAAACAAAATACCAACAAATACATATAAAAAATTGTATTATTGTTAAAGATGTTGAGTGCTGTTGCAATGTAATGACGATTGGTTCATTACTTAGGGCTCTGAAATAGTTCAAATTCGAGGTCTTTGTCATGTATCTAAAATACAATAATATTTTATTGCTAGAATGGACTTTTGTATGAAAGTTCTTGCATTTATTACAGTCAGCCACAATGGATGTTATATTGACGAAGATAATAAATAAATACCCGAACAACTTCGTAACCTGGGCAATATGAATGAAGACCACTGATCTAAGGCTTAAAAAGTCTTCTGCCATTGCCCCTCAGCCCAATGATCGAAAATAAAGATTTTGTCTGCATATTTAAATTAGTAGTATTGAGTACCATTTGTGGATCAAATTATACTTGTCTCTGGTTAAAAAATACTTTTTGGGTCACAACCGGGTCTAACTGAGTATTAAACCATCTAAGGACCCACATAAACATACATCGTACGGTTAAGCCGTATAAATATATTTTCTCTACCTAATTAACACGATTTTTATGTAAGAGATTTTTAAAAATTAAGATTTTTTAACAATTTTCTGTTACAACAAGGATGTAAAAAATCTTAAATTTTCATTCTGAAGTTATTCGCGTACATACATTTCACCGAATTATTTGTATTTTATAAATTAAAACAATGGGTATTGAATTTGAATATTATCTTCCCACGCTCGAAATATTACCGGTTTATCTTAGTTAAGATCTAGTTACTATATCTTTACCTTTATAATAAGTCAAAGTTGTATTATTCTACAGAATGCCAATTCAATATTTGGAAATACAATTGAGACATAATATCAAGTCAGATTTTTATATAACAACTTAATACACTTCCAATTATCTTAGATATATACATATACGTATCATCCTTTGCCAACATGTTCTAAATGTCCTAAAAGACATAACAGTTAAAAAACTATTTTAACTAAAAACCGACATATTAACTTGTGCCATAATGGTACTTTATATTATTAAAATAGGTGAAACAATTTCTTATGCTAATATTATCTTCCCACTTCGTTTTTTATACTTTTCTAGTATTTAATATAAATTTCCAAATGGTCGCTTTTTCCTTTAGATAATTTTTCCAAAGCAAACTTTTGAAATTATCTTTTTATAAGAATGGTATGTTATATACATTCAATTACTCTTTAAATCTGTCTCGAATACTATCATTTTTTATGACATATCTATATAATTTGTGCATTCATTTATAATCTTTACCTTTGATAAAACTGGCTGATTATAGCCATATAACTTCGTAAGTGGATGAAATAAAACAAAAACATTCAACTGAATTACATTTGCATAACAGTGTAAATTTATAACAACTACGCCATGGATAAACAAACAGTGTCTGGAGAAGTATAATCTCTTTTATTACAATGACTTTATATTTGACTTATTTAATTTTTACAACTAATTCTCAATTTAACTATGTCATGACTGTCATTTTATTACATAAATAAATTCAACTCTTAATTATTCTCGGTTCGTTTTTTATTTTATTTTCAGACTACTGTCCTATTCGTGTGTAGTGGATTCTCTTTGTATGGTGGCCGCTGGTAATTTAGATGCATATCACATTGAAGATATGTATCCATGGGATTGTGCAGCTGGCTATTTGTTAATTAAAGAAGCCGGCGGAGTGGTAACGCATCCGTATGGAGGGACATTTGATATAATGAAGCCCGATATAATATGTGCAAGCACAGAGAAATTACGTCTAGAGATCGAACAATTGATACGATTGGCCGATCAACAAAAGTCAGTAGGAGATGAGGAATGTCATTAGTAACATACATATATTGAAATGTATGTTTATATTGTCACTACTGTGTTAATTTAACGTTTGTTTTTTTATAATAAGTACTTAATATTATTATTTACCTGTAGGTCGTATGAATCTATTGAAGATGTCATTCGATTTGTTTATTTTACTGTACACTTTTATTATTTGAATAAAATTGTTGAAATGAAACGTGAAACTTTTAAATTCTTTGTATTGATATTTGCGAAATACAACAAATATTTTTAGTAAACACTTTTGAGTTTCGGTTCTTTTTAAGAGAACATTTCAATGGAAAAGCTTTTTGTTAATTGACACATGGGAGCTTTCAAAGTGCTCTTTATATGATTCCTCTTTTTTAAAGACAAGGTTGCCAAATCTCAAGAACATTTTAGTGCGACATCAAAACTATTTTCCCCATATCAGTAGCGCATTTTAGAGAATAGTTAAAGAATTTTCAGAAGAAAATTTCATTGCAATTTTCTGTAAAAACAGTAGGATGTTCTTTATTTCAAATTTGATGTTATTCAAAGGTTGCTTCAATATGCCTTCTTATGAAAACAGGTACAACATGTAATATTCTTAAGTAATCAATCTATTTAAAGACAAAATGTAATACTCTTTGATAAATCAGTACCTGCTCAAGATAATGAGAAAGTAATATTTAGACTCCATTTACTTTAAATAATTGAAATAGCTATAGACCTGCGCTTGACCATTTTGTTATTCAACTCCTTCTTCTCTAATGTGGCTTTTACAAAACGTTTACCTAATATTAGGTATTATTATTTAATATTAGCTGCGATGTGGACATTAAACCCCTTAGATGCATTAAATGACGGATATATTTCTGAAATTTCGTATCATAGTTTGACATTAGAGTACACCAATACCTCGCTTTGCGTTGTTTCGTTTTGCGTTCGTACTTTTTTTTCACTGTGCGTCGTTAGATTTTCGAAGTTGCGTTGTTTTGGGTTCAGACTGATCAATTTTTATTTTGTTTGAAAATTTCATTTTGGTTTTAATTGAATATGATTTGTTTTTTGTATGTATGTTGTTTTATAAATATTTTTGTTTTTTAAATGTTTATTTTGTTCAATTTTCTTTTTAAAAAGTAGTGTTTTCATAACCCTAGAACCTTTCTTCGATCTTTACATGGTTTGCTATAGAAAATCATAATTCACTTTGCGTCGTGTTTTTTTTAACCTAACCACGACGCAAAGTGAGGTATTGGTGTATATCAAAAAGTGTCCTAAAGTTCAATCGTGTGTTATCGGCTTTCACCTGATAATAATTGGCAATAAAATCATATTCTAATAAGGTGAAATGAAGGGTCACATCACTCAAAGGAACCAATATAACTAGTCTGAATGTTGGGGGCAATTCTGTTAAAAGTATTTAATTTATGCCTGTGGCTGATGTTTGCAGAAATAAAATTAATAGATATATACGTTTTCCTCTAACTCCCATTGGAGCATGTCGCTTTTATACATGTTAAGTTTAAAAGCACTTTTTAAAGTGTAAATAATCATATTTTTTAAATGCCTCTGATACCGCATTTTTATATAAACAACGTCCACAAAATCTTCTTCCTCCAAAAAATAATCTTCCAATGCAATAACAACTTTTAAATTCCTTCTATGTCATTTTTTAAGTATCATATTTAACGTCTTGAAACTCGGTTCTAAA
This sequence comes from Muscina levida, assembly GCA_964034835.1. NCBI lineage: Eukaryota > Metazoa > Arthropoda > Insecta > Diptera > Muscidae > Muscina > Muscina levida. The sequence continues at coordinate 117,879,690 of OZ035883.1, read as the reverse complement.
AATATTACTCTACTGGTCCCTACTGGGTACTATCGTCAAACTAGTTCAAAAACGAACTAGTTCTAAAGTAAGGAATTGTGAACTAATCCCAAAATGAACTAGTTCTAAAATATCGAATATTGAATCAGGTAAACGTTATTGGAGGATGAATAGGAAAAAGAGAATTTTGAAATAATTTCAGATCAGAAGTTATATTTTGAAAAAATATATATTTAAATTATTGTATGTATTTAATACAAAATATTTTTCACCCACTTGAAAATGTATTTTGGACGTCGTATAAGTTTTTTTCGTATTCAAAAAAAAGTACAGTACAAATTTTCTAGAATAATGGTAGTTCTTATTAACCTTTTTTGAAGTAGTTCAAAGAAGACAATCAACTACCCCTGAACTAGTTCTATTCCAGTACAAAAGGGTCAATTCCCACCAATCCTAGGACAACTAAGTGTTAAATGAGACAATTGCTTGTATGGAAGGTGAACAAGTTCACTGTCCTATGGAAAACTAGTATTTTACTAGTTCTTATTATCATATTTTCCTACTGTGTATTTATTTATAATATGTAGATATTTATAGCTTTGTTTATCATGGAGCCTGCTTCCCACACACCTTAATCTTGTACATTTTTAGATTGTTTTAACATAATGTCAGTCTTTGTACTAAAAGAAATCCAACACGAGAACAGCACTTTTTATATAACCAAATCAAAATGTTGGCAGCTCTATCCTCTCACATGAGAGATTCAATTGCTGTAAGAATTAATAACAACAACAAAAAACCTTCATTGCCGGCTGCTCTCTCAATGAAAACAACAACTGAACTTTATCTTTTGTTTCATATTCACCACTTACTTCTGTCAAATGTATACATCTGATAAATTGAAATCTCTGTAAAAACACACTCTTTCCTATACTTTGCTGCTAGTTTATTAAATTGTCTCGGCAACTAAACAACGCTCCAATACGTTATCGAACAAATATAAAGAAGAAATATTAATTCATTGCTCTTGAACAACACAATCTCATCTGGGCGGCATATACTTAATACAACCACAATGTCCCCTGCTCCACCCACTGAAGAGCAATTGAAAAGGTATTACGATGTTGCCTTAAACTTGGTAATGCAATGTGGCCCTCTAATGCGTGAAGGTTACAATAAAACAGAAGCTGAATTCGAGGTGAAAAGTGCATTTTTTGATCTTGTCACTGTTTACGACAAACAAATTGAAGAGACCTTGATTAGGGGCTTACAAAAAGAGTTTCCAGAGTCAAAAATTATTGGTGAAGAAGAGGCAGCCGCTAGCAAACGAGATGTAAAACTTACCGATGACCCTACTTGGATAATAGATCCCATTGATGGAACCACAAATTTCATCAATAGAATACCACATTGTTGCATTTCTGTCGGCCTGTCTGTTAACAAGGAGCTGGTCGTGGGTATTATTTATAATCCTATAGCAAACGAAATGTTTTCGGCTAGAAAGGGTTATGGAGCCTATTTGAATGGTGAAAGGATAAAAGTGTCCAAAGCTACTTCGGTAAGTATAGAATATGAGATTGGCTATGGGAAAAGTACATAGAATAAATGTTAGGCCATTATATACAAAGGTGCAAAGTACTGATACTATACGAATGATATATGTATGTATATTTTTATAAACAATACGGAAGATAAGCATTTTGTTTGGAGTTTGATAAGTATGTTTCATAATCTTGTAGATTTTATTAGGAGCAAGACCAAACACAATATAATATGAAATATAAATTGCAATAGTAGTTAAAATGTACCTTAAAGTAATTCAACTTTGGCAAGATTTAAAAGATGAACAATGATAAAATGATAACGTCTATGATTATAATAGGTTTTACAACTCTGACCTGCATAACATAAGACTCAGATAAATTGTTATTATCATATATAAATATGCATACATTATATTATTAAACGTGCCATAAACGCTATATTTCTATCGCAGAGTACACCTTCTGAGAAAGTTTACTTGGTACTCGAATCTGTATAAAAAGTGGAGCTATTATGAAGTGTAGACTAATTAAAATGATGCTTCAATAAATCGGAGATATTTAGAGATAATCTAAGGTGTATGCAGCTTTTTCAATCAACTTACGTTAGATTGATGAAACGTTAGATTGTTAGATTGATTGCTAAGGGACTATCCAAACGACAGCCTAGGTATTTCCAGAACAATTCTTATAAAGAAATATTCAATCAATGTAATTCCGTCATTTTGAAATTCAACGCACTATCGAATTTTTTATACAAAAAATAATACCATTTTATATATTGTTTTGACCGTATGGGCTTTTATAAATTAAAAATTTTTTTTTAAAAAAAATCACTTTTAGTTTCCTATGCATATTTATCTTTATTGCAAAATGTTTTTGGGACAGGGTCATAGATGGTAATAAGATGTAGTAGAAATATTTATATTTATTAAAAATAATGATATTAGGCTTAGACGACATGAAGAACATAGAACTTGCCCGCAAGCCAAACAAGTTCATTCGAGGATTATGGAATGTTGTTTATCTAGCATTTATTTATTGGATTTTGATAAGCAAAATGAATTTAGAATCTGCTATAGTATAATATTTTAGAATTTCGTTGACTATTACTTTTTTATTTATATTTTCAGATCAAGAAAGCTGTTGTGGGTCTTGAAGTATCCTTAATCCACGACATTGGTGTTCGTGATAAAAACGTAAAACGTTTAGCTAAATTGGCTTCTAATGGCACAGGGTAAGCTCTAGCGATTAATTTGCCTTTCGTTTTGTGTGTTTCATTATATTTTTTTCCTAGAACCCGTGGACTTGGCAGTGCTGCCATGAGTTTATGCTATGTGGCTTGTGGAAGATTTCAATGTTTCCATGTTGATGATTTAAGACCTTGGGACATTGCTGCTGGTGCTATAATAATAACTGAAGCTGGCGGTTTCATTACTCATACCAAAGGTGGACCTTTTCAAATAATGAAACCAGATTTAATATGTGCTTGCACTAAAGAACTTTTGAAAGATGTTCACGATTTGATTGCTGAAGCCGATCAAATAACGGAATTTGAATTTAAGTGAAAAAAGGGCTAAACTATATCGTTTGAAAAAAATTCATCCAAAGTATAACAAATATTGTCCTTTTTAACGTAATTATATATTTTATATTATTGATTGTAACACCGTTATAATGTTCGTTATGATAAAAAAGTATCAACCATACATAACAAACGAAAAAATTGCGTATATTAATTTATATTACATTTGGGTACATAAAATTGTAATATGATAGGTGCTTTTTGTTGTTGTTATTATAAGATGCAAAATTAGATGAGACTTTAAGTAGACTATAAGTTAGATTTCGACTTAAATATATATAGAAAAAAGGCTGGCGAAATTAAAGGTGGCACATAAAAAATTAAAAGGAAATTTTCGGGTGCCATATAAGAGACAAAAATTCAGCTGTCTTAAAGAAATATCGGAATTCAACATATATTAGTTCATAGGAGAATATTTAAATTGTTTGCGGAGCAGTGATATAATGGATGTATATCCATAGGTTTAGGGAAGAAATAAGAATCCAAGTAATATTTAGTGTGATGTTGCTATTGTAAATAGCGTTTACTTGTGTTACCTTCGTATAAAGGATTGAAGTGTACCAATGTTTGTATGTTGAAAGGGTCGTAGAACTCTTGTATGAGACGTTGGTTGGATGGAGTCGTAGGTGCTCTTGTAATAATAAGTATGTATGATTAGGATGGAGCCGTAGATGCTCTTCGTAGGAAAGTTCTTATAAACTTGACTATTGCAGGAACAAAGCCAATATGAAGAAGTTGGCGACGAAAGTGTTATCGATATGGGCTTAGAACAATCTTTAAACAAGTATTGAGTGATGGTATGTGTTGTAAATCGTATTGTGGGCAAGAAAAAGGACGTTTAGACTCAAACACAAATAATGGAAATATTATGAACAGTTTGCGCATAGAATAGTGGTAAAACAGAAAATATAGTTCTGAATTTAAAATGAATTAAATAACGATGATGATGATCATTTACTAAAAAATATTAATTAAAATAAATTAAACTATTTTTAAATTAAATGAAACTTTTTCCAAATGAAATGAAACCATTTCCGAATGGAATGAAACTTTTTCCAAATTAAATGAAACCTTTTCCGATTGAAATCAGACTTTTTCCAAAGTGAATGAAACCTTTTTTCAGTTACAGTAAACAATTTGACAAATTTGAAAGACTTTTTCATGAAGTAATCTTTTACCGAAGTCACGAATGTTGAATTAAGCCATTGAAATTCTGTAGCGCTGGTGCAAAAAAGTTCTTTAGCATGGCAATATACTTTTTTAATTATTTGTACCCATTATTTATCACAAATCGGACCGCATTCCTTCTTCGTTAGGCAGAACCTTAAAAAATTATGTTGTGTTGTTTAATTTAATTTAAAATATTTTCAGTACTCGTTATTTTCTGTGACGTTAGGTTAGATATTTCTACAAAATTAAAAAAAAAAAATATTAATTTTAATGTGGTTATATGGCCCGGTTTTTGAAAATTGTATTAATGAATAAAAAAATAAATAATAATATAAAGGTTACAAACGTACACTTTGTGATATTATCAATTCCTTCTAGTTTAAAAAATGAGATATCGTATACTGCATCGATATCTCAGTCGTATAAATAATAGTCCCACAAGATATATTTAAAATTTCTCGAGTGACCGTTCATAATTTAAAGCCATGCGGCGTCGATTAGAAAATCATATGTGCTATGTTAGATCTCTGCGCTAATAACAGGCCTTAATTGATAGTACTTTTCGAGTGTCTCAGCGAAAAAGCTTTGTAAAATCGTAAAATCCAGTAAAAATTTACTGATGCAGTCTCGAGAAGGAAATTTTCTGTTCAAACTTACAACATAAACCTTAATTTTTACAGAGTAACATATAGAGTTGTAATATTCATCGTAAGATAATCGCAAAAAATGCCCGATCGGGTACCGATCGGCTGTTTGCATAAACCGACGAAGTCTTTTATGGGTCAAGCATTCACAACTCATTCTATTCAGTGCAATTTAGTTGCATGTTTAATTATTTTTGAGGTTCTTATTTTACTACAGCCGTGTCAAGGTCTTCTTTAATATAAATAATTTAAAAAGTGCTGTTATACTTACATTTGGGGGCATGCCATGTGTTTGAAAACCCATGGGAGGCATGTTGGGACCTTGAGGAGGCATTTGCATGCCCATATGAGGACCTAATGAGAGTAAAAATTATTTCCATATTAAATTTTTCAAACCAATGCTCAAGTTGTATTACCCATAGCTTGATGATGTGGTGGCATATGATGTCCTTGAGGGCCTGGTGGACCCTGACCAGGAGGACCATTAAGATGTGGCGGGGCTCCTTGGCCTCCGGGCTGTTGCTGTGCCACGCCATGAGGCGGTACTCCGTGAGGTGGTGGGCCATGACTCATTGGAGGCCCTTGGGGTGGAACACCTTGTCCTCCTGGGGGCCCATGTTGTCCTGGTGGTGGAGGACCATGTTGTGAGACTACACCATGTTGCTGCGATGGCATTGGTCCATGTTGGGGTGCCCCATGTGGCGGTCCATGTGGTGGACCATGTTGCATAGGGTGGCCGTAAGGTCCCCCCGGATGACCCGGTGGAGGTGGGCCATGTTGTCCCGAACCTGGTGGTGGGCCTTGCATATGAGGTGGCCCATGCGGTGGACCCTGTGGTGGGCCAGCTGGACCTTGGGGACCAGGTGGACCTCCTGGCCCCTGCTGTCCCGGATGGGGATACGGACTATGTGGGGATGGCGAAGGAGCTGGACTTTGCGATGGTGGTCCCATGGGGCTTGGAGCCTGGGGCGGTGGCATTGGACTATTCGCCGGGGAAGGCGAAGTCATTTTGCAGCAGTAATTTTAAAGTATTCACCTTAGCAGACCACTTTATTTAAAATTTTTCGCAACCGGATAATTTTTATTGTTATACACTTTGTAACACGACACACACACACGCACACAAAGCCAGAAACCACCACCAAAGCCGCAATGTGTTCTGACGGCGTCTACTTTCCAGTTTTACTTATATTACTTCATATATTTTCCACAAACCACGTTCGCCAAACGATTGATTATATATTAAGCTTCTTTTTGTTTATATTTTAAGTAAAATTCGTACTGTATTTTCTATGAAAATTTATAATTCTCACAGAAATGCAGAAAGTTCACTATTTTAACGACGCGACGCGACACTCACGAAAAATACTAGTGATGGACAATTCGATATGCATAGTAATCGAAAATCGATATTCCAGTTTTTTATTGACAATGTTTTACTATTTCAAAAGCTATGTCCGCACACCTAGAACCGTAAACAAAAATCGGACCACAGGTTTTTAGACATCCCCATCCCCCGACATATATAACTTTACGGATATTGCTCTATATCATAAGAACATATAGTATTTAAGGCGGTGTTCAGACACACGGATCTGTAGACAGACTTGTCGGATCTGCGAGAACATAATGTGTGTGAACGGTTCTCGATAACCAGAATGTCATATCAACTCCTGACAGACAAATCTTTCGAAAGATTTCTTGTGGCTGAACGCGTTTAAAAGATAATAAAAAAATTAAACAATATACAGCTTACTAGAACTAAACCTTAAATTTACAACATAGCCTGTATCTGATATATCTATGTAATCGCATCTGTTCGATATATGTCTTTAATTCGCATTTGCAGAGTAAAATTACCTATTGCTTACGAAGAGCAAAATAGTGAGAATAAATGGCTTAATGTCCAGGGTATTATACCCCGTCCACACTACGTCTCGAATTACCTAATTCGCTCTTTGAATTACTTACACGAACTACCCTGTCCACACTACACGTACTTAATTCGATTTGACAATTGCTTTTGTTTGTTTACTTTGCTTTGCTTGTATGCAACTCGTGGTTTTTTAAATTTGTACTAATAATTCGTGAAACCCCGATCTCTTGCTTAATTAAAAAGGAAAATATTAAAGGAAAGGTTGAATATAAAAAAATTAATAAAATTTGTTTCACTTTGTCTTTATCTTTGTGTTTGTTGTTTACATTTTAATTTTCATTTTGACAGCTGTTTCGATATATTCCGATAAAAATTAGAGATGGCAACGATTTTATCATAATTCAGAAGGTAATTCGAAATGAATTATTATTATATAATAGATTTATATAATATAGATTTATTACTTCTTAAATTGAGATTTAGCCGTTTGAAAATGTTGGTAAATTTTTGTAAAAATTCTTCTAACTTTGGTCTGGATTGAGAAATAGCAATTTTTTTTTGTAATAGTTTGCTGAAGTTTTTTACTATTCGCCATAAAATAGTACATTTATTATTTTTTTTTTTATTTAAAAAAGAAACAAAATTTTATTTAAAAAAAATCCATCTTTAATGTTTTTGCGCTATTGTATTTTCGCATGCAAATACGTTTGATAAATGTTGGTAAATTTTTGTAAAAATTATTCTAACTTTGGTCTGGATTGAGAAAATGCATTTTTGTTGTAATAGTTTGCTGAAGTTTTCTACTATTCGCCATAAAATAGTACATTTTTTATTTTTTAACTTAAAATATAAACAAAATTTTTTTTGCGATATTATATTTTCGCATGCAAATAATATCACCCATTCGCAAGATGTATATTTATAACGGTATTCACATATTAATTACTACGGTGAGAACATATTTTATAGAAATTTCTACCCCAGCGATATGGCAACTTTTTGCATTTTCGACTTCGACACGTCATAACCGTCAAGAACGATAAATAATCGATTTATTAGTTGTAGTTGATACTTCACCCCTCTATTTTTGTTGTCTCTTTTGTATGTGACATTCCAATTTGACAGTTCCGAAGAAGAAGAAGAAGAGAAAATATTAGCCAGCCGATAGATTTTTTTGTGCATATTTTATAACAAAACTAAATTAATTAAAATAAATCTAAGACAAATTCACAAGAAATATATTCAATTTCACGTATTGTGACCAATAAAAAATAACCGCAACATGGGTTAGTTGAAGTGATTTATAGAAAAACATACAAAAGAAGAAACCTGTCAATATGTGATAATGATGATGATAATGAATGTGACGTAGTGAGTCAACATTTTACTAAAAGGATCAACTCTTCTCTTTTATTTCTTCCCATGTTGGTCATCATTTAGGAGGAGTTTTAAGTTATTTTCGTGGCTTATTGGGATCACGAGAAATGCGCATCTTAATATTGGGTCTAGACGGTGCGGGCAAGACAACAATATTGTACAGACTACAAGTGGGTGAGGTGGTGACTACGATACCAACTATAGGTTTCAATGTTGAACAGGTGACATATAAAAATTTAAAATTCCAAGTCTGGGATTTGGGTGGGCAGACAAGTATAAGGTAAGTCTAATAAAAACAATAATTATCTTGAAGTTTCACTAATGCCGGCGATTCTTGTTTTTTTTGTGTATTCATAGACCCTATTGGCGTTGTTACTACAGCAATACAGACGCTATAATCTATGTGGTGGATTCGGCGGATCGTGATAGAATAGGCATTTCCAAAGATGAACTATTGTACATGTTAAGGGTATGTTGAATACAATACATTATACCTATACTCTAGAAAAAAAATATGGCAAAACCATTATTTTGAAGACCATTTTAAGTAATGATCATGATAAAGTAATTTGAAGGTCAACTATCTTACACACCAAGACCTGTCGCACACCAAAAGGTTTCTTGCGATTTTAGACTCAATATACTGGTAACCAATATATAGAAAATAAAATTATGTGGCGATTTTCGGTATGTTATTTGTGCATGTTTGGCAAAGATTTCTTGGTATCCCAATAAAGTTTCTTATGCTCCTAAAACCAAATACTAGGATTCAAAAAATATATTTTTGACAGGAGCATCTTCAAAGAACAATCCAATGAACAGTTTGTAATTTAAAATGATGCCATATTGGCATGTTTTGCCTGTAATATAAAAGTGGAAGTAAATCTTCAAATGTGCTTATTCAGAAATGATATTAAAATAACACTTATCAGCAATAATACTCTGATATCCCAAGAATTGCAATTATTGTTCGGTGAAAAGTGTTTCGTATTAGTTTGAGCGCAATAGACGTTAGATTACTATCTATGCTAATGATGATGTCATTGTTTTTGCAACGGGAAGCTTTATTCTTTTGTAGGTAACAAAAAATACCAACTTCAAACGCAGTTATTCTACTGTCTGAATCTAGACACCTTAGAGTCATTGTATCGAAAAACCGTAAAAAAAATATACTAGTTCAGATTTTATGTTCACATAGAATAGTAATACTTCTGAAATTTTTTCAAAATTATTGCTTGAATATGACTGCTCTTTATCATAAATATCTAAAGATTATTCTACTATACTTTACTAATAAATCAATGTTAATATTAGATACAAATTACATTATCATCAAAGCCAAATGCTTATTATTGTGTATAATGTGAATTTTTAGCAATTACTTTTTATTATTTATTTATCATTTTTTTTCTTATTAATTCCTCTCAATTTTTATTCTCTAGGAAGAAGAACTTGCCGGTGCCGTATTGGTCGTCTTAGCCAACAAACAAGACATGGAAGGTTGTATGACCGTCGCTGAGGTCCACCATGCTTTGGGCTTGGAAAATCTCAAAAATCGTACTTTCCAAATATTTAAGACATCAGCGACCAAAGGTGAAGGCCTGGATCAAGCAATGGATTGGCTCTCCAATACATTGCAAAGCCGTAAATAGTCTTATTTAACTGTAATACATATAAATCCATACCTCCCTACTTTCTTTTTGTGTGAGTCAAAAACGAATTATTCAAAGTTTCATTATGATGTCCTCTTTCTAAAGGATCGATCTAATACTATATAGCTCCAAATATAATTTTTGTTTGTATTTTTAAGTTATTATATAAAAAAAAAGAAAATTGCAATTAAATGAGAAAAGAAAAAAACAACAAAACAAACACAATAACAAATTTTTAACAAACAAAATTTACCACAAACATTCAAAACTCTGGTATTTTTCTTCTGTTATTTGATTTAACAGATTCCATAATGGAACACACACACGCGAATTACTACCTATCACTTTCTTGTACTTTTTTTCTCCGCCAACAATATTTTTTAGGGTATATTTCTGTAAACTTAAAAGTATTTAATAGAATTTTTGTATGTTAAATTTAGTAAAACAAATACAATAAATCTTAATATAGAGAATAAACAAAGGTGTCCTGACGTTTCTCAATAAATGTTATCATAGAAAAGCGTTAGTGACGTAAATTTGCAATACCGAAGTGGTAAGAAGGAATGCAAATAATTTCTCTTGTTAAATAAAACTTTTGCCTAACTCCGCAATATTTTGATCATAAAAAAATTAAGCATAATAAGCGATAGAGATAGAAATCAGTGTGCTAAATTATATGCAACTTGAAGTATCCAATTCTATGCCAATTTTTAAGAGAAATTGTTTTATATGTAGAACAAAAGCAGGCAAACGATTAGATTTTTTTTTATTATTAAAATAAGTGGTGCCATTTCTACACTCTTTATTTAAGTAGTTCTTCAATACATAACATAAATCTCACACAAAAAAAAAACCTTTACTTTCAGTTATTATAATCAATGAGAATAATGAAATAATTTATCATAACATACAAAATCCAAATAATAAACGTTACAACGATCATTTGAGTATTTTTACGCAGTGACCTACCAGTCCGGCAGACCGAAACGTCTTACACGTTTCTCTTGCGCATCTAAATCCATGCGTATTTTCTGTCTCATATAGAAAATGGGACAATCACGATTTGAACACAACACTTCCTCATGCAATGAGCCCTGACACCTTTGGCATTCAGTCCATAAACGCGAGAAGGTCTCTTCCATTTGGCGTTTGGCCACAACTTCTTTCATATAGAGTTCACCCTTTTTGGACTCGCAATGGGGACATAATGGCGCATTTTCATAGCCTTTAGGCATTAGGGCCTTACAGCCCAGACAGGAAGATTTTTTGGTCATGAAACCAGCCAGTCCACCAACTTTAGAAGTAACCACCGTACGGGTACGTGTATGTTCTCCCTCTGTAAATGCAAACATTTTAATTATATGTCAATATAACCTCGGACAAAAGGAAACTTACTTAGCAATACTGATTCGGCTTTGTCTCCCAATATAGGCTCAAAAATACGCAGTAAAGGCTTGGATAACTGCTGTTCCAGATAGTAATTTGCATCAATAGGCACACAGTTCTCCAAAACATATAAGGGATCCTCTGCTTTTTGGTATGCGGGGGTATTTTTGGCGGCCGCACATATAACATAAGGTACGCGGTCTCCCAATTTAGGTGCTGTGCCCGGATCTCTTTTCTTCATTTTAGCGGCCAACTCCACGTGAGCCTGTTTGGCGGCATAGTCAGTTTTGGCCAACTCCTTTGTTATCACCAGTTGGGAGATGTCTATACGATTACACAGCAAATCAGCTATAATTTGTTTGGCATAATCCACGGCACCATCTGGATTTCTCTCGATTAAAAGCTTTTGCAAACATGTGTTCATTAAATTGGCCACTAGAGGCGAATTATCACGTCGTACAGTCTCAATACCTTTGCAATCCATTTTATCATAGGTCTCGGGTCGCGTAAAATACAAGCCAGCATATCTTTTCTTGTTAATAAGCAAATAGGGATAATATACTTTCTCGAATTCCAGTTTAATGGGGCTTACGAACTTTGCTGAAACCAATTCAGCAGCTTCCTTACCCAATTCCATACTTCTTTCCAATGATTTTACGCCAAAGTTGACCATAACGGAATCAGTATCTCCGTAGATGACAACAGCGTCATTTTCATAACCATTGGCCCTAGTGTAATGAGATTCGACTTCGTTTTTGGTCAATTCTATCATGGTGCGCCCATAAGATGTAACTGAGCCAGATATTTCCAGGCAGGGCAGTTTGCCTACTTGGGCGCCTGTAAAACCGTACACAGAATTGGCGGATATTTTTAGAGCAAGCTGGCGACCATCCAAAACTTTTCGCTTAAAAGGATCAGTTTCGACTTTTAGATCATTTTTGGCTCTTTTACGTGCTGCCAACAAAGATTCCAAAATTTCTGGCAAAAGACCTCGTCGTACAGAAGATTTTACAAATGTGTTATTGGATGGCGTCCTTTCATAGTCATCATCCTTTAGTCCCAGCTTATCTTTCATTGCTGGCTGCAGAAGAGTCGTGTAACACAAGTTATGTGCCATCATTATACTAGGGTACAGCGAAGCAAAATCGAGCGTAGAAATGGGGTCGGCATAGTAGCCCCTTTTAGGCTCTATTACCGTAGCTCCTTCATACTGTTCATCTGAACCTTGCGAAGTATATGAAGGCATAATAAAACCTTTGGTTTTGGCCTTTCGCAACAGCTGACTCAACACCTTAATCTGTTGGCCTCTAGTTAGCAATGATTCTAACGTGACGCCTGTTACCCTTGCCATTTCCATGTAGTTTACAATAGACATTAACTTTTCCAGCAATCGCAGAGGTAGGTACGCGTCCTTCAAACAATACGTGGCCAGACGTCGACGGGTCTGTTCATCACCATTCTGCAGGTCTGTAATTATACTATGATGAACGTCTTCTTTCTGCTCCTGTAGGAAATGATAGGATACTGCATTTAGAGTGTAGGAACGCAACTTGTGGTCTCTGAGAAGAACAAAGAGCAAGTCAAATGGCACCCGGCCCTCAAAGTTGACATATTTATTCTCTCGCCTGCCCATTTGTTTTGACTGGAGCACCTGCTCTTTAATCACTGACCTTATGTTCTTAATCCTGCCCAAGTATTCAAAATTTCTCACTTTTAAATGAGCGGCTCTGTTTAACAAGTAAGGAATATCGAAATTATTAATGTTGTATCCCGTCAGAATATCGGGATCCACTTCTCTAACAAAACTAGACCATTTATCCAGTAATTCGGTTTCCGTATCAAAACACAATACTTGACTTCCTACTATAGGAGCACATGTTTTAAGTGTAAACACGTTGCGTATAAAGGGCTCAGGATCTCCTTGTCTTATGACCATATTAGCGATCTGGATGACGGGATCCATTTTAGGTTCCGGAAATATGCCTTTGCGTCCAGCGCATTCTATGTCAAAAGATAAAATTCTGAATGGGGCTACTTTTGACCATTCCCCCTCCGGTTCGTGGGAGATAAATTTATCGAAAGCCACATCTACCTCCAATTGGCAACGACTTTCTGGCAATGGTTTCGAATTGCGTCCTCTCATCCTCCACGTGCCCGCAGGCAGCTCAATCCAATTACAGCCTACCACACTTTGATCCACCATGAAACGTATATCGAAATCAATGTTGTTCTCAAAAGCCCGGCAATCTTGAAAATCAAAGTCGGAGTATATAATTTCCTTTTTCAACAAACGAGAAGCGGACGCCACAAATCTTGGTAAGGACACAGTAACCTTTATATATCTCTGCTTTGTATCGCCCTGATAGCCGTAAATATTTAAACGTTCTATTAACTCCACCAGCAGTACAGCTTCCTGGACATTGTCTTTATTGCTACGCATGTCAGCCAAGACTTTTTTATCCAAGGCCGCTCTGAAGTCACGACAATGCCTCTGCTCAAAGCCGGCGGGAGCAGCTATGTAAAAATATGCGCAGTAACCGTGAACATGACAGCATACAGAATTACCTTCCATAGTTATGCCGTACATTCGAATGACAGGTACGGGACCCAAACGTGCACCCGGCATACCTGGCAGGGGCTGGCCTAAATAGTTTTCTATATCGATTTGCTGAAAAACCAACGCATCTGTTTGCGGGTCCAGCACTGGAGGGTCAACGCGGGACCATTTCACTGATGTTTGTTGGTTTTCCGGGCCTTCACCCATTAATTGGGTAATATCCATATCATCGTTGTTGAACTCCACCTCAAAACCTCCAGCCATATCATCGCCGTCATCGTCATCGGCATTCCTAAAACAAAACACACAAACATAACACAACAGCTTTTTACGATGACATCGTCAAAAATTACCTTGGTCTCTTTTCTGCAGCATTAGCAGCTGTGGGGCCATTGCCAAATTTTCTTTTATTTGCAAAATTGCTCATGGTAGTGTTATAGTAAAGTATTTTTTATTGGTACACCATGTAAACACTAATATTTCATATCTTTTGGAATATTTCACTGTTTATAACACCAAAGAGGAACCTAACAAAAGGACAAGAAATGTTTGCGCGGTTAAAATTGCGAAATTTGCGTATTTAAACAATCCTGCTTTTGTCTTCCATATGTTAGATAATGAAACTGGGCTGCACTGGACTTTTATACATGTTGCCAGATTGATGTATAATGTGGAAGGCAATGCAATACGAAATTCTTTTTAAATATTAAAAATCCTGGTCAAAGACGCTGTCAGACACACCGATCTGTCGACGGCTTTATCTAATCTGCGAGTAAATGTTGTAAGTGAACGGTTGTCGACAACTAGAATCAAAAGTCCTTTTTCGAACATGTTTTGAAAAAACAAGTCTACGATTTCATTATTTATTTATTTATTTATATTCAAAATTGTATTTTAAGCCTTGTGGCCGATATAAATTAAATTACAATAATACAACTTATTTTAAAAATTTCTCTGACAAAAAACCTAATTTTTTAAATTAAATTCTATTTATATTCCTCACTTCCATTAGTTATCGGTAATTAACGGCCATTTTTGATAGAAAAATTGATTTCTAATTTGCAATTATTATAAATAAAGGTGTTATAACAACGATTCTGGACCAAGTAAGACCAAGCATTGTTGTAGCAGTATATGTGTCTGTTTGTTTATCCGATGTTATTAGGTACGCCTTGTGTGTGGTTTTCTGCTGCACTTGTCTCCAGGCCAAGGAAGGTAGCTACTTCCACTGGGTGGGTCCGAAGAGACCTGGGAACAAGTAGAGTTGGATTGGCAGGGCAATTGAAAAGGTGTAGCGTGTCGTGTGGTCCCTGGTTGCAGGCTGGACAGACGTTCGACGTACTGCCGTCAATTCTTGCCCAATATGAATTGAGGCGGCTACACCATCCAGATCTTAGTTTAGCCAAAACAACTCTCGTCTGCCGCGGTAAAACCTCTTCCTCCGAAGTAACTGATGGAGGGTGATCTCCGAGCACGACATTCACTCTATAGTTGTTCACTGCTTCCAAGACTGCGTCTGAGAGAATGTCTGCTAATCCTGCCTGATATGCGCTTTGATCTAGAGGTTCTCTCTTGTAGCGCTGATCTCACGCTCTAGATCGTGAAGGTCTTTCCTGACCTGCCTGGGGGGAGGGAGCCTATGTGTCCCTATATGTGACCAAGAATTGTAATAATCTCTTGTTATTTTTTAAAATTTTGTATTTACATCTTAAAAAATCTTCAAGGACGGATTTTGAATAATTTTGTATTAAAAAAATATCATAAAAATGATTTTTTTAAAAGAATCGCGGGAATACATTGGAGAAAAAATGTTCGATAATGAACATAAGAAGTACAAAAACTACAACAAAATAAACAAATACATACCCTAATAAAATTCAAATCTGTTATTTTACTTACTTACTTAATTTCCCTTTGCACCCCATGAATGAAGTATGGGATAGCTTCTCGGGTTGTTGTGAATTAACACGCTTTCTATTTTTAGATTCACAACTAACGGCACCTACTTGTTTATCGACGAATGCGAACGTCACTGTTTGAGAAGCTCTTACTAGACACGACGATTGAATCGACGCTTAATACTGCGAAGTTGCTATCAACAACATTCGAGGGGAGCCGACAATGAAAGAAAATTTTATTTATTTTTTTTTCTTTTAAGATGACTGGAGCCAGGTTTGAACCTGCGATCTCCCGCATGGTAGTCGCGTGTTCTAACAACTATGCCACGGTCGGTCCTAATCTGTAATTTTAATATAAATAATAAATAAAATTCTGGATCCGTCCTAGTGGCATTTTAACCCATTTTTCCACAAAAAAATAATTCCACAAAAAAATAATTCCTATATTACGGTATGTCGCATAATAAGTAAATAATATAAGCGAATATATGTTTAAAGCATTATTTTCAAAGTTATTTTCTGCTCTAGCAAAATAATGTAGTAATTTTTTTTGAACTTAACAGGAGTGGTAACAAATCTTTTACATTTTGGGGCAGAATATTCCACATTCTTGATACACGAATAAAATTCGACCGTTTAAAAATACTGGTGGTATACCGATTTATGTGAACTTTAGAATTTCTATATGAATTTAAAAATTTATAGCAATTACGAAGATACTTTGACTTGTTATCAGTTTTATGTATTGTTCGAACGCGCAACCGGGAAAGTACTTCTCATAATGAATAATTTTTTCTCAAACGCGAAATTGCAGCAAAAAGTTCAACGCGTTCAGACACACGCATCTGTCGATGGATTTTTCTAATCTGCGAGAAAATTGCAACATGAAAGCAATGTTTCACAATCATTGGCTATGTGCATATAAACAAAGCTCACCAAAATAAAATTTGCCGAAATTACCAAAGATTTTACAAAAACATGATCTGTGTGAACATCGTGTTTATTGTCCCACTCAGAATGTAAACATTTCTGTTTGCCGCATCTCTAGTGTCTGGCAACTCGTTGCCAAGAAGGGAAACATAAGAACAAATGTCACAAATGTCAAATAAGGAAAATTTACTGCTTTAGAAAATTTTTCTTTCAGGGCGATAATAATAAAATACAAATTCTGGCTAAATTTTCCATAAAATAGCAATAATAGAACAATAAAACTTTTGCCAAGAGCATCGTGAAAGTGTTTGTTGTAATGTAAATAAAAAATCCTTTAAATTAAACATGTTTTAATTGATGAAAAACAATAAAACCGTGCAAGGGTACGTAATAAATACCTGTAAAGAGGAGGTGGGTGAATCACCACTTGCACCATAAAATATCCTCTGAAAGACGGCAACGGCGACGACGTCGACGGAATCATCGCAAAAGGAGCTGTTGAATAATCAAGCGCAGAGTTATTGCGAAATATAGACGCTGCAGACGCCAGCTTTGGTAAAACAACGGAGAGACCAAGATGTATCAGAGTGCTTGTAATGTTGCTACGACCGGGTCATGTGCACCCAATGCCGAGGCAGAACGCGAAGCCGAACGTCAGAATGCTTTGATGGCCCAACAACCACCCAGTGCTCCTATTGAGCCTGACTATAGTGGGTTTGACATTGTAAAAGCTACTCAATATGGAGCCACGGCTCGCGTCAAGGAGCTTGTCGAAGCCGGATGGGATGTGAATCAACCGGACAGTGAGACTGTTACATTGCTCCATTGGGCGGCTATTAACAACCGCCGCGATATAATTAAATACTTTTTGGAAAAGGGGGCGGCCGTTGATGCATTGGGCGGTGAATTGAACGCTACACCCTTACACTGGGCCACAAGGCAAGGTCATTTGGGTGCAGTGGTGCTATTGATGACAGCAGGCGCTGATCCACGGGTACGTGATGCAGAAGGCTGTTCATGTATACATATAGCGGCACAATTTGCACATACCGCTTTGGTGGCTTACTTTATAGCAAAGGGAGTAGATCCAGATTTGCAGGATCGTGGAGGAATGACGGCATTGATGTGGGCAGCATGGAAGGTATGTTGGTAGAATCGAAAATGTCATATTATTATTTATTATTCTAAGCAATATGCAATTCTAGATAGATTTCTTAAATAACATCTGCCAAATCGTTAAAAAAAATTTGGCCAGTCCAGTTTTTTGATGGATTCACAACAACGCGAGAAGCTATCTCATAACACATTCATGGGGTGTAAAGGGAAATTAAGTTTTTAAGTTAGTGTCCACTGAACTTGAATGATACCTCTGAGCATTTAGTTTTCTTAAGTTATTGTTTATTAAATTCAGTCAAGAAAGCCGTCACTTGCTAGATATTTTCACTTAGAGATGTCAGTAATAAAATTGCGTGACATTTAATATTTTATTTTATTCTCTTGTTTGTTATTGTCCATCTGTGCAGAAATATGAATATGTTTTTCATTGATCGGTTTGAGATCTATATTCTCTCTTATCGCTAATAGAGTTTTTAATTTACAAGAGTTGTTTGAAATGGATTATGTTGAAAGCTGGCAGGTTAGATTGCCATTTCGATGGTTGCCAAACCATCTTCATCAGTACCCGTTTGCTGTGACTTCACCACTCATTATAACAATCTTAAGTGTTAAAAGCTTCAAAAAATCAATGTGAAGCTCACACACACCGGTGCGAAAATGGTATCAACGAAGACCACACGTCAACATAATCCACACAAGATCTTGTCTATGCTTTGTCCATCGGACAAAATTGTATAGAATATTATATTTTTTTGCCTTTAATATATTTAGATGGATTTAAATACCAAGCCACATCAAGTTTGAAGACCTGATTACAAAAGTTACTCGACTGATAATTAAACTAGGACTAAGGACGCTTCTTGGAAGCTTGTATTGCAGTACCACACACAGTACAATAAAGTTATATATTGCCATTCAAAAAAGCACAGGTTTGACCAATTTTCGAATTTTTCCGTTTTCCTCTTTTGGACATGATTTTTTGCCATGGTGCAAGTCTCATGGATTGGCTATCCTGGTATCCTGCTATCCTTTCCAATTTTGCATAAGAATTCTCCAGCTAAACAAAATACAAATTTTGTATGTACTTTTGTTAGTATACTGATATTATATGGATTATCCTTTTAACTACAAAGTAAATTCAAAATATTCTCACGATAACTTGTTTTTATGTCCAAAACCAACGCTATTTCAACGATCATTTTACTTTTGTGGATGACCAAACGAATTGCCACGACTGGTCAAAAAATTCCTTATGCCTCAAGAATCTTAATGTCTGTTGACAAAATGGGACTAACAAAAATAATAAAATCATCTCTTCACCATCCGATCATACCGAATGTTTTGATACAAATGAAAGTTGCGGATAATAATCCAATTTAAACCTCTTGCAATGTTGAGAACATGGTCTGCGTCCTCTTTATTTTGGCGTAGACCTTAAAGCACAAATTTCGATAACCCGTTCTTATCGCAGAACTATTTAAAAATGTGAACTTAAGCCTCAATTTTAGTGATTATAACATAAGTTAAAAAATTCACTCCAATTACTCAACTACTTTATAAAATATACGGTTGACCTAATAAATGTGATGATAGCCTTAGCCGTTTGGTCTTCGCGATAGTAACACTTACGCAATTCTTTCCTTTCTCACAACTACTTTATAAGATGAATGGCTACACTAATTTTTGTGATTTTAGCTTTAGAAGTTTTCCGTGGACGTTGATACCATTTTCAACTCTAAAAACATAGAATTTAAAAAAAATCTATTCGTATCGCACATCTACTTCATAGGATAAACGGGTTCCCCCGTTTATGTGATTGTAACTTTAACCATTTGCCTTGAGCAATGGTAATACTGTTAGCCCTAAATGCGCAAAATTCGAAAAATCTCTTCTTACTTCTCGCCAACTCTACAAATTTTTGCAATTCTATCTTAAGTCGTTTGATTTGGGCGATTGTAAAAGTATTTCCCCATTTCTTTGACAAACCCTGTACATACAATTCGCCTATTATTTTTTCTCTTACCGGCTCGCGTTGCTCCGCCGCTTCTTACACATGGATGCCTATTGTTTTTTAAAATAGCATATAGCCTATATCACTCGGTGATAACGTAGCATTCTAAGGGTAAAATTATGATTGAAATCAAATGGGTAATTTAGAAGATTACCCCCTACATATAAACAAACATAATAACAAACTCACACGCATTGATTTTCTTTCTAGGTCTGCGCTTTGGATCCTGTACGTTTACTTCTCACATTGGGCGCAAATCCCTCAATGGTCGATTATACACATGGCAATACTGCACTACATTGGGCTATATTGGCCCGAAATTCTACAGCTATCAACACTTTAGTTTTAAAATCGAAAGCTTCCTTAGATGTACCAAATTTGCGTGGTGAAACTCCACTAACAATGTTGGAGTCACAAGCCGGTGCCATATGGATAGGCACAAAAGTAATGGAACGGGTGCGAGACGCTTCGTTGTCATCACAGCAACGTCGAAGTCTGGTGACCCGTCTTAAACACGACAAACGCTTACGATGGTGGTCCATGGTTGCATGTCCCTTTACTGCGTTCTATTTGGCTGGCATTGTTTTTACTCTAAACACTTTGTACATTATCAAATTCTTTTTGTTGGGTTGTCTGTACGCAGTATTCCATACATTAGGGAAAGCACTGTTTGACGATCATTTAATGGCTTTGTTGCCTTTGAGTGTATATTGTGCCACCAAAGCTTGGTTCTATATAACGTGGTTGGTGTACATCATAGATGCGGTATCGTTTGGCACTACGGTGGTGTTTTTAATATGCTCCGGAGGTTTGTGGGTATGCTTTTTGAAGTCTTGGAAAGGAGATCCCGGTATTATACAACCTACACAAGAACAACGATTCAAGGTGAGTTTGTTTTATTGATAGCAATTAAGAGACGGTTTTCATTTGGTATTTTTTTCTTTCAGACTATTATTGAATTATCTGAACGTGGTGGCATTGGTTTTGAACCTTCTTCTTTCTGTTCCGGCTGTTTGGTGCGACGGCCTATACGTTCCAAACATTGTAGTGTGTGTGATCGCTGTGTGGCTCGTTTTGATCATCATTGTCCCTGGGTGGGCAATTGTATTGGCTTGAAAAATCACACGTACTTTATGGGATTTCTGTGGATGCTGTTAGTTATGTGCAGCTGGATGGTATATGGCGGTTCATATTATTATATGAATAGTTGCAATGTTCATTTCGATGGTATGTGTTAAATTGATATTTTATAAACTTGCAAAATTTATGTTTAAGTGCCCTAAAAATATTGTCGAAAAAAAACTTACATTCTCTAAAATAGTCCTTTTTTTCGCATAGTCAAAATAAATCATACTATTTTATATATTTATTTGTATTTTTTTAATTCAAGTGCAAAATAATTACAGTTTTTACTTTATTTTTAAATTACACTAATTTAGATTTCCTTGCTGCCTTGCGTGCTATCGGTGATTGTAATCCCTGGATTGGTTGGGTTATGGCAAATGCTTTGCTACACATGTCCTGGGTCATTCTTCTGACCATATGTCAAACGTATCAAGTCATTTGTCTGGGCATGACCACCAACGAACGAATGAACCGCGGCCGATATAGACATTTCCAAGTGCGTAACGGCCATTCGCCCTTTACACGTGGAGCTTTCAATAATCTAGTCGATTTCCTGGAGTGCACATGCTTCGGTTTATTTAAGCCCAAACGTATTGATTGGATGAATTACTACGATTTCGATGTGCATTCAAATAAAACTATCGAACATGAACCATTGTTGAGCAATGGTCCAGCAGATGAGTCGTCGACGGCAGCATCTCATAATTATCAGTACGTGTAGGATAAGTCGAATCGGGATGCGATGACACGTAAAGCACCCATAGCTAATGTTTAAAAAATGTAATGCAAAAAACCAAACAAACAAGGTAACAAGTAATTAATTGTACTTTTCAACACCACGTATTAAATTTAGTTTGTATGCATTTCTTTCTCTATAAATTAGGTTTTTTAATTTTGTATAAAAGAAAACAGAACTATCTATGATGTGTTTTTGTTAAAAACAAAACGAAATTTATTATTATTATTATTATTATTTTTTTTTTAATTTTATGTAAAATATAAGTATTTATTTAGAAAGTATTACTTAAAAGATGTGTGTGTGTGTGTGCGCGTGCTTACATACATTTTTACAATGAACGAGCTTTTTCCATTGTTATGCCGGTTTTTTTTTGTTTGTTATTTTCTGTTTAAATTATTTTTTATTGTAATTTTTTTTGTTGTTGTTTATTTGTGTAGGTAAATGCTGCTCAAAGTTTTTGATATAATACATATATATTGTTGTAATAAATGCCATATATATTTTTAAGCTTTGGCTGATTTAAATTGGTGGTATTTTCAGAAGAAGAACAAACTTGTAGGGGATCATTAATATTTTGGTGGTATTATAAATTGGTGTAGGAATATAAATTTATATACATATATATTTTTTTTTTGAATATTATAAAAATAAAAATGTATTTTTAATTTTATTTTAACTAATGTTTAAATCCAGTTTACGAATTTCGTCAGCCAACCGTTTATGTTTATAACTTTGTGGGACTAGCTGTATCTTGAGTTGTAGTCAACTTGAAAATATTGAAGACATTTTTAAGAAAGTTTAATAGATTGGCTAAAAATTTACGAAATCTTAAAACCAAGTTTAAGAATTTCGTGACTATGCAATTTACGTTATATACATTGTGGGACTATCTTTATAAGATATATAGACAACTTGGCGATATTGACGTCATTTTCAGATAGTTGCAAGAATTGCCTAATGAGTTGCTTATGAAAATTGGAAGGTTTCAGTTCTATTTACTAGTAGATATCAATATAGCGATCTGATTTTTTTTTTTTAGATATTTCCATTTGTTTATATACAGCTAAGAAACTGTTAAATATTTTTAAAGTCCATGTTATTGAAGGTCAGCTATTTTTTTTGAAACTCAATCGTAACAAATTTGTACATTCCAAAAGTTGTATAAAATTCTTTAGCCAAAACATTTAAACATTCCATTTGAAAGTCAAAACACATCAATTGATACTCAAAAATATCGTTTGGAATTTAAAACACATCAATTGAAATTCAAAGTTGACAATTTAAATTCGAAAAATATTAATTGAAATTCAAAACACCTCAATTGAAATTCAAACCTCAGAAATCGATCTAAAAAACTGGTAATTTTAAATTCATAAATCGTTAATTGAAATTCAAAACTTATTCAATTGATTAGTTTTTTCGAATTTCAAATGGATAATTTAAAATTTTTATTAATGTTTTGAATTTTAAATGGAATTTTTAAATGTTATTTAACGAGTTTTAAATTTCAAATGGAATATTTGCATTTTAAACATAATTTTGTAATTTAAATAGATTATATTTTTTGAATTGGAAATGGTTTAGTGAGTTATTGAAATAGTAGGACAATTCCCTACTGGGTATGAACTCAGGCATAATTTTATTTTGACCCACCAAAAGTATTGAAAAACTTTTGCTATTGTCAAATAACATCAAAAAATAAAAATTTTGGTTATGATAGTTTAACATAACTAAGACATAAAAAAATTTATGTTTATATGTATAACACTAAACTTGGATGTGATTTTTAAATCAAAAAGTAAATTTAAAGCAATGAGCGATAAAAGTGCTAAAACTTTAATGTTGTACATTTTTGTTGTATGTAGATCAGACTTAGGGAAATGTATAACATTAATGAATTTCTCACTCTTTATTTTTCCAAAGATGTTGATTTAGCTACCCCACCACATAATAATTTAAAGACAATAGCTTTTTAACAGTGAAAGAACATCTGAGAATTGTCAGTAGTTTAATACATTGATGTGCATTTTACGAAAAAAAGTACTTAAGAATAAAATATATTTCGCATATAAGTTATGTTAATTTTTTTATCGCGTTTGCTTATATAACAAATAAAAAAACAGTTCAGATTTTAAATATCTATCCTACATGGAACAAGATCATGTAGTTGTAGAAAAATTGTCCACTAATATATAATTGCTATTTTAATGACTAGTTCCACCACAACAACTTAACAGGGATAAGGTTTGCTCGCTTATTTTCTGAGGTTTATATTTTTGTTAATATTTAAAAAAAAAATAACGAATATATATTCCAAAAACAAACGCCAATTCAAGCCTAATATTATATCTTAACTCCTGCGCCACATAAACTCTTATCTATTCGAACAAACTGAAAACTCCACTTTTCTGAAAATGCCAACGTATTTAAATCTTCCTATTTAGTATGTAATTACAAACCACCTTATACAAAAACATATGAAAATTATATATTGAACAAAACTAAAACACACAAATTATTTTTTGTATAGGAAATTGGAAACATTCAGCAAATTGTCGTCGTCATCGCATACCGATTCTTTAAAACAATATTTAAGATTAAAAACAATACTACTTAATAAGAAACTAACAAAAGTCTTTACTATACTATACATACATTTCTTTTGTACTAAATGTTGTACACATTTTTTTCTAATGAATACCAGCCAGCAAACAAAGAACAAAGAAAATTCTTCAATTCAATCTCTTAATACACGAAATACTTAAGAACAATTAAAATTAAAATCGATCCGACGAATAAAAAAAGACATGTACATTATTACATTAATTTTTAAGTTAATTCTATTGACAGTACATAAACTATGCATTAAGTAACTAAAACAAAAACACAAATAAAAACAATTGAAAATAAAAAAAAAAATTAAATACATATTTCTCACTTAAAAACTAATTTAAGTAAGAAGATTTGTGAAATTCCGACTTGAAGTAAAAAGTGGATTTGATTTTGTAGTCAATGTAGTGCCAAGCAAATTCAAGTCCATTTTTGTTAATTGGAAATGCGCAAAGAAAACATGTATAATAAGAATAATAGCGTTTTTCACCCTTTGGGTTAACTTTACAACTCTGTTTAATTTACTATCATTTTAAACTACAAAGCATGAGCGTCTTTTTCGTGTGTATTGTAAACTTTTGGATCAGCTGATTTTTATTTTGGTTTTTGCCAGTTTAAATGCTTAAATACGTAAAAAATTAAGGTTTTTATCCATTTTCTACTAATCTTTTTTAATAATTATCACAAAATGTAAAATTAAAAAGCAAACCAAATATTTTTGCCGGCAAATATTTTTGGCGATCAGCTGTTTTATTCTAGTAAATTTATCACACATGTTTACTATAGCTTTTTGCGGGATTTTTTTTACCACGGCGTAGTAAATTGTAGTCTAATACATTTTGTTGTTGCAGTGTTGTAACTGTTAGTACATTAACTACATTAACAAGATTAACAAGGTCTACAAGGGTATTTTACTACCAAGGGTGAAAACCGCTAATAAAAACAAACTATATAGTTTTGTAAATTGGTAGATGAAGATATGATTTCAAACAACTACAGATATAGATAATCTGTTCTTTACATTTTTGTGGAAATGGTTATGGTTTTGGTAGTTGCGCTGTTGTAATAGAATATTAAAAGCAGCTGGGGAATAATTATAAAATAAAAAAATAACATAACATTAAAATTTTTCTATTCTTCTTTCTAGCTTCAACCCCAGTTTCTATTCTGTGAAATGAAAAGGTTAACATTTGAAAAGAAAATCTTGTTGTTATACCAATTTGGCAGCAGTTGAGGCGTAAATTGTTTTACCTTAGAATATCGGGTACCCTTATTTGCATGCGATTATGTTGCGAGTTAAATGGAGGCATTGCTAGCAAGGGCTAGAGACTGATTTAACTAAAGCCCCATATGGTCTGCCATGCTAGCCAAGAAAAACGAAGTCAACTGGCCTCATTGATTGCCTTTTTTTGTGGTTGTTATCAGAGAACGTCAAGGGTGTCACTTTTTGGCACCCGAATCACACTTATAAATCTGGAGTGCTTGTCGCACTCACAAACAGCAAGAAAAGAATAACACACCCAAACGCACAAATCGCTTTCCGTGTTTCGTGTTTTTGCATTTCGTCACTCATTCAAACAGTAAGCATCGATTCGCCAAAACATAAGCAAAAAGAAAAACGTAACAAATCGACAGCGAGGCGGTTAGTATGTTGGTGGCGATCGCACCGACGTCGTATTCTTTTTCGTAATATTTTAGTTTGTGTTTCTTCGTTGTCGTGCTTAACCACCACCATAGAAAAAGCTCACACAACAAAGATTCATTTTCTTGTTCATGGTTTTTTGATGCGGTGGCAAACTATCCCGGTAAAAGAAAACAATATAACAAAAGGCACAAAAATATCCAAGCAGTTTGTTACCGCAGCCGCATAAACAGCGAGTACACCAGTAGTGGCGAAAACTCCTATCGCCGTAGATCACTGGTATGCATGTATGAAGCTAATGCAAGAATAACAACAACACACATGTCTCTCACATATTGTTTGTCTCAAGTGTTGTGCTCTCAATTTCGCTCATTCCTTTTGCTCTTGCATTTTGATCGGCCTCAACTCATGTATACATGCAGAAAAAGAGCACGAAATCGGTTTGCGATTGTGCGTATGAGCATGTTCGATATTATCAGTACAAGGCAACAACCCTTATTTTAGAGTGCCGATCACACTCTTAGTTCGTAAAGGCACAAATGATTCGGGTACACTTATTGTTAGGGTGTACCCTTGTCGTTCTCTGGTTGTTATCTCTATTCGTCCACCTTGTGCTATCTTTTTCTACAAGGTGGACCAAAAGAAGTCATCCTATGGGAAGATGCTCTTATTTTTGACCGTTCTAGACTTTTTTGTGGGGTTTCCCGTGTTTACGTGAACAAGCCCACAAAGACAACATTCGACACGAGTGCGAGAATCTATTGCCCCAAGTTCTCGCCTAAGTGATATAAAAAAATCCATAAAACGAGCCCGTATGACAATCAATTGTGACGGCGCACTGTGGCTCATTTGACGAAAACTCTTGCCAAAAATCAAATCTCGAGTTGTTTGACTGGCCAAAAAAAGGTCAAAGTTGGGCTATTTTGAAAAAAAAATGAAAAATGCTTAAAAATCAATATTAATGCAGAGCTAAACTAGAGTTTGTTCAAAATCGGTTGAAGATAAAACAATGAATTTGTTTCTCTTGATTTTAGAAACAATTTCAAAGATATTAAAATAAAAATATATACATTTTTTATAAAGACCTAATTTTTATAATTTTTTTTTAAAACCTTTGTTTTTTGCTTAATTTTTAAACTTTGAGTAAAGTTTTTAAAAAAAGGCCGGGCTTGTCGGAAATTTTGAAAATTTTGTTTTATTGAAGAAACGTCCGTTAAACAATTTTAAAAAAAAAACCATTGCCACAAACGTGCCCGTTTGGAGATATTTGACCTTTTATGAGTCAACCCATGCCACATTACAGGTTGATGGATGTGATAACTTTCTGAAAATTGGTAAATAACTTAATTACATGAAATAATTTTAAATTTATATTCACTGACTAAGCCACGCCCCCATACGAAAACACCAATTTAACACCAATACGTGTTGTTTGACAAAATATGTAGTAGTACAAATTAATAGAATAAATAGTTCTGGTATAAAATAGTAGCAGTGTTGTATCTAAAAGTAGTAGTTTAGGACTAGAAACACAACCATGTCGCTAATCGGTACACGAATATATATTTACATATGACTTCTAGAGGGGTATTTAGTCAAATCGAGGAACATATATATGGCGACTATATCTAAATCTGAACCGATTTCTCTCAATTTTAGTACAGATTGTCTTTGGCCCAAAATACGAAGATGTGCCAAATTTCATGAGGATCGGAAGCAAAATGCGGCTTTTAAAGCTGTCAGAATGAAAATCGGTTGATTTATATATAATATATAGAGGCTATATATTAATCAAACCCGATATGGCTGGCTTTAACAAATGTACTTCTGGGCCAATTAGAATGCCATGTGCCACATTTCGTAAAGATCAGTCGAAAAATATGACCTCTAGAGGAGTGTTTAGTCAAATCGGGGAACATATATATGGGGACTATATCTAAATCTGAACCGATTTCTCTCAATTTTAGTATAGATTGTCTCTGGCCCAAATGACGAAGATGTGGCAAATTTATTTGCGATTGAAGCAAAATTTCGATCTGTACTTCGAGAACAAAAGCACAAGAAACAAAAGTCTGTAATCTACCACTTCCCGCCCTTTTCTATTAGGCGTGGCACTTCCATTTTTACAGCACATAATCTATGAAGTCTCAAGATTTACAAATTAAAGTTTCAAATTGATATCTGCTGTAGTTCAAAAGTTATGATTTTTGGAACGTGTTTGCGCAAAATGAGCCACTCTGCGGCGCCCATTTAACAGATTTATCTTCCCGACTTAACAAATAAAATTCTAAAGATTCAAATAAACATAATCAAAAAACAGAATCGTAGTTTTTCATTAGGAAAAAATGAGAGCCAAACAACATTGCATGACTTCTTATGGCCCACCTTGTAGATTATTTTTTTTAATTTCCCTTCGCACCCCATGAATGAGGTATAGGAAAGCTTCTCGCGTTGTTGTGAATTTACACGCTTTCTATTTTTAGATTCACAACTAACGGCACCTACTTGTTTATCGACGAATGCGAACGTCACTGTTTGAGAAGCTCTTACTAGACACGACGATTGAATCGACGCTTAATACTGCGAAGTTGCTGTCAACAACATTCGAGGGGAGCCGACAATGAAAGAAAATTTGTAGATTATACAAATTTTATTACAATCGATTCAATAATATGACCTACATAACGACTTTTTAAAAAGGGGTGTGACACCTCCCATTTCCCATAATCAAAAAAAAAAACAGAATCGAAGTTTTTCATTTAGAAAAAATGAGAGTCAAACAACATCGGTTGACTTCTTTTGGCCAACCTAAGCGTCTCAAATTAGCCTTTAAAAATTGGACCACTCGGATCCGTACCAAAGTGATAGATGTTGTTTTCCACACATAATGGCATACATGATCCTTTTAAACAAAAAAAAAATAATTTTGTTAATTTCTCACACACCGCTTATTTTATTCCATAGCAAATTGGACCCGCGGATTTACAGTTACAGTTGTTACAGTTACAGTTTACAGGGACAGTTGCTTCGGACTCATCCTCGTACAGGAGTCCTAGTATAGACAAACCCCATTTACCTGTTAGGTGCTTGATATTGCAGAGTCCAGTTAAAATTCCACAGGCCAGTCTCAAGTCACTTCTAAAGAGGTCAACCATGTATTCCGATCGGGATCGGTTCTGGAGATTCAATGTCTGCAGGCTGTTTTCACATCCATTGCTCCGCTTAGTCAAAAAGGTAACTAATGGGCCGGTGAACATCTATCAGAGAGTCATGATCAGGAATTGTACAGCCTCCTCTGGCCAATAAGTTTGCTGATTCGTTCTCAGAGATATCGCAATGTCTCGGGACCCAATAGAGGCTGACATTCAGGGGCTTTATCCCAATGCAGAATTGATCGCTTTAATTGTAGTTTGGCTATCCATTATTCGCCTGCTTGTATAGATTCCACATCTCATAAGAACCTCAGCTGTTTTCTGAATGGTCAGTACCTCAGCTTGAAAAAGACTGCATACATTATGTTGACTAAAAAAAGTCTTAGCTGTAGGTCCTCGCTGCTTACACCAGCTCCTGTGCCATGTTTCATCTTCGATCCATCATTAGAGACAGAAATGGAGACACCATAAAGAGTCCAGACATCATTCCATTCCAGGGGTGGAAGGCACAGGAACACATCCAAAGCCGCAAGAAGAAGTTATCCCATAAGGGACATTAGTTTCAATTGTTCCTTTTTTTGCAATATTTTAAGGAGATTGACTTGCTTAATGAAAATCATCAAAATTATATTTTTGTTGCTATTCCAAGCAGCTAGGCACCTTTCAAAATTCTTAAAATGTTTTCTGTAATTTAAAATTACACTGTGTTAGTTTTTTTGAAAACTAAATTACATGACCAGACTCGACGGCTTTATCTAATTGGACACGAGGAATCGGTCGGCATCATTAGTTTTTTTAATTTATAATGAGGACACTCCTAGTGACACTGGACCTGTCGAAAGCATTCGACACAGTCAGCCACACCACACTTTTTCAGGACATCCTGCAGTCCACCTTGCCCAATAATTTGAAGAGATGGAGTGCTAACTATCTAAGTGGTCGTCGGTCGTTCGTGGAGTTTAGAGACAAGTGCTCAAAGCCCCGTCGAGTTAAACAAGAAGTACGCCACAGGGCGGCGTTCTATCTCCCCTTTTGTTTAACTTCTACCTCTCTAAACTCCCCACACCTCCACAAGGTGTAGATGTGAAATCATACGCGCACGACTGTACTATTATGGCCACGGGTCAAAACATTGATGAGCTTTGCGATTGTGTGAATGGATATCTCGGAGTATTACACAATTCCTTTACAGCAGAGGCCCTGTGAAAGGACACTCTTAGTGGCACTGGACCTGTCGAAGGCCTTCGACACAGTCTGCCACACCACACTCTTCCAGGACATCCTGCAGTCCACCTTGCCCAATAATTTATATAGAAGGAGTGCGATCTATCTAAGTGGTCGTCGGTCGTTCGTGGAGTTTTGAGACAAGTGCTCAAAGCACCGTCGAGTTAAACAAGAAGTACCACAGGGAGGCGCTCTATCTCCCCTTTTTTTAACTTCTACCTCTCTAAACTGCCCACATCTCCACAAGGTGTAGATGTGATATCATACGCGCACGACTGTACTATTATGGCCACGGGTCAAAACATTGATGAGCTTTGCGATTGTGTGAATGGATAACTCGGAGTACTACACAATTTCTTTACTGGACGCAACCTAAAACTTTCACCGGCGAAGTCGTCAACAACACTATTCACAGCCTGGACAAAGGAGGTAAACATATATTTAGGCGTCTTAGTTGATGGCGTCCAAATATTGACTGTGAACCATCCAAAAATTTTGGGGGTCACCTTTGACAGCCTGTTTACCACCTCAGCTCACGTCACTGGAAGGTCCCCAAAGCGCTAGCCGGCAGCACTTGTGGAGAAATATTCAAAGCTGTCAATATGCCACCCTGAGGACTGTAACGGGCTGCATGCAGATAACCTGAGAACACCATCTACACGAGGAAACGAAAGTCCTCCCAGTCAAGGAACATAATGTCATGTCACACAGTTGTATGTTCCCCGAGGTATGTCAGGAAGGACGTTCGAGTATACGCGAATAACATACGCAACTATGTGCAGGATCCCTTGGATCGCATCTCGTATGCAGTAGCTTTGAACGGCATTCATAGAGACGCCACCAATTCCGCTTGGAGGTCGCCCACCTCCTGTAGTTTGAGGTATGTCAGGAAAGACCTTCGAGTATACGAGGATAACATACATACGCAACTATGTGCAGGATACCTTGGATCGCTTCTTGTATGCTGCAGCTTTAAACGACATTCATAGAGACGCCACCAATTCCGCGGTTACAGGTTACCGCATGAATGTCGCTCTTGGTGGTCGCCCACCCCCTGTAGCCGAAACAGAGATAAGCCTGCCACGGAAAACAAGAGAGGCTCTGGCTCAATGCCTACTGGTCCCGCATAGACCGTGCCGTCCCCAATGTATGCCTAGCATGTGGCCAAGGTCTCCACGATACCCGCCACATTTTCACTAGCCCAGCCCAGCAGACATACTCCACTTAGCCCATTGGATTTATAGGCCAATTCAGTGGAAGTAGCTTTATTTTTAGGGCTGGACATTTGCGAAGAACCCCCGGATTAAAAACTTGTTAATTTTAAATAGTCCAAGCTGTTACAACAGCAACAACATAAAGATAAAGAAATTTTCCAAAATTATTTTAAAAAATTTTTTTGTAAGGCGGACGTACTTTTTTTCTTGGTAGTGAGTGGAACCAGATTCCAGCACAAAGATATCCACAAGGCAACTTGGCTATCCCCCGATCAAAACACCAAAAATCAAATTGATCATGTGGTAATTGACGGCAGGCATGCATCTAGTGTCATGGACGTGCGTGTGATCCGTGGTGCTAATATTGGCTCGGATCATTACCTGGTTGCAGCCAAGGTGCGCACAAGATTGAGCAGAGCGAAAAACGCACGTAACCAAACACAAAGAAAGCTGGACATCGCGAAGCTGCAAACCCCAGAGATAGCTACTGCCTACTTCAACCAGCTCTCCCAATTTCTACGACACAACGCCTCTACTTCTGACGTTCCAGATACACAGTGGCAGAATATTGCGAATTCAATGGCAACCGCCTTAACAACCGTGCTAGGATATGAAAAGCGGCGTTCAGACGAATCCTGGTACGATGAAGAATGTCGCATAGCGTCTGAGGAACAGGATGCTGCTTATAGGGCAACGCTACAGCCAATTGTAACCCGTGCTGTTAGGGAACGGCATAAGGAGAAAGCAAAACGGGCGAGACAGCTATTTAGGCAAAAAAACGTCGAATGAAGGAACGGGAGAACGAGGATATAGAGCGATACAGGGATAGAGGTGAGGCCCGAAAATTTTACCAGAAAGTAAGAGCAAATGGATACGGTAATGGCCTCCCCACCTGTAAGGACAGTGATGGAAATCTGGTCACGGATACGCAGAGTGTGCTGCACATATGGAGAGAACACTTCCAGCAACTGCTGGTTCCAGAAGGCAGCGCACGTGAAGTTATCACGCCAATTGTCGACGACGGCTTAGATTGCCCACCACCAAGTCAAGCTCTGCCCGCAGAGCTCTTCAAATCCGGTGGCGAGGAGCTGATAACGAGCATGCACCAGCTCCTGCGCACGGTTTGGCTTAAAGAGTGCATGCCCGACGATTGGAATGTAAGCGTACTATGTCCTGTGCTGAAAAAAGGTGATCCAAGTGTGTGCTCCAACTACCGCGTGATCAGCCTTTTACCCATCGCATATAAGGTCCTGTCGAGTGTGCTATGTGAAAGACTAAAGCCAGTGTTATCCAACCTGATCGGGCCTTATCAGTGTGGCTTTAGACCTGGAAAATCAACAACTGACCAGATTTTCACACTTCTGCAAATCCTGGAAAAGACCCAAGAGAAACAGATCGACACGTACCATCTTTTTGTCGACTATAAAGCTGCCTTCGACAGCCCGATACGGCAGAAATTACTTGAAGCCATGGCTGAGTTTGGTATTCCAGCGAAGCTGATACGTCTTTGCGGAATGACGCTGACTGACACGAAGTCTTCAGTGAAGATTGGCAAGGACCTTACGGAGCCATTCTATACCAGACGAGGCCTAAAACAAGGCGACGGCCTATCGTGCGATCTCTTCAACATTGTGATGGAGATGATAATGGGAAAAGCTGAAGTAAACACGAGTGGCACTATATTCAACAAAGCCACATGCTACTCGCGTACGCTGATGACGTAGACATCATCGGTCGAAAACTGCGGGATGTGACTGCAGCCTTCTCAGGTATTCAGAAGGAATCAGCGAAAATGGGCCTAACGGTGAACGAGGACAAAACGAAGTTATTAGTTTCAACGAACAAAGAATCTACTCGTTTGGGAAACTGCGTGAACGTTGACAACTATAATTTCGAGGTGGTAGATAATTTTGTCTACCTAGGCTCCGCCATCAACAAAGCAAATAATGTCAGCCTAGAAATCCGGAGAAGAATCCTGCTTGCAAATAAATGCTACTACGGACTAAGCAAGCGATTCAATGACAGAGCCCTCTCTCGACGAACAAAACTCCAGCTATACCAGATACTGGTTCTACCTGTCTTAATGTATGGCTCAGAATCCTGGGTTATGACACAAGCGGATGAATCGGTTCTGGCGGTATTCGAGAGAAAAATACTCCGTAAAATATATGGGCCCATCGTCGTTAACGGAGAGTATCGGCGTCGTATGAATCATGAGCTGTACGAGCTGTACACTGACATTGACGTGGTCGATAATGAACTCGATGGACGACGCAGAAGAGGGCGACCAAAACTCCGTTGGAAAGACCAGGTTACTGAGAACCTTACAGAACTCGGTGTGACTAACTGGAGAAGAAGCGCAGAAGATCGTGCGGTATATAATCCACTGGGATTGCATAGAAGTACCAGCTAAGTAATTAAGTAAGGAATCACAATTCAGATACCCAGAGAAATTACAAATATTCTTTTTTTTGTTTTTTTTTGTTATATATAAGAATGCATTATGGAAGCTTTCTATAGAAGGCGATATAGAAGCTTACTACAAGAAGGACTTATAGAAGGCTTGCACACACATGAAAAAATAAGGACTTGCAAATAAAACAAAAACTATTGTTAGTCAGAAAACACATGAACACCTACCACGGATATTAACAATTCTTTCCATTTTGAAGACATGGCATCCTGTTATTAGAAAGCCAGAGGGTATGTGTGGGCCTTAATAAAAGTCGAAAGAAAACGTATTAACAATTCTTACCATTTAGAAGGCATGCAAGGCACGCCTGTTATTTGAAAGCGAGAGTGGTTGTGTATGAAATCCCTCTGCATTCTTTTAAAATGGCACGTCTGTCTATGTAATGCCTGAATCTGATGAAAAATCATGCGTTGTGCATTCCTTATTAGAAAAATTATACCCAAATAAGAACTATTACATGCATTATATGTGGAAGGCCTCTCAAATTCCGCAGCTGTGATTATGCAATTTCAAATACATGTCTTCATTTACTTTTATCACAAAAAGTAATTGTTTACTTAATTTAAGCTATACCCCTTCCTAACCATTTCCAATGCCCAGAGTTGAACGCGTTATATCAACTTTAATGTCTAATGCAAATTATTGCTTAATTTGTTTAAAACTTCATACCAATTTACTACTTAAAACAACCATACAAATTATCAACAGCAACAACTAAAAACTTTATCGAATGACAAAAACACCAAACAAATCTTGATAAATAATAAGAAACAAATTGATACATTGTACTTTTCTATTTTATTTTTTTTCAATATATTGACATAAGTAATAATTGATAATTCCAAACAATTAATTAAATTAAATTTAAAGAAATTAATAAATTATTTTGCACTTAACAATCTAGTCAGTAATAAAAAAAAACATTAATGCAACATTTTTTTAAATAATTGTAAAGAGCACACAAGTTTTTCTTTGTAAATTTTAATTTCGACAAAAAAACAAAAAAAACTGAAACAAAAATAATTTATTAATACTAAATCATATTGATCTTTTTTAATCAACTACTATAATAAATGATGAGGAAATGTTACTTACAATTGCATTTAACAACTACCAAGATTTAAAATAAAAAAACAAATGTTATAAAAATTGCGATTAAAATATCAAAAGAAACAAAAAATACAAACTAAATAAATAATCAGAATATTTTAAGATTTTATTATTATGTTTAAACCAAATTCACTTATGTATATACAAAAATTGGTATTAACTTTTAGTTATAAAAGCAAATATTGTAATATTATTTTTAAAATAATAACAACAGAAATTTCATACAGACGTTGGATATATTAAAAACAAGTTTAAGCTTCCTTATCGAGATGTTCTATTACAAACAGCAAACATTTGTTTATAATATTCTTTTTTAAGTAAAGTTGCAATGGGCCGAACGTTGGCTGGAAAAAATGCCATCCCCTACCAAATACCACCTAAAATACGAAAACCAAGTCCTACTTAAATTGTATTTTAAGGTCTTTTCTGTAATTCTGGATCGCAAGAATTTTGCATTTGACAAAAATTAAAACAGTTTTTATTACTAGGTATTTTTCATTATGTTTCGATTTTTTATATTTTTTATAACATTTTGAACGACAAAATTCGAATTGGTCAGAAAAAACAGTTTAAAAGTAGTAGACATTTCATGAAATATTTTTTTTGTTCATTATGAAGGAGTAGCAATATAAAAAGGCTATTTCAGCAAAAAAAAAAAATAAAAATAATACTTTTTTTACAAATTATCCCCCTTATTATGTATGTCGTAGTTGACTTTCGACAACATTCGACTGTTTTTTTTATTTTAAATAAAATTACTAATAATAAACAGAAATGTTTTGTGTTAAGAATTTTTCATCATCTAATAAAGAGGAACATGATACGAGCAAGTCCAGTCGTATTTCAGTCTCACAAACGACATCAGCGCTGACATATTTTCAAAACGACAAAGATTCGACTTAACTACAACATACATAATAAGGGGGTATGTTCGAAGTGTGGAAAAAAGTTTTGTATCTAACAACTCATTGCTAGTTAAAACTTTGTTATTCCTCATTCCACTATAGATAATACGATGGAACTTAAAATATTTTTCGCACAATGAAATCATTCTTATTTATGGAAATTTGTGTAATCTACACCGATCTTCCACCGTGTAACACATTCTAACTGCATTTTGAGAGCGATTACTCGCATATATTCGGATGATTAGGTGTTTGAGCGCTGCGAGAGAACTATGTAAACCATAATCTGCAAAAAACAGGTGTTGCGGCTATGCTTCAATTATGAAATATTCAAAATTAAAAAAAATCGCGCTATGTTTTTATGTTGACCATCAATACAAATAACAATTGTGTTGAATTATATACAATTATCTCAAAGGATACGCTATATCCTGAAATGGAAAAATCTTATTATTTCTGGGCGTGTCGCTTGAGAAAACTTCATATAATTCAACACAGCTCTCAGTAATATATAAGTGGCAAATCGAGCCAAATTTGGTTCAAAACCAAAAACAATTTTGCAAATAAGGCCGCATAAGTTACAATTTCCCCTATTTGACTCAAACTAACTTCAAATCGATACATCTCGATACCTAGACGTGACCTATAGAAACGCCGAGGCACGTATAGCTTTTTTTTGGCCGATATAACTTTCCCGGTAGTCATAACCTCCGCCGATTTTAGTTGTCGAACAGTGATATTAATAATTTTATTTTTACCTTTTGTATTCTCTTTAAAACTTAAGCGAAGCTTCAAAAAAAATATAATTGTGAGAAAATAAGGAGAATTTCATTAAAATGAGTTTGGATGTTATTTTTTATAAAAGGAATGGATAATATGACCGCAGACGAAAATCACGCCATTGTTAAAGTAGGAATTTTTAAGGAAAGTTTGAAGCATTTTTGTAAATTTTTTTGAAGAAATTTTGATATTTATTTGCAAATTTTCTTGGGCTCATATTTCGTAAACTATTTGAAATTTTGACTTATTTTCAACTTCGTTTTCATGGTCAAAAAGTCGAAAATGTAGAAAATTCAACACTTTTTGTCACATTTTTTTTTATATATTTTGGCCTATAACAGCCAAACCATTGAGATTTTCGATCATTTAGAAATTTTTTTGTAAAATTTTATAATATTTGGATCAATTTAAAAAAACCTTTATATTAAATTTATGAATAATAAGTTGAATTTTTTTTGAGAAATTATGATTATTTAATGGAAATATTGTTATTATTCAAAAAGAGTAAAAAGCATACGGCGCTTTTTTTAAATCGTTTGATTTTTATGCAATTTTTATTTATATTTTAATATAAGAAGAGTACGGCGACGGATGTCTATCGCACATTTTTAATGTTTTATTTATTTGTACATTTTTAATTTCTGAAGGTAGTCCTCGATGAGGATTAAAATATTGAATAGAAATAAAAAAATATGACCTCGAGCTTAATTATTCAAAAATACCTTAAACTGATAACTAAAAAGTTCGAAAAATATATCATTAAATAAAAATAAGAAATAATTTTTTTTAAATTCTTCCCCGACACCGAAAACTTTTAAATGAAATGGCCATAATTATGTCTTAATGATTCCTCCTTCTGCCTATGAATGTACAGAAATAGGTCTTACATGGTCCAGAATTGCATGATGGAAGTAAAAATATCATTTTGAAAATTGTGTTGATAATATCAAAAAGTATATGTATATACGAACAAGAGGGAAAAATTCATATCTGTAATGACGCCAAATTTTCTACTCCCTTATAAGAATTAAATAGATTTGTTTTGAATTAATTTTTCTACATTCTTTTTGTTCCACCAACATTCAAACTTTTAACTGGTTTGTATTGTATGTCAATACAAACACTGTTACCATTCTCTCGCTCATTATTCTTCACTCGCCGAATTAATAACAAGAATTAAACAGGGCAATTTTCTCTCTTGTTTATATAAAGGGTGTTTTTATAAGAGCTATAGGAAAGTTTAAAATAACCAGTACAGAAATTTCAGTCAGGTAAACTGACTGATAAATACCATCACCCAATATAAGATATTGTTGGAGTCTTGAGTTATTGAAATTAATATATTTTTAATTGAAATAAAATTAATTATGTATAATTTTTCCCCTGCTTGTGGTGCAAAATCGTTCATAACTTTACTTATTTGAGTAGGAGGTATAGGTGCCGGTTTATAATTTATGTGAGAAATATTAATTTTTAAAAAAAAATGTAATTTTGATAGGGGGTACCAAAAGGGTGCACCGATACAGTCCTTATTCATTCCTGACTCAAATTTTCATACGTACAACTTACGAAAAATTTGGCTGAATTCAGTATATTTACAAAAAAAGATATGAGTTCGGTCCTTTGTATGGGGGGTACCAGAAGGGGTGTGTCAAATAATTAGGTTTTCTGAGGTTTCGCCTCCTATCACAATATAAATTAATCGACCAATTTTCATTACCCCCCAAGAGTCCGTTTGGAAGTTATAGGAGAAATATTAAATTTCCAAAAATAGGTAATTTTGTATGGGAGGTACCAGAAGGCGTGAACCGATATAGTCCATATTCATTCCTAAGTCCCATTTTCATAAGCGAACAATATACTCAATATTTGAGTAAATTCAGTTTACTTACAAAAAAGATATGTATGTAAAACTATAAGGGTCAATTAGGTAATTTGTATGGGAGGTACCAGAAGGGGTATGGCAAAAGTTTCGATTTTCTTAGGGTTTGTCTACTTTTGCAAGATAAATAGATTGACCAAATTTAAATATCCTACGATCGTCCGTTTGGAAGTTATGAAATATATATGAATTATCCAAAAATAGGTAATTTTGTATGGGAGGTACCAGAAGGGGTGGGGCTATTTTTCCCATTTACAATCCCATAAGTTCGTTTTGAAAACTATTAATACTGGTAAATTTTTATACCGATCCGTTAAGGATTACTCGAGTTATCCTGTTGACCAGCCATCCA
Organism: Muscina levida; assembly: GCA_964034835.1. Classification (NCBI taxonomy): domain Eukaryota; kingdom Metazoa; phylum Arthropoda; class Insecta; order Diptera; family Muscidae; genus Muscina; species Muscina levida. The sequence goes on along the minus strand of OZ035883.1, from coordinate 117,840,760 downwards.
GCCAGACAGGCGGACATAGCTCAATCGTCTTAAAAAGTCCTGAAACGAAATTGGTCTTAAGATACTTGGGGTCTAACTCGTCTCCTTTAATGCGTTACACTTTTTTTCGTATCAAATGGTATATACTAGGGTGATCAATTATTCGGGTTTTTAAAAAATAACCGGTTGCTTTTTTTGAAATTCACAAAAAACCGGATAACTCTGGTTTTCAAATGTATGCCAAAAAACAAATTAAAACGCAATTTTTGACAAAAATTTTTATTACAAAATAACAGAAAACAATTCAATTATACCCATAAAAAGTAAACTTTTATTTTTATTATAATTACAATGCAAAACATTAGTGAGATCAGTTTGTTATTTTAACAAAGACAAACAAAACAAAACAATTAATTTGTAAATTGATTGATTTTATATAAATATATTTAATTTAAACTTTAGTTTTCCCTAAAGTAACATTTAAGAAATAAGATACAATTTAAGTGCGTGGGTGTATACCTATTTTTTTCTTTGGTTTTTATAAAACTTGACATTGAAAATGCCCGTCTGTCAAGGTTTCGAGTCCTTTTGCCGCTCTTATCCATATACTAAAAATCAAAAATCATTTTTCCTTGAATATTTTAGAAATGCGCCACTAATTGGGAGTTTTCTCGTACTTAAATACAAAATGAGAGTATTCAGAGATTGAACAAGTCGTTCTCATTTACGTCTTTTTAAAATTTCATATAAATTTAGTGATAATTGGTTTTGAATTGTTAAAAAGTGTTTAAGTAAAAATTTAAAAATACCTTCAGCATCATAAAGTCGAAGAGTTTGCAGAAAGTTTTTGTATAGACATTTCCAATGGTTTAAGGATGTCACTAAGCACAGACAAAGTTTCGATATCACTTCCACTAAATGGTGTCAGTCCTAAGTTCAATAAAGTATGATTCACACATTTGTGCAATTTGAAACATTGGGAAACCATATTGGCCATAGAATTCCAGCTGTGCTTTACATCATGAATAAGTTTAAGCTCCATATTAAATGGTCTTTTACAAACATTTGTAATTTCTTTCGCTTTTCAGCCGACTTATTAGACATTGAAGATTTATAAAATTAACAATTAGGTTGTTCGGCCGAAACACTGGAAAAAACATGCACGAGTACACATTTAACACAATTATGAATAAATTTAAATAAAAAATATCGAACGCCAAAAAACCGAGAATCGACAAAAAAATAACCGGATTATTCGATATTCGAAAACAGGGATTTAAAAAAAACCGACGGTTTTTATGAGTGAAAAAATCCGAGTAGCCGGTTTCTGAAAACCGAACTGATCACCCTAGTATATACCCTCAACCCTATGGGTGATGGTATAAAAAATTCAATTGCATGAAATCTTTATTTGAATCGATAGTACGGTCAATATAATTTAATGTTTAAAGATTATTTCATGCAAATGTTCACCGTGACTGCGCCTCAAATTGTCCATCCGCTTAGTCCAATTTTGGCATACTCTTTCCAACATTTCGGCCGGTATCTCATGAATAAATGCTTCAATGATGTCTTCCAATGCGTTAATTGAAGCGGGCATGTGTGTATAACATAGCCCCACAAAAATAGTCTAAAGGCGTTAAATCGCACGATCTAGGCGGCAAATTGACCGGTCCCGAACGTGAAACAAAATGTTTACGAAACTCGCCTCTCAATAAGTCCATTGTTAAGCGTGCTGTGTGGCATGTGGCACCGTGTTGTTGAAACCACATGTCATGCAAATCAAGCTCTTGCATTTTGGGCAAAAAAAAGCTGGATATCATCTCACGGAAGCGCTCATCATTCACAGTTACGTTATGATTCGCATCATCTTTGAAGAAGTACGGTCCAATGATGCCACCAGCCCATAAACCGCACCAAACTTTGAATTTTTCTGGATGCATTGGTAGCTCTTGCAATGCTTCTGGCTGATCTTCACTCCAAAATCGACAATTCTGCTTATTAACGTACCCATTGAGCCAAAAATGGAAGAAGCGCGCGATAAACTTTCTTAACAGAGCAGGCATTTTGATAATAAAATTCAATAATTTGCAAGCGTTGTTCGTTTGTAAGACGATTCATGGTTTTATTATAGACCAAACTGAAGATGTTTGACAGTGAAACAAAACACGAAACGTACGTCAGCTGTTTAAACCAGTGTTGCCAAAAAGATAATAGGCCGTGGCAGTGGTAAGAACACGCGACTACCATGCGGGAGATCACAGGTTCAATTCATGGCTCCAGTCATCTTAAAAAAAAAAAAATTCTTTCATTGTCGGCTCACCTCGAATGTTGTCGACAGAAACTGCCAGTACAGGGTCGCGTCAATCGGCGTGTCTAGTAAGAGCTTCTCAAACAGTGACGTGCTCATTCGTCGATAAACAAGTAGGTGCCGTTAGTTGTGAATCTAAAAACATAAAGCGTGTTAATTCACAACAACGCCAGAAGCAATCCCATACCTCATTCATGGGGTGTAAAGGATCCAAAGAGGCCATATTTTGAGTTCCTTACATTGACCTTGGTTTTCGTTTTTCTAGGACTGAACCGAAGAGAATAGCATATTTACTTACACAGTACAACACATGATTTTGGGACTCAATTCTGAGAACTGCACGTAAAAGTAGCCCCAAAAAGAAGAAGTTCTGCATCTTTCGTTTTGTCAAGATGCTGAAAAATTTTGTACTGTGTTATTCCAACCAGACTTATCCCGGTAAAGTGCATTGCAACCCCCTTGTTAATTACTAAAACTTCTAAAGAGCTTAAATAAAGTTGTTTCCCCTAGAGTATTTGTGTTTTCACTTAACATCATAATAAGTAATCAACAGAAACTATAAGTAATCAACATCGAAATATCTTTTTCTAATTATTTAGTATGTGCCACTCCAATCTTGAAATATGCTCGAAGAATAACATTCAACTCTATTTCAAGTCATTATAATTATCTCTTAACGACCTCAAAAAAAAATATATCAAGGTAATAATCTCAGATCTGTAGAATGAGTTGAATAAGAAATCAGTTCGATCCGATTTGAATTTAAAACTTTAAACTGTAATCTTTTAGCTAAATTGAGTTCCAACATGACGCTAACAAACATTGCATTGTTTTACACCCCTCCTATGCTGTTCAATATTTACCTCATTGTCCCCTCACCTTCTCTTTCAGACTGATTTTCTCTCTAAGAAAAATGTACTGATTTTTGTACTAACTCTGTCCTTGGCAATTTCGCTTTTTGATATCAAATTATCCTTTAGATTTTTATATGGATATTTACACTACCCAACAAAATGAGCGTTAACAAAATATTTAACTTTAAAGTTAGGGAATTTTAAATAAAATGCATTAATAAAATATTGAACGATGTGGAGGAGTGGAGGAAATGATCACAACTCGTTTGGTGGCATTTTTTTTTTAAACTAAAGGATAATTGTAAAAAGTAATAATCTATTAGAGATAGAAAAAGGTAAAACGGCAGTTTGTTATAGCAAAGAGGGTATGTTTTAGTGTGAACTATGTAATAAAAAATAAAAAGAGATCTAAATAAGAAAAATATATTAAAGAAATAAAAAAGAAATTGAGCACTACATATCCTCTACCTGTCGAATTCGTCTTAACAATTTTGGCATTCCATGTGACACTTTTTGTATTAGAGTCGGAATCTTTATTTTTGCCCGTACGAACAATCTCTGGCTTTAACTTTTTAATGCAAAATTTCATGCAAAGGTTGACCGTCATTTCGCTGTAATTGGTCAAATTCGGAAGGTTAAATTGGCGAACACTTTTCAGCATTGCAACCGGTATCTCGCACTGTACGCGAGTAATGATATCTGGCATATCTTGAAAATAGTAGCTGTGTTATCGACGAAGACTTTTGACCCTATTCAGTTGCTGTTTTTCTTCAAGATCCAGTTATCAGTATGATTTTTTTTGTTATCAGAACTGTTATTAAAAAAATTGCTTTAACTAAACTTAATAACATCAGTCGAAAAGATTCGGAAAAAATATTTTTTTTTCAATATTTCTAGTTACTTAATAAATAAATACATTTAAAAGCACTTTCAACTACATAATATTTAAAACAAATGAAAAAATCATTGTCTTATTTACCGTAATTTAGGCAATAATTGTTTTTACATAATTTTTGTGTGCATTACCTCAAAAAGCCTTTTTATAGTTATTTAAACGAAAAAGAAAAAAATTTAAAATTTTTTTGTATAAATTTTTTTTCTTTCTTAATTTTATGACGAATATTTATTAAAGAAACCCCAAAATAAAAAAAAAAAACTTCAATACGAAACGAAAAATATCTATTTAAGGTAAACATCAATATCAATATAATTGTTTAATATAATTACAAAAAAAAACAACAACATGAAATTTCTATATATCTCTGTGTGTAAATGTCAACTTATAAGAAATATTCTAAATTAAAAATTAAATTGAGAAAAAAAATAGTAATATTTAATAAACACCAAAAAAACTGTATAAAACGAAACGGATGAAATTTATCATAAATTTAAAGGAAATTCGAACAAAGAAACCTAATTAAAAGAAATTAACAGATTATATAATTACAACAACAAGTAAAACAAGAGCTAAATACTTAATTATTAACTAAATAGTAATTGGTATTAACTATATATGTATATGATGATTATATGGAATCAAGATCAAAATTGAAAGAACGACAAATTTGATTATTAAAAAAGAAATTGAATAAATAAATAAAATATAAAAGAAAATTCATAAAAATTATAATTAATTGTTATTTAAAGTTGTTGGTAGTAAAGTGCAAAGATTTGCATTGTTTACAGGTAAGTGATAATTTTTACCTAACTTTTTTGCATATATAAAAAAAAACTAAACATTTAATAAGGGAATCTTACGTACAACGATTTTCGGATATCGCAGGGTTATTGCATTCACATTAAATTTAAACTGAAAAAAGTGAAAAATGCCGCTTGGAATGTAAACTTAAGTACGATTCATATGGAAGTATTATTTCATCTATATATATAAAAGACTTTGGTGACCGACTGATCACTCCCCAGCCCAAACGGCTAAAGCTAGAACCGTAAAATTTGGAATGTAGGTTAATTTTTTGACATAGGCGCGCACTAAGACAGGGTTTTAGGAAATTCGGACTGCAAGAGGGCAAAATAGGCGTGTCACCGTCCCATACTGGCTGTATCTTTTAAACCATAACAGGTACAAAGTCGAGATTTGGTAAGTATAAGTGGACCGGTTACCATTTAATTTTCTATGTGTGATATTGTCCATAGGGACTCTATAATAGGCTAAATAAAAACATAATAAGTCAAAGGTGCTTTGGCCCACACAAACCGAAATTTTAAACGGTCATATCTCAAGAGCCATTCGAAGTATGAATATGAGATTTGCTACATATGTTACTTGTTTGTTTGGTAACTTATTTCGCCCGCTCCGCACCAAGGCTAAGAAGAAACCCCCTCATACAGTCCATTCCGCTCCTAAATTTAGACTTGTGTCACTTACACTTGTTCGCATACAAAGAGTATTACTTCTTACTGGAAAATGGGCGGTGCCACGCCCCTTTTCATATTTTATTTCATATTCTGCTTACTGGCTGTAGATAGGATGATGAAATTTGGGGTGGTTGTTAACCATTTCGTGTAAACAGACTTTTGGAAATTCGTACTTTTAGGGGTAAAAATTCCCAATAAGCGATAAAAGTTATATCATCAACCCTTCAGACCAAGGAGGGTTTAAAAATTCTTATCTATAAGTGGTAAAAAGGCTAAAACGGGATGAAGCTGGTAATAAAAGGCTAAAGGTACAGTCGCAAAACATAAAGTGAATATTTTAGCTGTGCGATGTGAAGTAATTTTTCAAAATTCGTTCTTTCGTTGTAACAAGGCCAAAAATGGACAAAAGTGGCTATCGCCCAGACCAAATGCTTAAAGGTAGAGTTACGAAAATGTATGTATATAGAATTGCTCCCTATAGAATAAGAGAGCCGCCAGATGGGGTTTTTAGAAATTCCAACATTCAGGGGTAAAAAGGCCGAAAAGGGATAAAACTGTTACCATCACCCAGACCAAATTACTGAAGTTATAAACATATATGGGCAATGCTTACTTTAGAATTAGAGGGGGTACCAGTCCATTTGAGTTGTGCGATACGAATGTATCTTTTAAAATGCGTACTTTTATTGATAAAAAGGGGCTAAAGGAGTCCAATCATTCAGACCAATGGGCTACAATCACATACAATGGGGTGTTCGTTCGTTTTATTAAGCGTTTGTATTTTACCTGTATTGCTTATATTCAAAAGAAGACACATTGTAAGTTCGGGTGAAGCAACGGGTGTTCTAGCTGACACTGCATGCGTTAACACGATCACATTTGTTGACCTCTGCCATACGTCCAAAACCCAGTCAGCGAGAAATTGGCGTTGTAGATCGACATTAACGTTTGAGCTTCTGGGTCATTTGGATCATTACGATACTGTGCGAGGGCAGGCCCAAGTCTCGACTCAAAATTCTCCACGGCGTGAAATAGATTGCCTCAAGTTCTCCTGCAAACTTTCATTTGCGATCTGGCGTCACTTTGACTTACTGTTGTTGTATGATTGTTTACCGAATCGGTAGTCTCGCATTTGGCAACCAAACGTTGCAGAGTTGACTTTTAAGGGTCACCGTTTCTGCCGTTAATATGGAGCAATTTTTGCACTAATAAATATGAAATTTGATAACAATGTTATATTATTTAGACAAGTTGCTCAATAGCGAACATGTCATGGTAATTTGGCATCAGTAACTGAAAGTGACTGGTCCGGCCGTGGCATGATGGTTATAACACGCGACTACCATGCGGGAGATCCCAGGTTCAATTCCTGGCTCCAGTCATCTTAAAAATAAATTTTTCTTTCATTGCCGGCCCCCTCGATGTTGTCATTAACAACTTCGCAGTATAAGTGTCGAGCCATTCGGTATGTCTAGTAAAAGCTTCTCAATCAGTGACGTTCGCATTCGTCGATAAACAAGCAGGTTAACCGTTAGTTGTGAATCTAAAAATAGAAAGCGTGTTAATTCACAACAACGCGAGAAGCTATCCCACACCTCATTCATGGGGTATTCAAGTAGTAACTGAAAAATATATAATAGGTTAGACAGACGCCGCATCGACCTACACCAATTCAAATACCCGTTATGAAGTATCATTAACACAGTACAACATTTTGTAGCTCATTGATTTGAGACTCAATTCAGAGAAATGCACGTGGAAGTAGCCCGAAAAAGAAGAAGTTCTGCATTATTCCTTTTGTCAAGTTACATGCCACAATAATTTAATATCGATTTGAAGTTAGTAAGTATCGTCTAGGGGAATTTTTCACGTTTTAGGCTCTTTTGCTTGACATAACTCGAGAACCACTAGTCCAATTAGCTGAAACATATTTAAAAAAAAATAAGAATTACAATTCCATTGATCTGTTTATATAACGTTTCCCTACGAAAGGCACAGTTTATAATAGAATAAACATACCAATAGTATAAGGTTCTATAATGCAACTATGTAGGATAATACTTAATATGCAAATATGTAAGATAATGCTTAATATGCAATTATGTAGATCATTGTTACTAATTGATAAAATACGGAGAATAGAATAAAGACGCCATTCTGGTTGTAATGATTGGAAAGGCAACATCGTCAAGTGTGTAAACGAACTTCGCAAATATAAAAACTGAAGTTATACTATAAAAACTAAAAAACTAAAACTAAAAAGAAAAACTATAAGAATACGAAATTTAACTGAAGTTGAAAAATAAGGTGAAATTAGTGAAACATAAGGACGAGGAAAGTTAAAATGCCGTCCAGGGAAGAAGTGTTTGACCAGTTGACTCGAATGTGAATAACCGTCCCGGAGACTGCAACATTAAGTCAATTGAAGAGATTATGGCAGACGTGATTGGAGAACCACATAATGAACCAGCAGAAAGGACGTTACAAGCTGACACCAACACAATGACTGCTAGCACCAACAACGCCGAAGACAGATAGGTAAAGCTGGTATAAGACGACGTGTATTTTACACATGGCTTGTCATTTTAAAAACCGATATGTAATTCTACATGTCTGTCAAAATGAGCTTGTACATTTGGTTTATAAATTTTGCGTTCAAACGTGCTTGTGTATGTATACATGTGTTTATCATTAACAGCTGACATTGCTATATCTTATCATCGCCAAACACAGCTTTATTAGTCAAATTTAACTAAAAACATGTTGAAAAACACTCATTAATTGTTCTATTTATGATTTGAAATAAAATACTTATCCTTTTCAACTTTTTGTCAGCAAACGCTTTGTTGTTTTTCAAAAACAGCTGATTGCCGATATGTATTACATGTCAAAATAGAGCACGCTCTAAATGAAATGTATACATATGTTATCTAATAGCCTTTTTACACCAAAAAAGCATTCCGTATCTTGAGCTGAAGATGCGGAATGCTAAAAAGTGGTTTTACACTGCAGTTTCGCATATTGTCAGCTGTTGTCTAGCTCACACATTTTTCCATTTGCCTTGTAAAACTGCAATATTTTCCTGCCACAAACCTATTAACATTGTTACGGAGGCTGTATTCGACGAAGCGCGAATAGTTTTAACTAATTGGAATATCCATTTATTAATATTTTGGCAAACATGTAAATTTTTTGTCCGTCCATGTTGTTTGGCATATTTTCTGATAAATGTAAACAAACGACGAAAATGGTGGTTGCCGGATCAACAAAATCGCTTAAATTCCAATTTTCAGAGTACAACTCAGTGTATTTTTCCACATCTTTCATGGATGCGAAAATATGTTAACATCTTTCCAAAAACAAAATACATGTACAAATTTTAGCATTTTGGCCGCATCCATCAAAGATGCGGATTAACGCGGAAATATGTTAAATGCATTCCGGTGTAAAAAGGCTATTACACATTGTTTTACACAAGCAGTGTTCGAAAGGGGTCACACGACACGTATAAATTTTACACTGTAAAAATTGACATGTCATATGTAAAATACACGTCGTCTAATACCAGCTTAGTGATATCTGCCAACAACAACGCGAAAGAGCTTTTGCTAAGCAACAATGGCGAAAAGCAAGCGCGCGCACCAACAACAACAACAACGGTGAACAAGCGATTGCCAACACCAACAACGCTCAAGAGCTTTTGCTAAGCAACAATGGCGAAATGCAAGCGATTCGCAGCAGCGACAACAACAACATAAATGCACTTCAGACACAAAACGGCATTAGCTCTACTTGCGAGTGGAAGCTTTCGGAACGAACCAAAACGAAGGAAAAAGATATAGAAATGTTGGAAAGGGATTAAAGTCGTCGTCTCCGAATCCTTAGACTACAGAAAGAATTTCGGAAATGGAAGGAGCTAAACCGGCACCGAGGAAAGTGAACTTGAGTTTCTCAGATTTTAAAAATGTGTTGCCAAAATTCATTGGGAACGATAGCTATGGCGTTTTGAAGTGGATTAGCGATTTTGATGACATTGCTTAAAAAATGGTTGTTCAGAAGAAGAAAAGTTCATGTTCGCTATAAGAATGTTGACAGGTAGCGCCTCATTTTTAATTGGAATAGTTTCACCATGATTTTGAACTGGATTTATTTTGTAGCATTTACAATAAAACTGTTGTACTCCGTGGCGTATGATTTACGTTGAATATTACTTATGACATCGTTTACAGCCGCCATGCAGAAAGACACAAATTTGGATGTGGTTTCACAGTCGGCAAGAGACTTCGACACCTAGTCTCGCGGTTTAACCCTTTAAGTGAGGGAATAGCCACTATTCGCATCCGGCGAAATATTTTTACATTACGCTGATTTGTGTACACGTCCCGGCGGAAGACAAAGACGATGACATTAAAGATGCATTGTATGAGCGCCTGGAGGAGATATATGACCGCTGCCCTGCACTTGAGATTAAAATTGTTCTGGGAGATTTTAATGCTAACATTTTATGCTCTTGGTTCAACAGTCGGAAAGTTCAGTCTACACAACAACACCTCCGATAACGGATTTAGACTGGTTAGTTTCGCGTCGGCAAGAAACATGGTTGTGAGTGGAACCAGATTCCCGCATAAAGATATCCACAAGGCAACCTGGTATCTCCCGATCAAAATACAAGAAATCAGATTGATCACGTGGTAATTGATGGAAGGCATGTCTCAAGCGTTAGGGACGTGCGTGTGATGAGCGGTGCAAATATTGACTTGGATCACCACCTAGTTGCAGCCAAGGTACGCACACGATTAAGTAGTGCTAAAAACGCTTGTAATCAAACGCAAAGGAAGCTAGACATCATAAAGCTGCATACCACCGGGATAGCCAATGCCTACTTCAACCAACTCTCTCAATTACTCCAAACAAACCCCCTAGTTCTGATGTTCCCGACCCACAGTGGCAGCATATTGCGATTTCTATGACCACTGCCGCAACGACCGTACTGGGTTATGAAAAACCACGCTCAGACAAGCCCTGGTATGCTGATGAATGTCGCGAAATGTCTGAGGAAATGGATGCTGCATACAAAGCAAAACTGCAGCCAATGGCGACGTGTGCTTTGACGGAGCGTTATAAAAAGAAAATGAGGGATATGAAACGCCTGTTCAGGCGGAAAAAGCGTCTGTGAAAGATAAGAGAGAGTCAGGATATCGAAAACTACAGGGGTAGAGTTGAGTCCCGAAAGCTCTACCCAAAGGTAAAAAGTAAAGGTTTTGGAACAGGGCTCCCCACCTGTAAGGACTGAGACGGAAATGTGGTCACGGACACTCAGAGTGTGCTGCAAATATGGAGGGAACACTTTTGATCTCTATTCGTTCCCGAAGGCAGCATAAGTGACGAAATCACACCAATCGTCGACGATGGAGTAGACTGTCCGCCACCGAGCCAAAACGAGATAAGCACGGCAATTTCACGGCTTAAAAATAATGAAGCTGCGGGAGCCGATGGACTGCCGGCAGAGTTGGCGGCGATGAACTGGTAACATGCATGCACCAGCTCATAAACACAATTTGGCTCAGGGAGTGCATGGCCGATGATTGGAATCTGAGTGTCCTATGTCCCATGCTTAAGAAAGGCCATCCAAGTGTATGTACCAACTATGGCGGGATTAGTCTTTTACCCATATCATACAAGGTTCTGTCTAGTGTGTTATGTGAAAGACTAAAGCCAATTCGGGCAAACCTGATTGGACCTTATCAGTGTGGCTTTAGACCTGGCAAATCTACGACCCTGGCATTAGCCTTTTACCCATCGCATACAAGGACCTGTCTAGTGTGTTATGTGAAAGACAAAAGCCCATCCTGGCGAACCAGATTGGACATTATCAGTGTGGCTTTGACCTGGTAAATCCACGACCGACCAGATATTCACACTACGACAAATCCTGGAGAAGACCCCCTGTCCATCGATTACAAAGCTGCATTCGACAGTCCGATACGACAGAAATTGTTGGATGCTATGGCTGATTTTCGTACCTCGCGAAGCTAATTCGACTTTGCGGGATGAAGTGAGGCTCTAGACAGGGCTATAGTCTGTCTTGCGATCTCTTTAACATCATAATGGAGATGATCATGCGGAAGGCTCCAGTAAACAGGAATGGTACCATCTTCAACAAAAGTTACATGTTGCTCGCTTATGCCGTTGATATCATTGGACGTGGATTGCGGGATGTTACCCAAATACCACCCCCAAATACGCCACAAAACACGAAAATAGAGGTCAAAGTTGGCGCTAAGGTCCGGGGGGCCCCTTGGGTTCTGAGATGACCCCCCATGTGTGGGTACTCAAATGAAAGAATCCAACGATGTCATTTTTAAGTTCATACGGGTCTCCTGAGCCGAGTTAGATCCATTTAAATTTCCGGGATATACCAAAAAAAAAAATTAAAAAAATGTGAAAAAAATCATGGAAAAAGTTAGAACAATTTAAGGAAATAAATTGAAAAATTCTAAAAAAAAAATAGAAAATCTAAAAACCGCGCGATTTTTATAAAAAGAAAATAATTTTTTCTGAAAACCCCCGTAAAAAATTTAAAAAAATGGGGAAAAATCATGGAAATCATTTGAAATATTATTTGTTTTTTAAATTAGAGATGTAACGGTTGAGATGGTTGCAGTAGCGCCGCCGTCAAAATTTTTTGTTAAAAAAATCGCGCGATTTTTTTAAAAAAAAAAAATTCTTTTTGGTATATTGCGGGAAATTCTTTTTTTTTTAAATTAGAGTGAAAATGGATATGTTGGGCGTAAAAGCGCACGATTTGTTTTTAAAAAAATTTTTGTTTTGGTATATCCGGAAAAATTTTTTTTTTGTAAATTAGAGTGGAAATGGATATGTTGGGTTTAGTAGCGCCGCAGGAAAAAATTATTTTTAAAAAAATCGCGCGATTTAAATTTTTTTTTGGTATACCCCGGAAATTCAAATGGCGGTCCAGGAGACCCGTAGGAAATAACATCGTTGGATTCGTCTCGAAAATATCTTTCATTTGAGTACCCGCACCTGGGGGGTCATCATAGAACCGAAAGGGGCCCCTTTTTTTACCCCCCGGGCCCCATGGGCCTGAGCGCCAACTTTGACCTACCATTCCGATGTTTGGGGAACAAGACGAAGATAATGGCATATTTTTTTTTTAATCGTGCTCCCGCCCCATTTTCTGCATTTCAGCCAAATAATAATGTCAGCCTGGAAATCAAAAGACGAGTACTGATCGAAAACCGGATCAATATATTCTGGGAGCCTTCAAGAGAAAAATACTACTCAAAATATTTGGACCCATCATCGTTAACGGCGAGCACCGTCGTCGAATGAATCATGAGCTGTATGAGCTGTACAACGACATCGACTTAGTCAAGCGAGTTCAGATATACCGAATGCGCTGGCTTGTACGAATGATCGAAAACGCTCCGGCTCGAAAAGTCTTCGGTAATAAACTCCATGGATGGTCCAGGTGAAAGAGCTGTTAACTGAGCTTGGTTTGAAAAACTATCTACGGAGCGCAAAATACCGAAGCATTTGGAATACTTTTCTACGCGCGGCTACTGATGGATACATTTCTGTTGTTGCTGCCATCAAAGAAGAAAAAGAAGAATTACTTATGATAATCATACGCCAACATATAACAAAAGAGCCTAAAACGTGACAAATTCCCCTATACGATACTTACTTACTTCAAATCGATATTAAATTATTATGGCATGTAACTTGACAAAACGAATAATGCAGAACTTATTCTTTTTGGGGCTACTTTCGCGTGCAGTTCTCAGAATTGAGTCCCATAATCATGTGTTATACTGCGTAAATGGTTCTTGTTGATATAGCTGAAAAACTAAGCGAACAAACATAAAGATAAGCAAAAACCACAATTTACGTTAGTGTATCAAATGATACATCAAATTCGGCTAACGATCAGAAAAGTGTTTTTTATTCTTTAAATATTTTGGTCAAATTCAGTGTGTCACGCACTAGGATGACGCGTTTCGATCTCCATGGTGAGTTCATCTTCAGACCCCTTTGTGACGAACTGATGCACATTGGTACATCATCAGCTGTATATAAATCTACAATTATGTCAAGCATGTAAATGCGAAGTAGATATCAGCCGAAAATGTCCAACATTTTATGACCATTAAAAGGTCATAACAAAAATGTTGAAAACGCCAAACCCTTTGAGGGTTTTACTATTCTAACATAGTAACTTCACCTTGACTTGGAATTTCGCTGACCCCCCCCTTCCCATATTGGCTGTTGCACTGTATTAGTGGCATATACTTACCATGGTGCTACGATCATCCGTTATGCGATAGGTGTACTTTGTAAATTTAACAATTGGTTTAGTGCACCGAATTGATACATTGCTTTGTTTTATTGATTAATTAATTATCAGGATGTTTATTTGTTAACCCTCTTCATCTTCTTCTAAGACTTATGTATTACCTTATCTCATGTATTACCTCATCCCAGCTGCAAATCAAATGATTTCCTAGTAAAACTTCCACTGTTTTTATTCATTTATTTCATTGTTGAGTTTTTTTTTATTGATTTTATTTTTAATTTATAGTTATTACAAATACACAAATAAAGTTATATAGTTCCATTTTGCCTTCCATATATATTATAAAAAATTTTCTTATAAGTGTTATTTTTTTATCGATTTTTTTTTTCTTCTTCGGTTTTAGGTTTTTACAAATTAAAGCCAAACTTAAGAGGTTACACTTAAAACAAAAATCTGGTTCTTATTTCGAAGAAATGTATAGTTGGTTGTTGTTTTGTTTGTGGTTGTTTATGATTCTGTATCACTTATAATATATATATATCCTATATAGATTATATTAAGCCTATGATATATACTGGGGATCTTTTGTGTTTTTGAATTTTTTTCTTATAGCAATTTTTATATTTTTTAAAAATATTTTTCATTATCAAAAAATGTTTGTTAAACGTTTAAAACGTTTTTTGCTTTTTGTGTGTGTGTGGGGGGATTTTATCATCTGTTTTTTACGATTAGGTTTAGGCGGGGGAGTCTTACAGGCAATAGCAAAAGATTTCGAAATAGTATCGCATTCGTTTCGAAAATATTCAGTTTCAGTAAGCAAAAAGCTCAAGAGATCGATCTTGTTCAAACAGTTTAAAGTAGATTTTTGTTAGAGAATCTTGCGTTTTAGTAAAGTAAATCATAATTTCTGTATATTTTTTTTGTGTTTGTTATAGGTGGGCTTTCTTTTAATAATGTATTATTTATATATATATGAAATATAGTTTTTTTATTATTATTATTATTATTATTTAGCAAAAATAGTTGGTTTTTCTTTTGTGGTGTATGTAAACCTTAATCGATATCTACATTATGTATGTATATAGGCTATATACGAGTATAATTTGTTGAAGCTTGGTCATATTTATTCTTGTTTATGTATTTTGGGCTAATGTTAGAGTAAAGCATTTTTTAATTTGTTAAGCCTTAAAGCTTTTGCCACAAATTCATTAAACAAAAATCGAATTAAACTGTTTGAACTTAAGGTTTAAGGAATACATAATATGTAAATATTTATATAAAATATGCTAGATATAATTTAATATGGTTTGAAGACGAAATAATAACATAGGTATGTTATGAAAACACTTTGAGGATATAGTGCCAAAATTTAAAATTAATCAAAACTTAAGGAATTTATATGAAACACAAAATTACTTGAAACTTTTAATTAAAACAAATTAAAATTAATCATTAATATATGTGGTCTTTCTTGAAAATTTGTGAAAGACAACTTTCCTTGTGTAATAAAATTATATAATCACTGAAAAATTTATTAGTTGCTTAAAATAGCGCAGATTTTTTTTTACATCGGTTTAAAAAAAATTATAATACATATAATATTTTTTTAGTTTTCAAAAATTTAATTTAAATAAAAATAATAATAAAAAGGAAAAGAAACCAACCAATAGAAGACTCCGTATTAGTTTCATGATTGTTTAATATATTTCGCATCATTTGTGAAAGACAACTTTGCTTGTGTAATAAAATTATATAAGCACTGAAAAATTCATTAGTTGCTTTAAATAGCATAGATTTTTTTCACATCGGTTTAAAAAAAATTATAATAATAATTTTTTTAGTTTTCAAAAATAATGTTTCAATAAAAATAATAATAAAAAGTAAAAAAACCAACAAATAGAAGACTCCGTATTAGTTTCATGATTGTTTAATATATTTCGCATCATTTTACATAAAACAAACAAATTTCCACAAACTTTAATAATCTTCTTTTATCGAATCAGATATACAGAAGATACAAAATGCAAATCTAAAACAACTTTCAAATATTAAGTCACAATAAGCAATTCGTAAATGTTTTCAAAGAAAATTTTTATATTTTTTTAAATTATAAATTGTTGTTTATAATGCCAATAATATTTCCTTTTTTTTGTAACAAACAAAAAATTTTTTATTTTAAAAAAATTATAATTTTACAACTGTCCTTTATTAAAACTCATTACAAAATTCGTTTTTGATACTTTTTTTGTTTTTAACTAAACTTTTTAATAATAAAAAAATTTGAAAAACTTTGTATTATTTTTTTTTGTCGATTAATTGCATGAAACAATCATCCCTATTTCCGTTGTTGTCATCGACATCGTCGTCGTTTTTATGTCAACATTCACCCCTATTCCCGTAGTCGTCGTCGACATCGTGGTCGTTTTTATGTCAACATCACTTCGATTCAACATCGTCGTCACATCAATCACCCCTATTCCCGTAGTCGTCGTCGACGCAAAACGACGTCGTCTTGTGACGACGCTGTAAAATCGGTATTCTCGTAGTCGTTTGTGATAACTATCGGTTACTATTGACACAAATTTGGTATTCTGTAAGGAAATGTGACGACGACGTTGAATCGAAACGACTCTGAATCTGTCGTCACAGTTGTTAGTAACGACTTGAAACAATTTGAAAGAATAACTTTAGTTTTTGTAAATTTAAAAAAAGGTTTTGTTTAATGACGTCAAGAATAACAATGTCGAGTAACAAATAGGGGCTTGGAAACAAAATTCCTCATAGGTACAAGGATTTTGTCTAATTTTAAGGAGTAAGTGAGAAAATTGGTGAAAAACAATTTAATTCCTTTGGAGCGCCTTTAAGAATCCTTTGCGGTTGTAGTTACGAATCTGGTCTTCTTTATTTATAGCAAAAATTTTGATATGGGTTCCATCGACATATCCAATTACTCCAGTAAATCTTGTTTTGTTAAAAAAAATTTAGTTTATGCTTCCGATTTGTCATCTTCAGTTACTTCCAATTGTATCCAAGGTGGACAAATCACCTCTCTAATGCATTCAGACAGGAATCTTGCAACTACTGGCTGCACTTACACTTAGGTTGTAAGGCCCCTGTCCAAAGGACCTCAATGTTGCTGACAACTTAATTATGACTGAAACATAGGTCCTGAGTTCACTTTTCATGATACGAACTATTTCTATAGGAACGATTACGTAATTAAATGCTGCCTTATTAAGACTTAAGTAATTCTAGAATCTAAAAAAAGTTGGAAGGCCGGCCAACAGATAACCTCAAATTACGATTTTAACACCGATGAACATACTCGTTATTTGGCATGTTTAAAATCATCGGATCATAGTCGAAGTATTATCCTTTCCAGTATAAGATTATTTTTACTTTCCTCATCGCTTGAATCTGAATCGGACACAAAAAACATTTCTTCACAACAGAAAATAAAAGTCAAAATAAATCAGCTGATGTAAAAATGTTACATCAGCTGTTGTTATTTCTTTCATGTTATCGATTACTAGTCGACGTCGTCTCATAGTAGTTACAGAATACCGAAATAGCATTGATGTGACAACGATGTTGACTCGAAGTGACGTTGACATAAAAACGACGACGATGTCGACGACGTCTACGGGAATAGGGGTGAATAATGCTAACATTTGTACATCAGCTGATTTATTTTGATTTTTATTGTGTTTTATGAAAAAATATTTTTGTGCCCGAATCAAATTCAAGCGATGAGGAAAGCAAGAAATATCTTATACTGGAAAGAAAATACGTCGACTATGATCCGATATCTTAAACTTGCCAAATAACGAGTATGTACATCGGTGTTAAAATTGTAATTTGAGGTTACCTGTTGGCTGGCCTTCTAACTTTTTATAGATTCGAGAACTACTTAAGTCTTAATAAGGAAGCATTTAAGTACGTAATAGTTCCTATAATGAAAAGTGAACTCAGGACATATGTTTCAACCATAATTAAGTTATAAGCAACATTGAGGTCCTTTGGAAAGGGGGCTTACAACCTAAGTGTAAGTGCAGCCAGTAGTTGAAAGATCCCTGTCGAAAACCCAGAATGCATAAGAGAGGTCATTTGTCCACCTTGGATAAAATAACTGAAGATGACAAATCGGAAGCAAAAACTAAATTTTTTCAACAGAACAGGGTTTTCTGGAGTTATTGGATATGTCGATGGAACTCATATTAACATTTTCGCTACAAGAAAAGAAGACCAAAATCGTTACTACAACCACAAAGGATTCTTAAAGGCGGTCAAAAGGAATTAAGTTTTTTTCCCCCAATTTTCTCACATTGCTCCTTAAAATTAGACGGAACTGTTTCTCTCCGAAATACTTGTACCAATGAGGGATTTTGTTTCCAAACTCCCCCTTTTTGTTATTCATTTTCATTCTTGACGTCACTAAACAAAACTTTTTTAAATTTACAAAAACTAAAATTATTCCTTCATATTGTTTCAAGTCGTTACTAACACCTGTGACGACAGATTCAGAGTCGTTTCGATTCAACGTCGTCGTCTCATTTCCTTACAGAATACCAAATTTGTGTCAATAGTTACCGATAGTTATCGAAAACGACTACGAGAATACCGATTTTACAGCGTCCTCACAAGACGACGTCGTTTTGCGTCGACGACGTCTACGGGAATAAGACCGATTACTTTGATTCCACATCGTCGACACATCAATGCTATTTTGGTATTCTGTAACTAGCATGAGACGACGTCGACTGGTAATCGATAACTTGAAAGAAATAACAACAGCTGATTAAATTTGATTTTTATTGCGTATCAGATTCAAGCGATGAGGAATGCAAGAATAATCTTAAAATTATAGTTATCAACGTTCACGCAGTTTCCCAAACGAGTAGATTCTTTGTTTGTAGAAACTAATAACTTCGTTTTGTCCTCGTTCACCATTAGGCCCATTTTCGCGGATTCCTTCTGTATACCTGAGAAGGCTGCAGTCACATCCCGCAGTTTTCGCCCGATGATGTCAACGTCATCAGCGTACGCGAGAAGCATGTGGCTTTTGTTGAATATAGTGCCACTCGTGTTTACTGCAGCTGTTCTCATTATTATCTCCATCACTATGTTGAAGAGATCGCACGATAGGCCGTTGCCTTGTTTTAGGCCTCGTCTGGTACAGAATGACTTCGTAAGGTCTTTGCCAATCTTCCCCGAAGACTTCGTGTCAGTCAGCGTCATTCCGCCAAGGCGTATCAGCTTCGCTGGAATACCAAACTCAGCCATGGCTTCAAGTAATTTCTGCCGTATCGAGCTGTCGAAGGCAGCTTTACAGTCGACGAAAAGATGGTACGTATCGATCTGTTTCTCTTGGATATTTTCCAGGATTTGCCGGAGGGTGAATATCTGGTCAGTTGTTGATTTACCAGGTGTAAAGCCACTCTGATAAGGCCCGATCAGGTTGGATAACACTGTCTTTAGTCTTTCACATAGCACACTCGACAGGAACTTATATGCGATGGGTAAAATGCTGATCCCGCGGTAGTTGGAGCACAGACTTGGATGACCTTTTTTCAGCACAGGACAGATTCCAATCGTCGGACATGCACTCTTTAAGCCAAACCGTGCGCAGGAGCTGGTGCATGCTCGTTATCAGCTCCTCGCCACAGGACTTGAAGAGCTCTGCCGGCAGACCGTCGGCACCGGTTGCTTTGTTGTTTTTCAGCCGCGATATCGCTCGTCTTACCTCGGCATGGCTTGGTGGTGGGCAATCTAAGCCGTCGTCGACAATTGGCGTGATACCTTCACATGCGCTGGCTTCTGGATGCAGCAGTTGCTGGAAGTGATCTCTCCATATGTGCAGCACACTCTGCGTATCCGTGACCAGATTTCCATCATTGTCCTTACAGGAGGGGAGGCTATTACCGTAGCCATTTGCTCTTACTTTCTGGTAAAATTTTCGGACCTCACCTCTATCCCTGTATCGCTCTATATCTTCGTTCTCCCGTTCCTTCATCTGACGTTTTTTTCGCCTAAATAGCTGTCTCGCCCGTTTTGCTTTCTCCTTATGCCGTTCCCTAACAGCACGGATTACAATTGGCTGTAGCGTTGCCCTATAAGCAGCATCCTGTTTCTCAGACGCTATGCGACATTCTTCATCGTACAAGGATTCGGCTGCCACTGTGTATCGGGAACGTCAGAAGTAGAGGCGTTGTGTCGTAGAAGTTGGGAGAGCTGGTTGGAGTAGGCAGTAGCTATCTCTGGGGTTTGGTTAGGTGCGTTTTTCGCTCTGCTCAATCTTGTGCGCACCTTGGCTGCCACCACGTAATGATCCGAGTCAATATTAGCATTACGGATCACACGGACGTCCATGACACTAGATGCATGCCTGCCATCTATTACCACATGATCAATTTGATTTTTGGTGTTTTAAACCTTAAGCCTTAATTAGTCTGCATTTAATTGCGTGCTGGAAGAAAGTATTTATATAATGAAAAGTGAACTCAGGACGTCGATTCCAGCCATAATTAAGTTGTCAGCAACATTGAAGTCCTTAGGATAAGGGCCTTACCACCTAAGTGTAAGTGCAGCCGGTTGTTGCAAGATTCCGGTTGAAACACTGAATGCATTAGAGAGGTCATTTGTCCACAATTAGGAATCGCAGCAAAACTATATTTTTTAAACAAAAAGGATTTTCTGGAGTTATTGGATATATTGATGGAACCCATATCAAAATTTTCACTCCAAATAAACTACAACCGCAAAGAATTGTTTAGCATCTCTTAAAGGCGGCTCAAAAGAATTAACTTTTAAGTTTTCTTCCAAATTTCTCACATTGCCCCTTAAAATTAGACGGAATTAGTTTCCAAACCAGCCTCTATTTGTTACTCGACATTTTCATTCTTAGCGTCATTAAACAAAATCTTTATACAATTTACAAAAACTAAAATTATTCCTTCAAATTGTTTCAAGTCGTTACCAACAACTGTGACGACAGATTCAGAGTCGTTTCGATTTAACGCCGTCGTCACATTTCCATACAGAATACCAAATTTGTATCAATAGTCATCGATAGTTATCGAAAACGACTACGAGAATACCGATTTTACAGCGTCGTCACAAAATTTGTGTCAATAGGCATCGATAGTTATCGTAAACGACTACGAGTATTCGATTTTACAGCGCCATCACAAGACGATGCCGTTTTGCGTCGTCGACGACAACGGAAATAAGGGCGAATTACAAAAAATTTGCTTATAACTTTAATGGGAAATTCCGGATAATCAAAAATTCTCTATAATTAAATTTTATTTTATAAAAATTGTATTGAGAACAGTCTTAAGTACAGTTTATTTTTTTCGTTTTAGGTCTCGAATATTTTCTATTTAAAAATAAATTTTGACAGCTGTTACAAATAATACAAAAAGAAATGTTTTCAAAATTTAGATTAAAAATAAGAAGCAAAAAAAAAATAAAATTAAGCAACTAGTTAAATATAAAAATATAATGAAATATAATGATTTTATTTTATATTTTTTTATAATTTATATTTTTTCGAATATAGTTTGTTTAAATATTGAAAACGTAATTATTTGAAGGATGAGGCGTTGATACTTCTGACGTTCACGATACACAGATTCCATGGCAACCGCCGCAACAATCGTGCTAGGATATAAAAAACGGCGCACAGACGAATCCTGGCACGATGAACAGGCTACAGCCAATTGTAACCCGTGCTGTTAGGGAACGGTACAAGGAGAAAGTAAAACAGGCGAGACAGATATTTAAGCGAAAAAAAAACGTCAGCTGAAGGAACGGGAGAACGAGGATATAGAGCGATACTGGGATAGAGGTAATGTCCTAAAATTTTACCAGAATGTAAAAGCAAAATGCTACGTTAATGGACTCCCCTCTTGTACTAACAAAAATGGAATTCTGGTTACAGATACGCCGGGTGTGTTGCATATATGAAGAGAACACTTCTAGCAACTGCTGGTTCCAGATGGCAGCACACGTGAAGGTATCACGCCAATTGTCGACGACGTCTTAGATTGCCCACCACCTAGTCAAGCCGAGGTAAGAAGAGCAATATCGTGACTGAAAAATAATAAAGTAGCCGGTGCCGATGGACTTCCGGCAGAGCTATTCAAGTTTGGTGGTGAGGAGCGGATAACGAGCATGCACCAGCTCCTACGCACGGTTTGGCAGAAAGAGTGCATGCCCGAAGATTGAAATGTAAGGGTATAATGTCCTGTGCTGAAAAAAGTTGTACTAAGTGTTTGTTCCAACTACCGCGGAACACCGCATATGAGGTCCTGTCGAGTGTGCTATGTGAAAGACTAAAGCCAGTGTTATTCAACCTGATCGGGCCTTATCAGTGTGGCTTTAGACCTGGGTAATCAAGAACTGACCAGATATTCACACTTTGCCAAATCCTGGAAAAGACCCAAGAGAAACAGATCGACTCGTACCATCTTTTCGTCGACTATAAACGCTGCCTTCGACAGTCCGATACGGCAGAAATTACTCGAAGCCATGGTTAAGTTTGGTATTCCAGCAAAGCTGATACGTTTTGCAGAATGACGCTGGCTGACACGAAGTCTTCGGAGAAGATTGGCAAGGACCTTACGGAGCCATTCTATACTAGACGAGGCCTAAAACAAGCCGACGGCCTATCGTGTGACCTCTTCAACATAGTGATGGAGATGATAATGAGGAAAGCTGCAGTAAACACGAGTGGCACGATATTAAACAAAATACACATGCAACTCGCGTACATTGATGACGTAGACATCAACGGTTGAAAACTGTGGGATGTGACTGCAGTCTTCTCAGGTATACAGAAGGAATCAGCCACTATTCGCATCAAGGCGAAATATTTTTATATTACACTGATTTGTGTACACGGCTCGGCGGAAGACAAAGATGAGGACATTAAAGATGCATTATATGAGCGCCTGGAGGAAATATATGACCACTGGCCTGCACATGACATTAAAATGACATTAAAGCCGGCGGCGATGAGCCACTCGTGTAACATGCATGTACCAGTTCATAAACACAATTTGGCTCAATGAGTGCATGCCCGATGATTGGAATCTGAGTGTCCTATGTTCCGTGCTTAAGAAAGGCGATCCTAGTGTATGTACCAACTATCGCGGGATTAGTCTTTTACCCATCGCATACAAGATTCTGTCTAGAGTGTTATGTGAAAGACTAAAGCCCATTCTGGCAAACCTGATTGGACATTATCAGTGTGGCTTTAGACCTGGTAAATCCACGACCGACCAGATATTCACACTACGACAAATCCTGGAGAAGACCCAAGAAAAGCCGATCGACACCTACCATCTGTTCATCGATTATAAAGCTGCATACGACAGAATTTTTGGATGCTATGGCTGATTTTGGGATCCCCGCGAAGCTAATACGACTTTGCGGGATGACACTGACTGACACGAAGTCTGCAGTGAAAATTGGCAAACATCTGTCAGAGCCATTTTCTACCTAGCTAGGCTTTAGACAAGGCGATAGTCTGTCTTGCGATCTCTTTAATATCATAACGGAGATGATCATGTGGAAGGCAGCAGTAAACAGGAATGGTACCATCTTCAACAAAAGCCACATGCTGCTCGCGTATGCCGATGATATAGATATCATTGACCGTTAATTGCGGGTGGTTACTGCGGCTTTTTCGAGCATCGAAAAGCAGCCGGCGGAAGTGGGTATGGTGATAAATGAGGTCAAAACCAAGTTATTTGTTTCAACGAACAAAGAGCCCACTCGTCTGGGACGCTGCGTGAACGTTGACAACTATAACTCTGAAGTGGTAGATGATTTTGTCTACCTTGACTCCGCCATAAACAAATATAATCGGCCTTATTCCCGTAGTCGTCGTCGACGCAAAACGACGTCGTCTTGTGACGACGCTGTAAAATCGGTATTCTCGTAGTCGTTTTCGATAACTATCGGTAACTTTTTACACAAATTTGGTATTCTGTAAGGAAATGTGACGACGACGTTGAATCGAAACGACTCTGAATCTGTCGTCACAGTTGTTAGTAACGACTTGAAACAATTTGAAGAAATAATTTTAGTTATTGTAAATTAAAAAAAGGGTTTGTTTAATGACGTCAAGAATGACAATGTTGAGTAACAAATAGGGGTTTGGAAACAAAATCCCTCATTGGAAACAGTTCCGTCTAATTTTAAGGGGCAAAGTGAGAAACTTGGGAAAAAAAACTTAATTCCTTTGGACCGCCTTTAAAAATCCTTTGCGGTTGTAGTTATGATTCTGGTCTTCTTTATTTGTAGCGGAAGTTATGATATGGGTTCCATCGACATATCCAATAACTTCAGAAAATCCTGTTTTGTTTAAAAAATTTAGTTTTTGCTTCCGATTTGTCATCTTGTTATTTCCTATTGTATCCAAGGTGGACAAGTGACCTCTCTAATGCATTCAGGGTTTCGACAGGAATCTTGCAACTACTGGCTGCACTTACACTTAGTAAGACCCCAGTCCAAAGGACCTCAATGTTGCTGATAACTTTATTATGGCTGAAACATATGTTCTGTGTTCACTTATCATTATATGAACTATTTCTATAGGAACTATTACGTAATTAAATGCTGCCTTATAAAGACTTAAGTAGTTCTCGAATCTAAAAAAAAGTTGGAAGGTCGGCCAACAGGTTACCTCAAATTAGGATTTTAACACCAAATACTTGTTATTTGGCAAGTTTTACGATATCGAATCATAGTCGAAGTATTTTCCTTTCCAGTATAAGATATTTCTTGCTTTCCTCATCGCTTGAATTTGATACGGGCACAAAAATATTTTTTCATGAAACACAATAGAAATCAAAATAAATCAGCTGATGTGCAAATGTTACATCAGCTGTTGTTATTTCTTTCATCGACGTCGTTGCATGTTAGTTACAGAATACCGAAATAGCATTGATGTATCGACGATGTGGAATCGAAGTGATGTTGACATAAAAACGACGACAATGTCGACGACGACTACGGGAAAAGGGGTGAATAATGTCAGTCTAGAAATCAAAAGACGAGTATTGATTGCAAACCGCTGCTATTATGCGCTAAGCAAGCGATTTAGTGACAAAGCGCTCTCTCGAAGAACAAAGATCCAACTCTACCAGACTGTGATCCTACCTGTCTTGCTCTACAGCGCAGAGTCCTTGGTAATTACACAAGCGTATCAAACTATTCTGGGAGTCAAGAGAAAAATAAATTGCAAAATATTTGGACCCATCATCGTTAACAGCGAGTATTGTCGTCGAATGAACCACGATCTGTATGAGCTGTACAACGATATCGACGACGATATCAAAAATACTGTATTTTGGTATTAAAATCGGATGTCCGGCTATCTGGTCGCTGATCGATTTACCAGGTCTAAAACCGCATTGACTTACTTCTTCATTTCTCTTGAATTGAGGTATGGTAACACGCTTTCTATTTTAGATTCACAACAAACGGCACCTACTTGTTTATCGACGAATGCGAACGTCACTGTTTGAGAATCTTTTACTAGACATAACGATTGATTCGACACTTATACTGCTGTCGACAACATCGAGGAAAGCCGACAATGACTGGATTCTTTAGTTGAATGTTCTACCGCATGGTAGTCGCGTCCGAAAATCGCATTGCCAGGGACCAATTATTTCACTGACTTTAGTTTTTAACCGTTCACATAGTACGCTCAATAGAATTTTGTAAGTAAATGGAAAATACAATTGTACCTTTACTTTTTATTGCATAATATCTAAGAAACGTAAAATGATTTTGGAAAAATTTAAAATTCGAAAAGAATTTTGATGATTTCCTTGCAACAAATACATAAGTTTTTGTGTTATAAATTTATAAAACGGTTTGAAAATTTCCTTCACTTCGCTGAGCTATAAATAAATAGCAATTTTGAACAACTGCAAAATACAAATCATAAAAAACTAGTCTACCTGAAGGCAAACAATGTCTTTTGTATTTTGAGGCTAACTCAACATACAAAGACAGATTTATATAATAATAAATAAAGTAAAATGCTCTTTAAACTCTAACTCAAATAATATCTTAAAAGACAAAATAATAAATGATCCAAAACATTTGGTGGTAAAATTAAAACTTTATTATCATTTTGATTTTCGGTTGTTGTTTTTAACTTAAAACTTAAAGATTACAAAAAAAAAACTTGTTGTTTTGTTGATTTTATTTGAACTAATATTACAAATAATAATTATAATAATAAAGATATGTATATAAATTAAAAGTATATAAGTTAAAATGTTATATAAAAAAAAGATAAAAGAAAAATACAAATTTAATTATTTTGCTGTACTTTAAAGTTTTAAAACACACGACGACAGCAACTTAACTTTAGCCAGAAAAAGAACATTATCGTAAATATAAAGACGATATAAAATAATATTAAATTAAAAAATAAAGACTCTTTTTAAGGTGGTGGTTAGTTATGAAGGGAGAGAATACCCTAAAGTAACAAAACAAAAAATTATCATTAAAAATTTTGTCCGTAAAAATTCAACAGGCTAATTAAAAAAAACAAACTTAAAATTTCTTAAACTTTAGGCGGGTTATTTTGTATTTCGCTTTTTGTATCTTAATTAAGGATATCTTTTGTGTTTTCAAAACATTTATAAATTAAATGTTTGGGGGAAGGGGCTTAGAATTTGTTTTTCTGGGGGCGGGAGCAAGGAAATTTAGTTAAAAAGTTTAGAGTTTAGGGCTGGTTATAATTAGGTTCGGATGTTTTGTTTTTGCTTCTTTTTATATTTATATTATGTATATATATATATAATTAAGATTGTATTAAAAAATATGTTTTTTTTCAGTTTTTTATTAATATTATTTTTTTCAATTTTTGTTGATTTTTTTTTTGTTGTGTTTTTTAGATATTATTTAAAAAATATATATAAATATTTGATTTATTAATAATTTTATTATTGTTGTTTCTTTTCTGTTTAATATTTAAAGTTTTTGTTTTGTTTTTTGCAAATATATATATGTATATAGTTTGCGTTTACTTGATGTGTTTTATTTTTAATTTTAATTTTTTTTGTATCTCTTTTTAGTTAATTTTAACATTAAGTTAAAGAGAGTGTTGAGGGTTTTTTTTTCTTGCGGGATGCCTTATGTGTGTATAAAATTGTTATGTATTTATAAATACATATGAGTTGTTATTGTTGGTTTTTTTTTGTATTTATAAAATTAGTTTTGTTTAATGTTTGAAAAAAGAAAAAACAAAGTGCAATACAATACAAAAATATAATTTTTTTTAAGGGAATATATAAAAAAGGAAAAATAAATAATTTTTAGAATTTGAGGTTAAAATAGTTTAAATTTTTTGCATAAATTATGAATTTTGTTGATTGTAATAATATTTTATTGTATGTAAAACAACAACAATTTTTAAAATGTACTTAAATTTTGGATAATTTGTTGAATTTGAATTTAATTTCAAACAACTTTCTTGGGCGATTTATTTTCTATTACATTTGTTTTGTTTCAAAATTTAGTTTTAAATATTGTCTAATATTTATTTGTTTTAGATTTAAATATCATTTTTAAGATAAATATAAATATCATTTTTAATATGAAAACGTATATTTTTGAAACAAAATCGATGTCTTTGCTAGGACTTTACATTGGAGTTTTCAGAGATCAACAATTTTATTGATTAATCTCCAGAAACAATTACACTGAACAACAAATTAGGGGCGAAAAGCTCTCTGCCAGATCAAACTATATAAAAAGCTTAGATGTTGTACTCTGGAATCCAAAAACAAATTGAAATAGGGAAAATGGATATGATTTTGAAAAATTGAATTTAAAGGGTAAAGATAGTCAATTATTGAATATCATGAAACTCAAAAATTCAAATGGGGTTGCCTTTGAAACTAACAAATTTTTTAATAGAATTAGAAAACTGTTGATAATTTCAAAATTTCCAAAATTTTACTAAGTTTGAAACCTGCGAACGAATAAAACGAGACAGAAATCCAGAATCCTATTGATAAGTGCCTTATTCTCCGATTTGATTTACTGAGGCAGAAATGAGAACGTTAAAATTGCCTTTTCGCTCATTTGAAAAGAGTTTACTTGATGAAAAGAGTGTGATCCCAAATCAAAGAAAAAAATAACACTTTTGGTAGAAATTTAAATTTTAGATGAAAAGTTACCATAAAGACAAAAAATCCCCTAAAAAGTTTCTTGCCAACCTTAGGGTCTGGCAGGTATTAACACCCTTCATTATTATTGCCAAACTTAATCACTTGCATATCAACGACCAATTAGTATTTTATAATTCCGTTTTTGAAACATCAAACAATTGCACATTTTAGCATTTTTCCAGCACTTACTTAGCATCTCGAAACTTTACTCATATATGAATTTTTATAAAAAAAATCGATATGATATTGAACATTGCTCTTTATTTGGTTGTTTTTTTTTTGAAAACTATTAATTCCCGGCATTTACGAAACATAGCGTTCAGCAATAAAATACAATTTGAATTTAAACATTTGAAAAATTCTATCTACCAAATTTGTTAATTTTAACATACGAATTATACAATTTTCTAATAAGTATTTACTTTACAAATAATTAGAAATTTGGGAAAAACATATACAATTTTGTAAAAAAAATTTAAAATACATTTACGATACCATATATTCTTACAAATAAATTCTAAAGTCAAAAACTTTTGAAAATGTTCTGCATTTCATTTTGAACACAACGAAGAGAATTTGATTTTCGATTTTTAACTTTTCGGTAAAATTTTATCAAATTCTTTCAAAACATTCTCAATTAATTTATATAAAATAATAAATAAAAGCTTTAGTTAGTTATTCATATTATTACACACACACATGTTCATATAAAAGCAACAAAGTTCTAAAAAGTGAAAAAAAAGAAATAAAATCTTGTTTTTTTGTTGTTGTTTGTTTGTTTGTTTTAGTTGTGTTAAAATAAAATATATAATATAACTGTTTTATGTGTTCTTTTTTCCAAAGAATATTCAACCAAAATATATGAATATATATGTAGTATTATGCATATATATTGTATGTATATAGAAAATATATACTTTATATATGTATATATATATGTATTTAAAAAAAAAGAAAAATTAAATATTTATAAACATTAATTCCCACTGATGTTACGTTTTATTATTTATATCACTAAGATTGGGCGGACTTCCTGGTTGTTGCTGCTGCTGCTGTTGTTGCGATTGTTGCTGCTGCTGTGACGTCAGTATTGTTGGTGTTGACAAAGTCGAAGCTTGTGTTATGATTGTTGTAGCTGTTATGGTCTGTTGTTGTTGTTGTTGCGATTGTTGCTGATGTTGTGGTGTCGTTTGTTGGTTCTGGTTCAGATGTTGCTGCTGTTGTAGTTGCTGCTGCTGCGGCTGCTGTTGTTGATTGTGATTGTTTAAGGGATTATTTGAATTGCACAAAACACTATATACAGAGTCGACTTTGCTTAATTTCTCAAATAGCGGTATTAGTTCCAACAGCTCACAATCGCTGGCATCATCGAACCAGGATTTAACAGGAACCTGAAAAGAAAAAAAGATGGGAAATTCAATTAATAATAATGATAATATGAAAATTTAGATAAATTTAAGATAAATAATACAGATATTATAGAAAAACATAGGAAATATATTTAATATAGATAATACAGATAATACAATACAATTCAGATAATTCTACTAATTAACACTAGTAAAGATAATTTAATTTATAAAACAGATTACAAAATAAGAACTAATTTCCGATTGATTCGACACTATAAAGCGAAGTTGCTGTCGTTGTACTTAACAAAGACAGGGATTGAAGCATGGATGTCCCGCATGAGAGTCGCGTGTTGTAAGCATCATGCCACGGCCGGCCTAATAGTATATCATATAGATAAATTACATGATTTTGATAGATAATTAAGATAACTTATAAATCAAATAATTTAGACAAATAGGTATTTAAATAATTTAGATAATAAATACATATATTATAGTTCAAATCAGAGTTCGAAAAAAAAACACTACGTTACACGTACGGTACGTAGAGGATACACATACGCTACTCCTTTTTTTTAGTGTTTGCGATACAACCAGAATACCGGACGCTACGATTGTCAAAAGACGAACACAAACGCTATGATAACGTAGCGAACTTCGAACACAAACACTAACTCGAATTGATAGTGTATTTTTAAGCTAACACAAATTTCGTTTAGTGTATTTTTTCTCTGGAATGACTAACACAGTACAACATTTTTCAGCTCATTGATTTGGGACTCAATTCTGAGAACTGCACGTGAAAGTAGCCCCAAAAAGATGAAGTTCTGCTTCATTCGTTTTGTCAAGTTACATGCCATAATAACTTAATATTGATTTGAAGTTAATAATAGTAATCGTAGAGGGGAATTTTTCACATTTTAGGCTCTTTTGTTTAACATAACTCGAGAACCAATTGCTGAAACATATTTAAAAAAATTAAGAATTATAATTCCTTTAATTTGTTCGTATGACGTTTTTCTACACAAGAAACAGTTTCACTTTTCCATTCATCAAATGATTTTGAACTGGATTTATTTTGTAGCAGTTACAATAAAACTGTTGTACTCCGTGGCGTATGATTAATGTGGAATATTACTTTGCTGATAACCATACGCCACCATATAACAATATAACAAAAAAGGCTTAATCATGACATATTCCCTTATACGATAATTACTAACTTCAAATCGATATTAAATTATTATGGCATGTAACTTGACAAAACGAATAATGCAGAACTTCTTCTTTTTGGGGCTACTTTCACGTGCAGTTCTCAGAATTAAGTCCCAAAATCATGTGTTGTACTATCTAAATAAGGGTGTGTTGCATATAGTGTTCTCTGAAATCTTATGCCGGTGTTTCCAAAGATTGTATTTTCGAATGTGATTTTTACAGGTTGAGTAACTTGAAAGGTATTTCTACAGAACATTGCCAGGATAGTTGTGTGCAAAAAAGTGGAGGTTAATTGAAAACTCTATTTATGTGTAATTCATATATAATTTCAGATAACCCGATTTTCACTAAATTTGGTGTTCTAAAATTGAATTGTTGAAAAAATTTATTTATCAAATAAACCGAAACCGCGTTTCTGAAAAATTGATTTAATTTAAATTCAAATCTATTTATTTGTTACATAGCTTATTATTAAAAAATTAATTATAACATTTGAAATGTATTAAAGCACATTTAAAAGAAAAGTTTCTAAACTAAAAATTATAATAATCTTCATACTTCATTATTTGATTATTTCAATATTTCAATATTTCAATATTTCAATATTTCAATATTTTAATATTTCATTATTTCATTATTTTATTATTTCATTATTTCATTATTTCATTATTTCATTATTTCATTATTTCATTATTTCATTATTTCATTATTTCATTATTTCATTATTTCATTATTTCATTATTTCATTATTTCATTATTTCATTATTTCATTATTTCATTATTTCATTATTTCATTATTTCATTATTTCATTATTTCATTATTTCATTATTTCATTATTTCATTATTTCATTATTTCATTATTTCATTATTTCATTATTTCATTATTTCATTATTTCATTATTTCATTATTTCATTATTTCATTATTTCATTATTTCATTATTTCATTATTTCATTATTTCATTATTTCATTATTTCATTATTTCATTATTTCATTATTTCATTATTTCATTATTTCATTATTTCATTATTTCATTATTTCATTATTTCATTATTTCATTATTTCATTATTTCATTATTTCATTATTTCATTATTTCATTATTTCATTATTTCATTATTTCATTATTTCATTATTTCATTATTTCATTATTTCATTATTTCATTATTTCATTATTTCATTATTTCATTATTTCATTATTTCATTATTTCATTATTTCATTATTTCATTATTTCATTATTTCATTATTTCATTATTTCATTATTTCATTATTTCATTATTTC
Source organism: Muscina levida (assembly GCA_964034835.1). Classification (NCBI taxonomy): domain Eukaryota; kingdom Metazoa; phylum Arthropoda; class Insecta; order Diptera; family Muscidae; genus Muscina; species Muscina levida. The sequence continues at coordinate 117,808,871 of OZ035883.1, read as the reverse complement.
ATTATTTCATTATTTCATTATTTCATTATTTCATTATTTCATTATTTCATTATTTCATTATTTCATTATTTCATTATTTCATTATTTCATTATTTCATTATTTCATTATTTCATTATTTCATTATTTCATTATTTCATTATTTCATTATTTCATTATTTCATTATTTCATTTTTTCATTATTTCATTATTTCATTATTTCATTATTTCATTATTTCATTATTTCATTATTTCATTATTTCATTATTTCATTATTTCATTATTTCATTATTTCATTATTTCATTATTTCATTATTTCATTATTTCATTATTTCATTATTTCATTATTTCATTATTTCATTATTTCAGAATTTCAGAATTTCATTATTTCATTATTTCATTATTTCATTATTTCATTATTTCATTATTTCATTATTTCATTATTTCATTATTTCATTATTTCATTATTTCATTATTTCATTATTTCATTATTTCATTATTTCATTATTTCATTATTACATTATTTCATTATTTCATTATTTCATTATTTCATTATTTCATTATTTCATTATTTCATTATTTCATTATTTCATTATTTCATTATTTCATTATTTCATTATTTCATTATTTCATTATTTCATTATTTCATTATTTCATTATTTCATTATTTCATTATTTCATTATTTCATTATTTCATTAATTCATTATTTCATTATTTCATTATTTCATTATTTCATTATTTCATTATTTCATTATTTCATTATTTCATTATTTCATTATTTCATTATTTCATTATTTCATTATTTCATTATTTCATTAGAATCCTTTGCGGTTGTAGTTACGAATCTGGTCTTCTTTATTTGTAGCAAAAATTTTGATATGGGTTCCATCGACATATCCAATAACTCCAGTAAATCCTGTTTTGGTAAAAAAAAATGTAGTTTATGCTTTCGATTTGTCATCTTCAGTTACTTCCAATTGTATCCAAGGTGGACAAATCACCTCTCTAATGCATTCAGGGTTTCGACAGGAATCTTGCAACTACTGGCTGCACTTACACTTAGGTTGTAAGGCCCCTGTCCAAAGGACCTCAATGTTGCTGACAACTTAATTATGACTGAAACATATGTCCTGAGTTCACTTTTCATGATAGGAACTATTTCTATAGGAACTATTACGTAATTAAATGCTGCTATATTAAGACTTAAGTAGTTCTCGTATCTAAAAAAAAGTTGGAAGGCCGGCCAACAGATAACCTCAAATAACGATTTTAACACCGATGAACATACTCGTTATTTGGCAAGTTTAAAATCATCGGATCATAGTCGAAGTATTTTCCTTTCTAGTATATTATATTTCTTGCTTTCCTCATCGCTTGAATTTGATTCGGGCACAAAAATATTTTTTCATGAAACACAATAAAAATCAAAATAAATCAGCTGATGCACAGATGTTACATCAGCTGTTGTCATTTCTTTCATGTTATCAATTACCAGTCGACGTCGTCTCATTGTAGTTACAGAATACCGAAATTGATGAAGTTTTAAAAATGATGTGACGACGATTTTGAATCGAAGTGACATTGACATAAAAACGATGACCATGTCGACGACGACTACGGGAATAGGGGTGATTATTTCATTATTTTTAAATTTTTAATATTTTTATATGTTTATATTTTTATATTTTTATATTTTTATATTTTTATATTTTTTATATTTTTATATTTTTTTATTTTTATATTTTTATATTTTTATATTTTTATATTTTTTTATTTTTATATTTTTATATTTTTATATTTTTATATTTTTATATTTTTATATTTTTATATTTTTATATTTTTATATTATATATATTTATATGTTTATTTATATATATTTTTATTTTTTTATTATTATATATTTTTAATATACTTTATTTTGACATTTTTTGTCCAATCGAACTTACCGCATTGTCTGGATGAAATATATAACTAGCTGGTGAATTATCAACAATAACAATTTTTTGTAAATCACGTCCAAGGCGATTAAGATCCTTAATATAATTTCCCCTGTAATAAACGCATGATTCCCTAAACAGTCTTGCACGAAAAACATTCCATCTGAAATTGAATGATAAGAGTGTCATATAAATTATTGAATTTTCAGTCACATCAGAACAAAAGTAATACTTACTTATCTAACAGATCGGCTACCGGATCTGCATATTTGGCTAGTGATGCTGTAAATAATACACATTCGTATAGTTCACCCATTTTTCGTAGGAATTCATCAACATAGGGCCGTTTCAACACATAAACCTGATGGATTGTGCCATCAATTTCCACTGGGACAATAAAATCAGCATTTGGGATTGGCTGCAAAGAGGGAAAGATGAAAATATGAATTTAAATTAAAGATAAGAAAAATTAAGATATCGAATATTTAGAAGATATGGGAGATCTTGGGAAAATATCCTAAAAAATATCAGTCTATTATATCCAAATGCTTAAAGATATCACGCACTTTTTTTATTCAATTTGTTATTTAAAAAATCGGAAATACTTGTAAGGCCGCGTTTAATTTCAACTATTAAAAGTATTAAAGTTCTTCCGTTAGGGAATCCTTTATAAAACGATATAAGATCGTTTTTAAAATCAGACTGCTTTTAATTAACTGCATATAATTAGATCTCCTCAAAGTATGCTTTACATACCACAAAGGATAGCTGTTCATTTAAATTATTTATAAAAACTAAAAAAACTAAAACAGAAATACAATTTCCTACAACAAGATTTCCCTACACCACAATAAACATTGTACAAAAAATATGCCCAAGAAAGCCCCTAAAAATGCCTTAAAATATGCTATAGGACAACAATAAAGAAATGACATAAAGCGGAAGTAAAACCTCCCCAAGTATGCCATAGAAATGGCGAACATGTTCACAAATCCTCAAAGAGTACTTTACTTAAACGTTTAATGGAAAACATCTAAAAGTATGCAGCACATAGCTAATTAAACTATAAAAATAAAACAGCTGGGCGTGGGGACAGCTTAAGCATAAAAGCATACTTCAAATGTATGACTGCAAAGGCTAAATAGGCCACCCCCCTGAATTAGGCAACACTAAAAACAAAACAATTTAAAGACAATCGCCCCGCAACAAATTAAAAAGCCACGAAAATTCTTTTTGATAACATTTTTCGAAATTAGAACAATAATTTTACTTGTATACAATATGACAGTTGTAGCTTTATATTAAATGTTCGTCCTCAACACACACACACACAACAATTCTCCTTGGCATGAATCATAAAAATACGAAATTTATTGAGCTCTCTTTCTCTGCGTGGTAATGCGTTATTTTGTTCGCCCTCCTTTTTGTGGCTATCAAAAACAACAACAACAACAACACAAATATAAAGGCCAAAATTATGACTCATCCAATGGCAGTCAGCCGCCGCCACGACAAAAAAATGCAAACATTTCAGTTTCTATAAAAAGCAACAGACTTGCAGACAGGAACTCACTTGCCACCGACAACAGCAACAGCAATTGAAGGACATTTACATTTTCGACAAAGGATTCAACAAACAGAAACAAGCAAACATTCATTCATCAATAATGTCGACGACGGTGGCGTCTCTTACGAGTCTAAAATGTCTCAACAATAAAAGGCGAAAGTTTGCAAGAGTTGTGGTATAGAACTTTGCACTAAAGCTGAATACAAAACAAACAAAAACAAACTGAAAATAATTGCCCATAAAAAGCATTTCCCCCACTCAGCCTTAGAGTATGCTATGAAAGTGGTCAAAACGTCAAAATGCCGCTGTAGAAATAGTTCATTTCAATAGTATCAAGGACAGCGAAATAGTTTCACATAGACGAGTGTGCAAGTGTGCGAACAAACGCAAATAGCCACGATTACCACCCTGAAATTCCTTTTAAACTTGAGCTATATTGACTATAAGTAATACCTGGAACGGTTAGGTGGTATAACAAATTACTTTACAAGTATGCGGCATATATAAATTATTGCATTACCTAGATGAACCGGGGCAGAGAGAGCTTTCAACTTTTAATTAGTTTATATTAGGCTATATTTAGTTTTCTTTGAACAGCGTTGGCGGATAAATGAGGAAATTCCACGAAGATTTCATTTACAACTTTATGGTCAGCTTAGATACGGGTGAAAGTTGCCATATTATGGAATAAACTAACCCAGGAATAGCCAATATCAGATTTTGGCAGAGATTTCGCCAGAAACTATGGAAAAAAAAGAAAAGCAAATATGACCGACTTTGAGCTTGATAATTTTTTATAGGCTAATTAGCTGTTTTGATATCTACTCATATGTACAAGAAAACATCACAATAAATCTTTACAGTATTTTAAGATTTTTTTGGGACTCTTTGCAGTAAGTCATGATTTTTTTTGAGATATCTTAGAAGAACTTTGCTTTTGAGGTTGGTCAAAGAGCTTTGAGCCTTGTTGAGTTACTTAAATCGCGTGCCACCATCGATGCGTGCTAGGGAGTTGGTAACTGAAGTTACTTAAGCTCAACACAACACAAATGATATCTTAGTGGTTTTGACAGACCTAAGAAACTAGAATCGGGTGCGGGGGTCTAATGAGTCAGTGTACTTAAATAAAACAAGCGTTATAAGGATATGCACCTAGAATGTCTAACCACTTGACAAATACAAGGCTGATATCACCGCCATATAGGAAATGCGATGGACGTTAAGGAGATGTACAGTGAATCTCAGTGGGAGGTTGTCCTTGTTGCGGCAGGAGTTGTATAAGTTTTGCATAACTTTGATCGCACGCTCACAGCACTGGTTGCTTCGGCCAATGTTGACTGGAGATTCATCTGTTTTCCAGTTGGTCTTTAAGCATTTGAACTAGAACTACAACACCTGTCTTTTTGCCAGTATTCACACTTGTTGTATCGGCAACAATCATCACAATTGATCCCCACAGGTTGAACTCATCTAACACATTCTGGAGTACTTCTGCGATTGTTTGAGCTTTCACCATATTTCAATTTGAGCGCAGTCAACTTAATTTCTTTAGATTCATTCTTGAGGACCACGGCCTGATATTCAAAGCTCTCAATGTGTTTGCCGTCAAAGTGCATGCTCCACTTCTCCAGATAAAGCGTGCTTACCAAGTACTTCTTCACGCGAGCAGCTTCCTTAAAGATAGCCTTGTGGATTCCTGACTGAGATGGGGTTGGAATTTCAATGCCCTCAGCGGAAAGCTGGTGGCACACCGTTGCTGCTCCGTGGGACGACAGGTTTGAGCTTGTAACAAGGCATCTTGCAATGCCTGTTGGGTTATGCTTCCATTTGCTCGTTGATGCTGCATTTTCATTCTCCCAAGGACTATCTGTACTATCGAATGATAGTCAATCGGAACTATCAGGTATCGCTGAGCTGGTAAGTGTGAACACATTCGCTTCCATTGCCCTGTTTCGCTTGGATGGGTGGATGGTATTGTCACCACCAGGTTTGCCGCTGGAATAACCAACGTTGCCTTTGCTCTCAATTTGCAGTTTTTAGAGGTTCTCATCCTCTTTGCACATCCATTCGCTTTTACCTTAGTCCTTCAACGTATCAAAGTTTTGTTTTTTTCTGCAACGCTCGTTGTCTTCCAGAAGTTTTGTTAGTTTTGCACAAATGGCTTGATGAGATATATGCGGGAAATTCAATGTTTTGCTCAATAGGGCTTTAAGCTCTATAGCAATAAGACCGATCATCTCTCTTCTTTGGCAGTGGACTTTAGAAATTTGAAGCGTCCAATGACGTGGTTTTTCAGAGGCATGCGACTCCGTTCACTCAATGGTGCTTTAACAATTGCCACGTTGCCTCTTCTTGATGGCGCTTGAAACTGACTAGGTTCTTTGTCCAGGTTTCCTTGTACTCCGTGTTAGCTCTTCTTGGATTAAACTGTGCCAAAAATTCGCTCGTAACTAAAAGGAAAGAAAACTAGGCATCGCAAAACTACATATCCCCGAGATAGCTAATGCCTATTGCAACCAAGTCTCTTACTGCAAATAAACGCCATTAATTCCATTGTTTCTGATACTCAATGGCTATACACTAAGTATTTTATGACCAAAATGAAACCACTCTGCGACAAGTCCTGGTACTATGAAGAATTGTCGGAGAAAAATGATAATGCATACAAGGCAACAATCCAGTCAAACGTAATGCACGCCATAAGAAAGCGATATAAAGAGAAGAGGAGAAGGACGAAACTCCCCATTAAACAAAAAAAGCTTGTATGAAGAAAAAATTTGTCTTTCATTTTCTTCATACACAATTGATTCAACGAACGCTTTAACGAAAACTAAGGGATAGAAGTGAAATCCGAAAAGTATTCAGTAAATGTTATGGAACAAGGATAAACTGTTAAGTTTAATAAAAAATTTTAAAATTCTATTTATTATATCAACAGTTAGCTTTTCGATAACACTGCACAACAATTACAAGGATCGACCTATAAATTTTGATAGAGGTGACAGAGTAAGAAGACACGTGTATCGGCGTTTTGAAAGTTTACATCTGGGTTTCATTTTAGGGGGAGGTAAAGTTTCCCCCAAATACAAATTTTTTATTGGTATTGAAAATCGAGTTACAATTAAAGTATATGGTATGTTCAACAAAGTTATGTAAAATGTTATAGATAACCATTTTGTAGAATATATTAACCCTCTAATTTTTCAAGGTATGGGTCTTTTTTGTCCTTTTTTTTTAAAAAGAGAAAAAAGACCATTAAAACTGGGATTTAAGTGGTTGAAATGTTCCGCAAAAATATTCGCCGTGAAACTTTATTATAAGTCCCTGAGAACACTAAAAGGGAAATTAAACCAGAAAGTCAGAAATGGCACACAACACCTTGTAACGGACCTTGTAATTTTGGAAAAAAATTGATTTTGTTCTACTGTGTAATATACACCTTTCCCAAATATAACCTTGGATGGTATGAAAATTCGTAAAAGAAACTTACGAAGTAAAGGTCCAAAACGCTGGGATTTACCTATATGTACCCTTATCCCTAAGGGGATAGTGTATTTCCCCATAACACTGTATATTATTATATTATAATTTCATGATTTTAACGGTGATCAGTGAGTTAAATAATCAGCCATGACTCAACAATTTTAAATAACTACATAAAGTCATAAATTCTCCAAAGTTTTCCGCCTACCCCTTCTAAGAACAATAATGACAATTACGACGACTTGGATCCCTTTAAACAATTGTGATTACATTCAATTGACCATCTCTCGGCATGTTCTACAATTGTTAAGTAATGTGATTTGATGTAATACTATACTCTCCCCCTCCCAACCCAATCTTTTTCTTTCTTTGCCTTAAAATATGCAACACAAATCTTCGATAGTGAAAAATTATAAATGATAATAAATATCTCAACTACATGACACCATCAAGTCCTTGAAATGTATACCCACCACCACCAACACATATAACCAGTGAAAGGGCACATTGTTGGCCGTCGTAGATGGTCAATGATAAATAAAATTGTATATTTAGATTCTCAAGGAAATTTTCCCAATGAAAAGCGGGCGAAATGCGTTATGTGAACTCACAGTTAGTAAGGCAGAGTCAGTTCACAGTACAATGCATGGTCGAATGATGACACATTGTTCCCGCAACTGATATAGTTACAAAACGGAAGTACAAGTAAAATGGGTAATTTTTTATTATCAAGAATCCATAAACTTTGTATAAGAAACACTTGGGTGGGTGACTGGCGGCAGTGGTGGGTTTATGCTAAAAATATAAACTGAAAGAACCCAAGGATGCTTGCTTGCCATACAAAAGGATGAACAAGGATATAAATTTTACTGTCAGCCATAACTGTGAATAACACCTATGGCGTTGGCTGTGGTGGATAATGCCATAAAGGCAAACCAAGTTACGTAATATACAACTGACTACATTACTGCGCCATTAAATGAAGAGAAATTACTGTCATTTGTCAAGAGCTGCATAAGGGGAGGTTGGGTTAGGAAGGAACTCCTGAAGGAGTGGTGTTGGTGTCAAAGAAAACAGACATAGAAATGTAGTTTGATTACACTTACCTTAAAACTACTGTGCACTAATGTTTCATCCAAATCGATAACCATACATTTTTTGTGCATATCCGAATGCCTAACCTGAGGTAGTAGGTACCTTTGTTGGTCCGGTAATGGTGGCGGTGTCGTGGACCCATCGATAGGTGTACCATTTTGATTTGTTTTTGTACGATTACGACGCCAACAGCATAAAATCGATTGAAAGAAACCGCGTTTCTGTGGTTTTAAACGTTCCACATCATCTGTAATGGAGAAGAAAAAACAAAAACATGAATAAGATGTCTAATACCAAAATTTAAAATTGAATTATAAAAATATATTTTTAAATATGTTTAATGTTGACTTTAAAGTTCGATTAACAAGAGGAGGAAAAATCGTTCTAGAGATAGATGCCCAAATAATCGAAATTGTCGTAGAAGCCATTAGATCGCTGTTGTGTTCCATTTCCATTTTGTCCCAATCAATTAAAACATAACTTAAAAACAACTTAAATGTATTTTAGTATATTTTTGAGACAGTGTTCGGCAAAACCGAACGCACTCACACACAAAAATTGTGTGTTTGTGAAGAAAATGTACGTACATTTGCTTCATAAAGCAGCTGCTTTGAATCAAATATAGCTTCGTGAACATGTGAATTGCCGATCGTGACTGTGTGAAAAACAGAATTATTAGCAGCCTCGCGAGGCTATGGGATGACTATAACTGTTTTAAGGAGAAATGGAATTCGAAATTTTACATGGTTTACCCTTTGACAGTATCACGCTTTTAGCGTAGTGTTTTTAAAATAATTGAATTTTGTAGCATAGTGATGATGATGATGCGATTCATATCAGCAATAATGCAACGGTAATGATTATATGGAAGCCATTTCATTTAATATTTTATAGAAAATGGAAGTTTCCATTACAGTTCATGTAAAGTATCGTCTCACGTTCCATTAAATCTTAAAATAAACTTCTGTAGATTAAATATAAAACTTTACTTTGAAAAAATAAACATAAAACGCAGTTGCACAAACATTTCTTTGATATATAACATTTCTCTTGAACTTTTTTAGAGTAAAGCGTTAAAATATACTCTTACAGTTTAAAGAAAATCCTGCTATTACAACAGTTAGTACAACAAAACTTTAGAGTAGTCTAAGGATAACAATTCAAAAACTTAAGCTCAGCAACGAAAACAGGTAGTTTCAAGGGTAAATCATATAGGATAGCCTAAAAATATGCTGTATATATGAAATACTTAATACGCCACAAAGTATGTTGAGATCTAAAGATGTAATATAACTTAAAATCTTAAAATAGTTAAGAAAATGTCACGTAAACTATAATTGCAGGTAATGTATTAATAATAAAGGGTTATCCAATGAGAGGTGTTATTGTGGATGACCCGATATATCGGTAGCTGTCACTTTTGAAGCTTTTATTCTTTGATATTTGACAAGTAGAAACTACGCCATTACTAAAAGTGGAACGATACACGCTTCAACAACGCATTGTAATTAGTAAAATTCACTACAAAAATGGTGAAAATCTTGCAGTCACAGTTCACATAACTAAAGCAGTTTTTGGTCGTCGTGAAGCACCTTGTCGGACCGGAATACAGAAATTGGTGGAAAAATTCGAGCTGTTGGGACAAGTTAGTGATGTGAAGAGTAAAACCCGTGCACGTCGCAGAGTGGGGTATTGAACACCCAAAACGGAGATTAATTCAAGGAAAAGTCCGATCTTAGCCAAATTTGGTACAGATGATCCATTTGCTATAAGATCGATTGGTTTAAAGTTTTTAAGAAATCGGTCCATAAATACATATAGTCCCCATATATAAACTTATATGTATATATACTGTAGTAGAATCAAACCTTTATAAAAGCTACGGTTTATGTCCGATCTCTTTGAAATTTTATACTGATTTATGTTTTAAATATATATTAATGCTTACGTACATATGTATACACACTTATGTATTTATATACAGGGTGGACCAAAAAGCTGTATCCATTTGAATAAGTATCTGCATAGAGCAACCTCGGTGGGGTGAGGCGGAGGCGTTGGGAAAGGAAAGAACTGCCAATGGAAATTCATGATTACAGCGTCATTCCAAGTTGTTGCATATCTAATGGAAGGCGTGCACAGAATGCTCACTGTGTCTCCTCTCCTCTCTGCAGATGGAAGTGGTATTTTTGGTAGCGTATTATCGAATAACGTACACTGAGGCTAAAATTTGAGAATGATATTGACAATAATGCTCTTAGATAATCTATTATGCACATTACATCTTAAGCGAAGGGCTCGAAAAACATATTTAAAATAAAATAATTTTCGGAGACGCTGTTTCCATTTCAGTTACTTTATGACAAAATGTCATACAATATTAAATACCAGTCAAATAACAATTTGCAATCAGTCACTCGTGTTTTGCAAATAAAACCATTTTAAAAACAAAACCTCGAAATGAATCAAATTTTATAAAAGAAACTTGTACTAGTTAGAAGGTATTTCTCTGAATTTAGCATGAACAACTAGTTTTAGTGCTTGTAATTAATCAGTTCTGAATTAACTTTCCCAAATATTCAGATATTTTAACGTTGTCAAAAAAATTGCTGTGACGGCTATAAAATCTAGAGTTGTTGTAAAATAATGTCATTTAGCCGAATTTTCAATTTGAATATTATCAAGGCAAATCAGCATATATTGCCTTTGGTAGGGTATAATTAAAAATTAATGCTCAGCAACAAATTGCAATACAGCAAAAACAAAAAAATGAGGCCAAATCAAACCAAACGAATTTCCCACCGTTTTCGCAGGAGTGTCTAATATCACAATTTATTTAATAAAACAAATTGGCGCAAAAACGCGCAAAATGTTTTTCTTGATTATGTAAGTACAGATGTTATTTTACAATTATGTTGATTTTTCAACAGGGTTTTACCCGGAACCATTTTAAAAATCTACATACATTTCAAAAATACCTTAAATTTAGACCATTTTTCTTAAAAATTATTAAAAATAATTAAACATATTTATTGTATACAACTAATTGTTATTCCCGTTCTTCAATAGCTGACGTTGAATAATCCATAACAATAATTAGCTAAAAGGCAAAACTTTCACTCCAAAATACCGATATTTCACTTTTCGCTAATACTTAGAAAAATCAAAAAAAAATTCCGATGTTTGAGAGAACATAGAACTTTAAATAAACAACATATGATTGATTCTAGTATATATTGAATCAGTATCTTGTGTACAATTATTGAGTGCAAAATTTTAATTGGAAATCGCATTTTTCATTTTTCAATTAATCTCCGTTTTGGGGGTCCCATACCCCACTGTGCGCCGTCCCCAGTCAGTCCTACCAAGCAGCGTCAGTAAATCCTGCATCTGGTACTCCCAACTTTTACACCGTTCTTAAAGATTTTGGTAGAATTTCTTGCGTTTTGTAAATTTCTCATCTATCCTCATGACATGACCTAGCATTAAATTCGTCATGCCCTTGATTACTGCCAAAACTAATTTTCGCTAATTTCCTTTACACTGATCTTACTTTAATTGCCTTTACATCCCATGAATGAGGTATGGGAAAGCTTCTCGCCTCATTGTACATTAACACACTTTCTATTTCTAGACTCACAACAAACGGCACCTACTTGTTTATAGACGAATCCAAACTTTAACTGTTGAAAAGCTTTTACTAGACATGCCGATTGACTCGACACTATACTGTGAAGTTGCTGTCGGCAAAATCGAGGGGTCCGCCGATGAAAGAACATAGGAATCGAACCATGGATCTGCCGCATAACAGTCGTGTGTTCCAACCATCATGCCACGCCCAGCTCCATCGTCTAACCGATAATATCGATACCATCGACATATTCGAGAAGTATGTGGCTCTTATTACTCACTATAGTGAAAAGTAGGCATGACAAACCATCACCCTTTTAATCAGAGAAGTTGGTGTTTGCTATGATACACCGGCAGTTACGGATTACACAGTACAACATTTTTCAGCTCATTAATTTGGGACTCAATTCTAAAAACTGCACGTGAAAGTAGCCCCAAAAAGAAGAAGTTCTGCATCATTCGTTTTGTCAAGTTACATGCCATAATAATTTAATATTGATTTGCAGTTAGTAAGTATGGTATAGGGGAATTTGTCACGTTTTAGGATCTTGACATAACATAAATACTATATGGTGGCGTATGATTATCATATGTAATATTCCACTACTTTCACGTGCAGTTCTCTGAATTGAGTCCCAAAATCATGTGTTGTACTGTGTTATCTTCGCAGGTATACCAAATTCAGACATGGCCTCGATTAGTCGATGCCTGATGGGACTCTGAAACCGACAAAGAGGTGGTAAGTGTTGATTTGATTGTCATGGGTTTTCACCAGAGTCAGCCGTAGAGATGAAATCCGATCCGTCGTGTATTTGCCTGGTCTAAAGCCACATTGATAAGGTCCAATCAGGTTTTTCTTAATTGGCTTTAGACGTTCACATAGCATTCGGGAGAGGACCTTATACGCAATCGGTAAATGGCAAATTCCACGGTAATTTTTACTCACTACGATCGCCTTTTTTGTAGACAGGACATAGCTCAATGAGATTCCAGGCCTAGGGCATGTTCTCCTAAAGACAAATATTTTCTATTAGCTGTTGCATGCTGAAAACAAGCTCATCTCCACTCATTCTAAACAACTTAGCTGAAAGACCATAAGCCCTAGTGGCTTTGTTGTATTTTAGTCCAGATATGGTAGTTTTTATATCAGTTTGGCTCGGAGAGGGCGCTTGTTGTTATCGTCCCGGATTGATACAGAGTCTTCCGCAATCGAATTTTTATACATCAATAGGGTGCAGAAGTGATCTTTCCATATTCTCAGTACGCTTTGGAGTTAGTAACGAGATGACCATCTTTGTCTTTATAGAAGGGAACACCTGTTGCATGTACCTTACCATTTATCTTCTGGTAAAATTTTCGGGCTTCACCTCTATTCCTGTATTCTTTAACGCACACATTATTCCGCTCTTTTAGCTCTCGTTTGAAAAAGCCATCGCATCCAGAAAAAGTGACTGTTAGGTGCGCATTTTGGTCTGGAGGTGTCATTGGGTCGAACAGTGGCACGAGCCATACAACATGACCATGGCCTTCGATAGCTCAGTGGAAGCGACGTAGATTTGCAATCCGAAGGTGCCGGGTTCGAATCCCAGCCGGGGCACTGGTATCAATATCGATGAAAAATTACTTTTCAAATACTTTCGAGTTCTCTAGACAACAAAACTTATCCTAGATGCTTCTCATACAAAAATCCAGATTGCGCAAGGACCAAGGACAAAAGGAAATGATTTATCAACATATAAAAAAAAATCAATAAAACCAGCTTTTCTCTTGGAGGAAAATGCTGGTTACAACTCAAAAGAAGAACAAAAACAACTAGCAATCCTTGACACAAACCTTGTTATCTACAAAGGAACGAAATAGAGTTGCCAACAATGAAAGTATGATAATCGGATTACATGCCCGATCGAGTGTCGATAAATTGAAAATCGGTATAAAGACTACAGCCCAGCTACTTTCCCCAGCCGTTACAACAACAACAACCGATTTTTGCTTTATTGAATGGGAAGTTTCCAGAACGCATTGTATATCGTTTTAGCGACGTGGCCACCGGGTATAGTCAAAGACCGTGTTTACGCTGATGATCCCCTTATGTTGGAGCATTGGAAAACTCAAAAGGATCGACAGTTGCAGCCAATCTAGAGGCTGTCATTTAAATGATGTTCTATTTCGTACGTTATGTCAAGGTTATAATGTCAAGGTAATTCTTTCTTACTCTCTTGTTACTTTTGAGAAGTATCGTTCCTATTAAGTTATTAAACTAATAAAATTTGTTATTAACTGCTCATCCGAAGTCATGAGGGATGAATTGTGTTTACACAATTCATCGAATTCTAGTTTATTTTCAAAATTCTTTAGAAATCCATTCAAAATAGTTACATGTACAACATAGTATCATCATATTTTTTCTTACCTCCTAACCACCCTGACCCTCTAGTGCTACTTAATCATCTTACTACCCTCTTAAATGAAATACGATTATATACTACTCTAAAAATATACACATCTTTTTACTGCAAACTGAGTATATTTCAATTATATACTAACATTTATGTGCATACACGAGTACATTACCTGATAATTAATGGTATTTATTACTTGTTATTTCTTTGTTTTTTGTTCTTCTTTATAGTTCGTTACCACCATCACCACCTTTGGTAGTGTAAGTCCTTCCAATCAAACAACAAACGCACACACTGTATTGTGTGTATAGAGAACCCCTTAAAGTATACTTTACACATATGTTATTTTCAATTGAAACCCTACAAGTATGCAGCAGCAGCAGCGGCACCCACTACACTATGCTTGTTGCTTTTTTAGACATTTACATGTAATGGCGAATATTAGAATTGCACTGCATGTTTAGTGTAAGTATATCAGTGTGTGTGTGTGTGCTTAAGGTTAAAGGTTCTCAGTGTAAATATGAACACGTATACGAGACGAGTACCAGTAGTAGTGTTTTGTGTTGTACTCCGAGAGTTGTAAAAGAAGACTTACATGCGAATGTATGTATAAGCAAAAGAGTAATGTTTTCACATGGAAAGTAATTGACATAAATAATATTGCGCCAAGTGCTTGTAATAGAGTTATTTACACGAGCAAAGATACATTTGTCAGGTATTAAATGTAGCAGAAAAAAATCAGATCATTGCAGAGTAAATGTGTGAAACATATAAGCACATATCTGACGATAAATTCTATTGAATTTACAAGTGTGTAGTAAATTGACTACGAATAACAAATGCAAGTGTTCTGGTTATTTGAATTGTGAAAGACAGCCTTTACAACAAAATTGCTAAGAGCAAGATATTAGGTCAAAATTATGAAATAAAAAATTGTGCTACATTTTTTGTTTATATTGATTAATATTGTGCAAATATGCGTGATATCTCTAGCCAATTTTCAGTAATACGGTTCTTTAATTACACAGTACAATACATGAATTTGGGACTAAATTCTGAGAATTGCACAGTAAAGTAGCCCCAAAAAGAAGAAGTTCTGCATCATTCGTTTTGTCAAGTTACATGCCATAATAATATAATATCGATTTGAAATTAGTATGTATCGTATAGGGGAATTTGTCATTACGTTGTAGGCTCTTTTGTTTGACATAACATAAATACTATATGATGGCGTATGATTATCATAAGAGTAATATTCAACGTAAATCATACGCCACGGAGTACATCAGTTTTATTGTAACTGCTACAAAAAAACCCAGTTCAGAATCATTTGATGAATGGAAACTGAAGTGAAACTGTTGCTTATATAGGGAAACGTTCTATGAACAGATTAAAGGAA
The DNA here is from genome assembly GCA_964034835.1 of Muscina levida. Taxonomy (NCBI): domain Eukaryota; kingdom Metazoa; phylum Arthropoda; class Insecta; order Diptera; family Muscidae; genus Muscina; species Muscina levida. The sequence goes on along the minus strand of OZ035883.1, from coordinate 117,793,383 downwards.
TTGTAATTCTTAATTTTTTTTTAAACTTGTTTCAGCTAAATCGGACTAGTGGTTCTCGAGTTATGTCAAACAAAAGAGCCTAAAACGTGACAAATTTCCCTATACGATATTTACTAACTTCAAATCGATATTAAATTATTATGGCATGTAACTTGACAAAACGAATGATGCAGAACTCCTACCTTTTGGGGCCACTTTCACGAGCAGTTCTCAGAATTGAGTCCCATATTCATATGATGTACTGTGTTAGAATTAGAATTGAGTCCCAAATTAATCAGCTGAAAAATGTTGTACTGTGTTAGAGTTGTAAAAGAAAACATGTGAATCTATTCTGCTAACGTATAGTTAATTTACTATGCATTTATTTAATTACTCATTTTAATTTTATCTTATTATTAACTCAAGCTCGAGGTCAGGGTTTTGTAAATTAATTACTCATACGCATCTCGGACTTACTTAACTCAATTTTCCTTTGCACCCCATGAATGAGGTATGGGATAGCTTCTCACGTTGTTGTGAATTAACACGCTTTCGATTATTAGATTCACAACTAACGGCACCTACTTGTTTATCGACGAATGCGAACGTCACTGTTTGAGAAGCTCTTACTAGACACGCCGATTGACTTGACACTTATACTGCGAAGTTGCTGTCAACAACATTCGAGGGGAGCCGACAATGAAAGAACAATTTCTTTTTTTCATCTCGGACTACCATCACAAAATAAATATTACTCATGCGTTCAGAAGAGCAAATGTTGTAATATAATTTAAAGGAACACAGTGCAATCAGGGTAAAGGTACTTAAGTGTGATTTTTTAGCTATTATCTTTTTGGCAACACTGGTTTAAACATCTGACGCACGTTTCGTGTTTTGTTTCACTGTCAAACATCTTCAGTTTGGTCTATAATTTAACCATGAATCGTCTTACAAACGAACAGCGCTTGCAAATTACTGAATTTCATTATCAAAATGCGTGCTCTGTTAAGAAAGTTCATCGCGCGCTTCTTCCATTTTATGGTCAGTTTCATCGACCCACTGAAGCGGCTGTTCGGGCTATAGTGACTAAATATTGGACATTAAACCACCAACACGCTTACGTAGAGTGCGAAGTGAAGAAAATATCGCAGCTGTATTGGCCAGTGTTAATGATGACCATCAATTATCGATTCATCGCCGTTCGCCGCAATTGGGCCTCTGTTACTCAACAACGTGGCAAATTTTGCGGAAGGATTTAGTTGTGAAGCCTTTCAAAATACAGCTGGTGCAAGAATTGAAGCCGAACGACCGCAACGTAGAATTTTTTTGAATGGGCTCTTGGAAAGTTTGCCGAAGATCCACTTTTTTTTCGAAAAATTGTGTTCAGCGACGAAGCTCGTTTTTGGCTCAATGGGTACGTTAATAACACAGTGCAACATTTCTAAGGTCATCGTCTGGTGCCACCTTCGTACCAAGCTATTTTTGAAGTATATACCGAATCTATAAAAATCCCCAAAGGAATTCTATGGAGAAAACATCATGAAAACATAGAATTTTTTCAATTTTCATGCGCTGGATGCAATTTTTTGGGACGGTCTTTTAGAGGCTTTTTTGCTCTGGTTTAGATCTATAACTTTGCCGAAGACAAAAACAAAAAATTCCGAACGGTTTATGAAATATGGACTTCGTAAACATGGTCAAAAAATCGTGTTGGGGTGAAAATATTGGAGTGTCCTTAAAAAAATGTTTCGATGTGATGGGCCGAAATCCTTTGGGGATTTGACACCAATTTATGTGTTGCACTGTGTAAGCAGAATTGTCGATTTTGGAGTGAAGATCAGCCAGAAGCATTGCAAGAGCTACCAATGCATCCAGAAAAATTCAAAGTTTGGTGCGGTTTATGGGCTGGTGGCATCATTGGACCGTACTTCTTCAAAGATGATGCGAATCGTAACCTAACAGTGAATGGTGAGCGCTACCGTGAGATGATATTCAACTCTTTTTTGCCCAAAATGCAAGAGCTTGACTTGCTTGACATGTGGTTTCAACAAGACGGTGCCACATGCCACACGCTTAACAATGGACTTATTGAGTGGCGTGTTCGGTGAACATTTTATTTCACGTTCGGGACCGGTCAATTGGCCGCCTATATCGTGCGATTTAACGCCTTTAGACTATTTTTTGTGGGGCTATGTTGTAGCTCATGTCTATACACACATGCCCTCTTCAATTGACGCATTGGAAGACAACATTGAAGCACTTATTAATGAGATACCGGCCGAAATGTTGGAAAGATTATGCCAAAATTGGACTAAGCGAATGGACCATTTGAGGTGCAGTCACGGTCAACATTTGCATGAAATAATCTTCAAACATTAAATTATATGGACCGTACTATCGATTAAAATAAAGATTTCATGCATTTTTCTGAATTTTATGTGTTTTTTTTTGAACTTTCCTATAGCTCTTAAAAAATCACCCTTTAGTTCAGTGTAGTAAAACCCCCAAAGGGTTTGCGTTCTCAGGCCAAACTTTTATATATTTTCCTTATCTTGATGTTTGTTCGCTTAGGTTTTCAGCTATAACAGAACCATTGATGATTTTATTCTTTGGAGGATTTGTAGCTAAAGCTTAATATAAATAATTTCTATTAATACACCCATGTTAAAAATCAACTTTGAATAATTTTATCGAATGAAATCTTCAAAAAAGTGTAATTTATCGCAATTTTCCTTAATAACACCGAATTTATGGCCATATACAGGATGTCTTTTCTTAAATTACGACTCTGCCTCAAGTACTATACTGTACATATGTAGCGAGTTTGCATATGGTACTCGCTACATATGTTATGTATGTACAATGTATGAGTAATTTTTATTTTATGTGATAATTACAAAACTGGTCACAGCTGATGATGTTAAATGACGACTCTGCCTCAAGTACTATATTGTATATATGTAGCGAGTTTGCATATGGTACTCGCTACATATGATATGTATGTACAATGTAAGAGTAATTTTAATTGTATGTGATAATTACAAAACTGGTCACAGCTGATGATATTAAATGACGACTCTGCCTCAAGTACTATACTGTACATATGTAGCGAGTTTGCGTATGGTACTCGCTACATTTGAAAGTACTTACAATGTATGAGTAATTTTAATTTCATATACATTTTATATTAATCATACGCACATCATTCCAATATTGTGGTTTAATTGGTTTAATAACACAATTCAACACCCAAACATGGGGGTTGAGAAATTCCAAGTCAGGGTGCAGGTACTAGGTCAGTTTAATAAAACGCCCAAAAGGGTTGGCGTTCTCTACAATTCTGCTGAAGAATGAAAAGAGAAATCATCAATGTCAATTGAGTTGTAACTGAAAAACTAAGCCAACAAACCTTACATCAAGAAAAAACAAACTCTGTGAGAGTTTTTCTAAAATGGCCTTCATCCTGACTTGGAATTTTTCACCCTCAGACAATGAGGATTTTTAAATTCTCTTATTGTAATTTAGAAAATCGCAAAGATATCTACAATCTCGCACTTTATAAACTCTATATTAACACATATATATAGTACCTAGTGTACATAATGACATTATGTAATGTTGATACGATTTTCAATGTTTGCTCATAATTATAACCAGTCATAAGGGATTTTCTGTAACGTAACTACTACTCGCTTTTGCTCTCCATCTCAACAGCTTAGAATATATGTCAAAATAAAATAACAAGCACATCTAAATTGAAATAACATGTTGTGGCATCAGCATCAACATCAACATTAGCTGTACCATCAAGCAACGACACACCGAACAGAAAGTTTGACCGTCATACCGACCGAACGACCGACCTATGGACCATCGATGTACTATTAATGAGACGTCATAGAGATTGTGGTGTCGCACAACAACAAACCCCAACCAGCACAAATCGTACTTATTATTAAGTTCTGATCCATTACTTAACTTGGACATCTTTTGTATATACATAATTATGAATCATCGAAATTATAAATGATGCCATTGTTGTCGTCGTCCTAGTCGTTGTTAATAATAAATCATGATTACACACAAGTTGAAGAGGAGCCTAAAGATAGGCTTTTGAAATTAAACAATCTATATATTTATTGTTAAATGTTATGCGTATGATATGGGTGTGGGGGGTATACATATACGTAGCTATAATGACAGTTAAATTTAGATTTCCTGTCGTTATTAAGTGTAGCCTACTTACTGTAGCATAGGCTGCAAATTTCATATTCAGAAAATACACAATGTATTCTGGCGTGTGGCATAATTTTAGGCATTTCGTAAAAAATACCTTTTTGTCAATAAATGGAAATGGTTGTTAGTAGTCACTGTGGTGGCATCATCATCACTGTGCTTAGCTATAATGTGGCTGTGGTATAAATTATTCAACGCATTATTTTTCAAGGGAGTGAGAGGGAATTTTTTGCTTTGTATCCCTTGGGGTTATATTTACGACACTTGTATGTTGGTATTCGATTTTCTGGATGGCATCACCTGTATGTAGAGTAAGGGGGGAGTACCTCTCGCAACATATTTATAGAGATTCCCTGAAATGTATTCATTTGTAAATGGATTAAATAGCAACTGTTTTGCAATTGATTGGTTATGAACGATTCGAGCGCGAGCGATTATTTTAAGAATTGTGCGGAAATTCTAAATTATTGTTAACAATTTACAACATGTTTAGGGAATAAGGTAATCGGAATTTCCTAGTTTTCGATAGCATTTTGTAAAGGTTTTGAATAAAACAAATGATATTATACAGGTTACTATTGGTTGTGTTTAGATTTTTCTATATGTATAGGTTTGATTATTAATAGTAAATTCTATAAAAGGCTTAGAAGTTATATTAAATTTTTGTTATTGTTACAATATTTTTAAAAACTATTAAAATCTTAGTAGTTTTAAAAAAATGTTTATTTTTAAAAGTGTACAGATTTCTGGAAATTTCAATTATGAAACTAAGTCAAGAATTTTTTTTAGAATTTTGCGATAGATAGAGATTCTGAAAATATAGCTCAAAAAAAAAAAATAAGTATTTGCCAGTTTTTCTGAACAGCACATTTAAGTCTTTTACCAGCAATCAATTTTTGGAGCGAAGCTTCCATACAACGACTCGAAAGGGACTTCTTTCTGTTCGCAGAACTTTGCGAGTTGTTAACACATTTTGATGAATTTTTGTTTTTCAAATGGCCATGAGCGGATTCTGACGAAGCCCAAATTTAAAATTTGTCACAAATTACATAATGTCATTATGTACACTAAGGTAAATAGGTTGCAGACATTTTTGCATATTCATAAATTACAACCAGAGACCTAAAAATGGGTAAAGGTACTAGGTCAGTATAGTAAAACCCCCAAAGGGGTTGGCGTTCTCTACAATTCTGCAGAAGAATGAAAAGAGAAATCATCAATGGTTCCTAAGTTATAGCTGAAAAACAGAGCGAATTATAAGGGCCGATGTTGAATGTGAACAACAGCTAAACATCAAGTTCTTTTCTGCATTTCTCAGTTTAAACCATGGTAAGATACACAATGGAGCAACGCATTAAAGTTATTCAGGCTTATTACGAAAATGGACGTTCAAATCAAAATGTATAGCGTGCAATTGGTGATTTTTTCGGTCAAGTTAATCGTCCAAATGTGCGTACAAGGGGAAAAATCGTGTAAAAATCTGAGCAAACCGGGTCTGTAGGAGATGTGAAAACACAAGTGCATGCGCGTACAGCTCGTATTGCAGAAAATATTGCAGCGATTCGCGATAGTGTGACTGAAGAGCCGTCCACCTCAACTCGCCGTCGTGCCCAATAATTGCACCTCTCAAGCTCGTCGTTGATGAATATTATGTATAAAGACTTGCATGTACACGCTAACAAGGTGCAATTGACTCAAGAACTAAAGCCTCTTGACCATTCCAAACGTCGTCGGTCAAATGTCAGAATGGTGGCAAGAAATGGCAACAGTGGATGATCAATTTTCGAAGAAAATCATCTTCAGTGATGAGGCACATTTTCACCTCAGTGGATTCGTCAATAAGCAGAATTGCCGCATTTGGGGAGAATGATAATCCATGAGTGATTGTCGAAAAACCAATGCACAAAAAAAAGAGTGACTGTCGGTCAAAATGAGGTCGGTCAGGCAGTTACTGTGAATGTTGTTCACTATCGTGAGATGATAACGAACTTTTTATGGCCCGAATTGGAAGATATGGATGTGGAATGTACCGGGTCGGTACCCCTATAAAAAAAATAATTTCCAAAGTCGAGGGCAAATATAAAAGACCACCTCGGACAATTTCAAAAGAAAATTTTTTCCCTCCCCCACCCCCGGAAAAAATCCAAAATTGTTTTTTTTATTGCTGGTTTTTTGTTTGTAGCTTAATCGCAACATACAAGATATCGTTATATAGGTCTCGACGAGTACTAGGTATATCCTATAGACAAAAATATGTTTATATTTTATTCTTATTACTTCCATTCTTTACCTGGTATCTTTATAATTAAGCTGCTTGAATATTGGTGAAGTTGAATATCTCCATCCGTACTAATTGCGCTAAAAAGTATGCAATAACTGTTATTTAAATTTTTTCGATATCGCTTAAAAGTATGCAATAATTTTCGGTAATAATGCAAACAACAAGAAAAAATATTTGTGATATTGCTTCAAATACATCTTGTCATACGTAACTTATTTGTTTTTGAAGAAAACTTTATACCTCCAATGCAATATATTCTTAGGGCTTTAATCCTATTGAAAAATATTTTTAAATTTTAGGGATAGAAACTGCTTTAAATGAGGCCATCGTTACAAAATTATGTCATACTCCAGCGACATCTATAGGACACCTGTTGTACTCATCGAGACCTATACAGCGATGTCTCAAATATTACGATTGAGCTACAAACAATTGAATCGAAGCTTAATACTACGAAGTTGCTGTCAACAACATTCGAGGGGAGCCGACAATGAAAGAAATTTTTTTTTTTTATTTTTTTTTCTTTTAAGATGACTGGAGCCAGATTTGAACCTGCGATCTCCCGCATGGTAGTCGCGTGTTCTAACCACTATGCCACGGCCGGTCTTCGAGAGAAAAATACTGCGCAAAATATTTGGACCCATCATCGTTAACAGTGAGTGCTGTCGTCGAATGAATCATGGGCTGCATGAGCTGTACAATGACATCGATGTAGACAAGCGCGTTCAAATAGACCGAATGCGCTTGGATACGTTGTACGAATGAACGAAAACGCTCCGGCTTGAAAAGTCTTCGGCAATAAACTCGATGAGCAGCGCAGGAGGGGGCGACCAAAACTCCGATGGATGGACCAGGTGAAAGAGCTGTTAACTAAGCTTGGTGTGACAAACTATCTAAGGAGCGCAAAAGACCGAAGCGCTTGGAATACTTTTCTACGTGCGGCTACTGATGGATAAATTTCTGTTGTTTGCTGCCATTAAAGAAGAAGCGGAAGTCTAATAAATTCTATGGATCACAGCTATACTTTAAGAAGACTTACACTTACGCAACCTTAGAAGTACATGACGAGACCTACAGTTTATTGACGACTGTGACGAGAAGGTTTTTATAGACATGCCGATTGGCAACCCGTACTTCCTGCGTGATGTAAAATTGGCAACCTGATTAAAATATGCGGAAGTTTAGCTCAGGGCTGACGAGAGAGGGAGGTTTTGCGGAGCCTTTCTAACATATTTAGTTAAAGGGTTCACCAAAGCTGTTTCAGTATTTCAGACTGGTATTATGACAGCAAGACGTCTCGGATTGTAGATTAGAAGAGTTAAATATGAAATCTCGATGAGATGGTCTTGGTGGCTAGATTGGTAGCTAAGCTGGCAGCCTAACTAAACTGTCTAGCATGCAATGGACCAATCACTAGTAAAACGTTAAACGTTTCTGTATTAACTTGCCAATCACGAGAAAGTAAGACCAAAGGTATGCAGCAGAGAAAATTTAATATCAAAGAAATTTACTTTCTTTTTGTGCAGTATTAATTTTCGGCGAAATATAATATATTTATCTTAAAACTTTGACTCTTTTGTTATTACTAGTATAGCTTTGCATAACGTTTCTTCAGCCACAATATTTAACATATACTCCTATTAATAGTAATTTTAAAATTTCACTTCTGTGTCGTTACTTCTCCTTTCTCTTGCTTGCATTACATTTTCAAGCTTTCATTTTACTACCGTTGCATACCTTAAGGCATTTTCACTTTTCTATCTTAAATTTTTTGCAATTTGTGTATAAGCGGCTGGGCTTGTTGGGGGAGTTATATATATAGAAATATACTATGAAAATAAATCAAACAAACGTTCTAAGTAAACACTGTGTACTGTGTGCTTATGAAGTAATTATTAATGTTAAATTTACGTTGCATATCTCAGGGCATTCATAGTAATTGGAAATTGTGTTGTATACCCGTTAAACGGGGTGTGGGTGGCGTAAGGGAAACATAATATTTGTGTATTCTCTATGTAAACCAGCTGATTATTTATAAGGAAAGCAATTAAAGCTAAAAGAACATAAAAGTTTACAAGAACATAGTTTTTTTGTGTAAACAATTTTAAAATTTTTAAAAATAAATGTTAATTAAAAACTATTGATAAGGCAGAATTTTTTTTTGAGACAGGAGTCTAAATAATTAAACAATTTTAAATGGGAAAATTTATTTATGTCGAAAAAATAAATATTGACCTACATATTCATAAACAAAAAATGTACCACATTGCATCAATTCGTCACAAAGGGGTTTAAAGATGAACTCGTTGTGGAGTTCGAAGCGCGTTATCCTAGTGAGTGACAAAGAATTGACCATTAATATCAACAATAAAAAATCTTTTCTGATCGTTTAGCCAAAGTATCGAAAGATACACTAACTAAATTAAAAAATTATTTTGTTCATGAAAATGTATTCACGCCGACAGTTTAATTGATCAATCTTACAAGAGTATACCACATTTGCCTGTTACCCTCTATGGAGCAAGCAAACTTGTCGAAAACTAATTCCTTTGCTAACGCAATTTCCCTTTTGCTTTGGTAAAAAAACCCAATTCTTTCCAAATAATTCCGGTGCTAACGCAATTTTACTCGCTTGCTGCTACTTAAGTAACCAACACGAATAATTTGTCGAGATTTCCTAATTAACATATTTTACTTTATGGCTGACGACGAGAAAGAAAGAAAGTAAAACATACGGCATATCATTTGCGTAACAAAAAATTGTATTAACCGTCTGTCTCTGTATATGGAAATTAAAGCAAACTGTAACTTTTTTTTAGGGAAAATTTAAAAAAAGACCAGGAAAAGGCAATTACTTTCAATATTGAAGCACACGCAGTTTTTCTTGGCTGTCTTGCTTGCCTACAAATATGTGTGTTTGGCCTGTCAATGTCAAATTTAAACACTAAATTGTTGTTTGAACTTTGAGTAATTTTTGACACGTACCGGATATTAAACCATACTTGTTTATACGTTTAGGATTTTTCATTTTATTTTTTGTTTTTTCTTTTGTAATTTATTTCCGTTCAATTACTAGTTTGCTATTACCACGAATACGTTTTTGGTCAAATGGTTTGCAATTAGAAGAAAAAAGTTCACCAATAATGGTAGAGAAGAAAAAATGTGTTAATTGGGTGGGAAGAAATATGAAATGTTGAAACAATTAGGAAGTGTGACTTTTTTTCCTGTGAATTTATGACCTTTGATAAAATTGTGTTGAGTAATGTCATAGAGTAAACTAGTAAAAAGTAAAACAATTTTATAAGTGTCTGTCTTTCATAACAGAAAGTAATAGGAGAGGGGTTGGAAGGTGTCAAATTGTAATGAATAATGAATTTTCATATATGTTTCCAATTAAATAACATTTTTTCTTTTATATAAAACAAGAAAGAAGTTAAGCAAATGGTTTCTCATAGTGAATGGTTGTGAAGTTTTTCGAGTCTATGCACTCAAGAAAGAATTCTCATTTTGTTGTTTATTCTGGTGCATAAGACTTGATAAACATTTTGCAATCATTATACCAAAGTCTGCTGATGAGGATTCGTGGCTGAATCCGAAACTGCTGTACAGACTGCCTGGCATTATGAGAATATCATTCTGCTTTTAACTTCTTTTAAAAACCCTGGTCTTGAGCTTGGAATAAATTCCAAATCAATGTTTTATATAAACTATATGACGCTGACACAGTACAATAAACACACGATAGGTGGCGTATAGGCAATTCAATCAAGTATGAGTTTAAAATGATGTAAAACAAAAAGCGTCAAATTTATCATCTCACGATAGCGAACACCATTCAAAGTAACTGCCTGACCGGCCTGATTTTTGAAAAAAATACGGCCTGAAGATGCCGCCAGCCCATAAGCAGCGCCAAACAGTCACTCTTTGTGGGTGCATTGGTTTTTCTACAATCACTCTTGGATTATCTTTCGCCCGGATGCGGCAATTCTGCTTATTGGACGAGAATCCACTGAGGTGAAAATGTGCCTCACCACTGAAGATGAATATCTTCGAAAATTGATCATCCACTTTTGCCATTTCTTGCCACCATTCTAACCATTGACAACGTTTGGAATGGTCAAGAGGCTTTAGTTCTTGAGTCAATTGCGACGAGCGTGAGATGTGAAATTGTTGGGCAAGAACATAGTTTTTTTGTGTAAACAATTTTAAAATTTTAAAAAATAAAAGTTAATTAAAAGCTATTGATTAGGCAGAAATTTTTGTTTTGAGACAGAATTCTAAATTATTAAACGATTTTAAATGTGAAAATTTATTAAAGTCCAATATATAAATATAATATAAATATTGAAATTGTTGGGCAAAAGTGCAGAATATGGGGCGGGATCCCAAAAAAATATGCCGCTCCCCCAAAAAAGCCCTAAAACACGAAAATCAAGGTCAAAGTTGGCGCTAAGGCCCACGGGGTCCTGGGGGCCCAAAAAAAGGGGCCCATTGGGTTCTATGATAACCCCCCATGTGTGGATACTCAAATGAAAAATACTTTCGAGACGGGGTCCTACGGGTCTCCTGGGCCGAGTTAGAGCCATTTAAATTTCCGGGATATACCAAAAAAAAATTAAAAAAATGTGAAAAAATCTTGGAAAAATTTTGAAAAATGTAATTAGTTTCGTTGTCTTGAACACATTATGCCTGCCATTACTTGATTACGCGATTTTTTTAAAAATAATTTTTTTTGGTATATCCCGGAAATTTAAATGGCTCTAACTCGGCCCAGGAGACTCGTAGGAACTTAAAACACATGGGGGTCATCATAGAACCGAAAGGGGCCCCTTTTTTGACCCACCCGGACCACATGGGCCTCAGCGCCAACTTTGACCTACCATTCCGATGTTTGGGGACCAAGACGAAGACAATGGCATATTTTTTTTTTTTAATATTCTGCACTTCAGCCACAAGTTGAGGTGGACGGCTCTTCAGCCACACTATCACGGAAAGCAGCAATATTTTCTGCAGTACGAGCTATACGCGCATGCACTGGTGTTGTCACATCTCCTACAGTCCCGCTTCGCTCAAATTTTTTCACAATTTTTCCGTTTTCTTCTATTCGTACAACGTGTCCAAGCCAGCGCATTCGTTTTATTTGAACCCGCTTGACTACATCGATGTCGTCGTACAGCTCATGATTTATTCGACGACATAACTCGCCGTTAACGATGATGGGTGCAAATATTTTGCATAGTATTTTTCTCTCGAAGACTTCCAGAATAGATTGATACGCTTGTGTCATTACCCAGGATTCTGCGCTGTAGAGCAAGACAGGTAGGATCATAGTCTGGTAAAGTTTTGATTTTTGTTCTTCGAGAGAGCGCTTTGTCATTAATTCTCTTCCTTAGCTCATAGTAGCAGCGGCTTGCAATCAATACTCGTCTTTTGATTTCTAAGCTGACATTATTATTTTTGTTTATGGCGGAGCCAAGGTAGACAAAAGCGTCTACCACTTCAAAGTTATAGTTGTGAACGTTCACGCATCGTCCCAGACGAGTGGACTCTTTGTTCGTTGAAACAAATAATTTGGTTTTGTCTTCATTTATCACCAGACCCACTTCCGCCGACTGCTTTTCAATGCTCGAAAAAGCCGCAGTAACATCCCTCAATTCACGGCCAATGATTTCTACATCATCGGCATACACAAGCAACATGTGACTTTTGTTGAATATGGTACCATTCCTGTTTACTGCAGCCTTTCGCATTATCATCTCCATAACAATGTTAAAGATATCGCAGGACACACTATCGCCTTGTCTAAAGCCTCGATTGGTAGAAAATGGCTCTGTCAGATTTTTGCCAATTTTCACTAAAGACTTCGTGTCTGTCAGTGTCATTCCACAAAGTCGTATTAGCTTTGAGGGGATACCAAACTCAGCCATAGCATCTTACAGTTAATGTCGTATAGGACTGTAGAATGCAGCTTTGTAATCGATGAACAGATGTTAGGTGTCGATCTGCATTTCTTGGGTCTTTTCCAGGATTTGTCATAGTGTGAATATCTGGTCGGTCGTAGATTTACCAGGTCTAAAGCCACACTGATAAAGTCCAATCAGGTTCGCCAGAAGGGGCTTTAGTCTTTCACATAACACACTAGACAGGACCTTGTATGCGATGGATAAAGGGCTAATCCCGCGATAGTTGGTACACACACTAGGATCGCCTTTCTTAAGCACGGGACATAGGACACTCAGAATCCAATCATCGGGCATGCACTCCCTGAGCCAAATCGTGTTTATGAGCTGGTGCATGCATGTTGCCAGCTTATCGACACCGTCTTTAAAAAGCTCTGCCGGCAGTCCATCGGCTCCAGCAACTTTTCCTTTTTTTTAAGCCGTGCAATTACAGTGCTGATCTAGTTTAAGCTCGTTTTGGCTCCATCCTCGATGAATGGTGCGATTTCGTCACTTATGCTGCCTTCCGGAACGAGAAGAGATTGAAAGTGTTCCCTCCATATTTGCAGCACACTCTGAGTGTCCGTGACCAGATTTCCGTCTCTGTCCTTACAGGTGGCGATCCCTGTTCCAAAACCTTTACTTTATACCTTTTGGTAGAACTTTGGGCCTCACCTCTATCCCTGTAGTTTTCGATATCCTGGCTCTCTCTTTTCTTCCACAGATGCTTTTTCCGTCTGAACAGGCGTTTCATCTCCCTCCTTTTCTTTTTATAACGCTCCGTCACCGCAAGCGTCGCCATTGGCTGCAGTTTTGCCTTGTATGCAGCATCCATTTCCTCAGACATTTCGCGACATTCGTCATCGTACCTGGGCTTGTCTGAGCGTGGTTTTTCATAACCCAGTACGGTTGTTGCGGCAGTGGTCATAGAATTCTCAATATGCTGTCACTGTATGTCGGGAACATCAGAACTAGGGGGGTTTGTTTACAGTAATTGAGAGAGTTGGTTGGAGGAGGCATTGGCTATCTCAGTGGTCTGCAGTTTTGTGATGTCTAGCTTCCTTTGCGTTTGATTAAGAATGTTTTTAGCTGTTCTTAATCGTGTGCGTACCTTGGCTGCAACTAGGTGGTGATCCGAGTCGATATTTGCACCGCGTATCACACGCACGTCCATAACGCTTGAGACATGCCTTCCATCAATTACCACGTGATCAATCTGATTTCTTGTATTTTGATCGGGAGATATCCAGGTTGCCTTGTGGATATCTTTATGCGGGAATCTGGTTCCACTCACAACCATGTTTTTTGCCGACGCGAAACTTACCAGTCTGAATCCGTTATCGGAGGTGTTGTTGTGTAGACTGAATTTTCCGACTGCTGAACCAAGAGCATCTTCCCTTCCTAATTTAGCATTAAAATCACCCAGAACAATTTTAATGTCATGTGCACGGCAGCGGTCATATATATCCTCCAGGCGCTCATAGAATGCATCTTTGATGTCATCATCTTTGTCTTCCGTCGGGGCGTGTACACAAATCAGCGTAATGTTAAAATATTTCATTTACAGGGTTAAACCGCGAGACCAGGTGTCGAAGTCTCTTGCCGACTATGAAACACATCCAAACTCCTGTCTTTCTGCATGGCAGCTGTAAAAGATGTCACAGTTCTTCCGTCGTGTGCATCCCTGTCCCGTCCATCTCATTTCCTGTATGGCAGTGATGTCAGCCTTGTATTTGTCGAGGACATTCGCCAGTTGGATAGAGACACCATCTCTGTATAGAGTTCGGACATTCCAGGTGCATATCCTTAAATCATGGTCTTTATATCGTTTGCGGGTGTCGTCAACATTTGGGGGGGGGGGGGTTCTTGTTTTTCGTTTTTTTCGTGTTTTCATAATAAAATTTTGTTTAAGGAGAGTGGCTTATTAGGCCACCGCTCACGTGTATAAAAAACTGGAGAGTGTAATTTAAATACATACATATGTTTCCAATACAAAGTGACAAATGTCAAGTTTAATTTTAATATTTAATTTTCTATTTGAATAGTTGTCGGACTAAAACATGTTTGAACCAATTACATATTTTTTTTAACATTCATTTTGAATGTCCCAGTTTGAGATAAATTGTTTATTTTATATTGAAGTTGATACATTTCACTTTCATCATCCACCAACCACTAGTACTTGGAATGCCTCAATTTTAATAATCTTTTTCCCAGTATCGATTTGCAAATGTCAATAACAAATTATCCACTTTTATCCACTTCTAAATACATAATCCCAATGCCAGTTGACCTTTTACTATATACATATATAGGATAAGCCTTATTTTCATGTGATATTTTTTATAGATGCTATATATTTATTTGATATTTGATTATATTAAATGGAAATTTTAAAGTTGAAACATACTCTTAGCTTATTTACATTTTGGGTATGAGATGTAGCAAATGCTTAACAAATAAGATCAATCTCTCACAGTGACAAAAAAAAAAAGAATTTTCCTTCCATATCCTAACGAATATATCTGCAAATATGTAGCATATTTTAAGGCTTCCAAGTATTTTTCCTATGTTTTTTTGCTGCCTTACGTTGTAGCCAGTTGTGTTTTCTTCCTAAATTCCGACTAGGCGCAGCTAGAAAACAAACTGTATTTACTGAAGGACGACACATTGCCAATTAATTGTGTTGTTTTTGTTCTCTCGTTTTACGAGAGAAACCTCGAATTTTCTACATTTTAGCTGCGACACAATTTTAATTAATTTTTTCCAAAAATTATGTTGTTGGTTTTACAGGCAAGCTGACGAACTTATAGACATATTTTTTTTTGGCGAATTGTGTCTGTTGCCTTAAATCGCCATATTTTTTTTGCTATTACATGTTTTGCCTTAAGCTTTAAATGTTTCCAATTTAAGTGTAATTATTTTTTCAATTTCTCCTACCTTTGGTTTTTGGTCGTCAACTACGATGCAACCTATAATTACTTGTCTATAAGTAGTTAAACACGAAATCCTTAGCATTACTTTGTTTTTAGGCTTTCAACACAAATTCCCCCCCTTAAGTCCCTTTTATACAAACCAGCTTTCAGTGAGGACAATAGCAACACCTAAATATGAACTGGGATTGGACGGGAGTGTCTATGAAAATAGAATTTGTACGTCTCCAACGTAGAGCAGCAATTAATGTTAATACAACGGCCAAGTTTGTCCTGGTGCTGCTGCTGACGTCGATATCCTATGGCTGTTATCTCTCCTGGTTCTTCCTAGGCTCTTCTATCCTCATTGTTAAGTCCTGTCCGTCTGTCTTCGTTGTTGTCCTAGTCTTCCTGGATGTGCTGGTGACAGCAGCGACATACAGTACGACACACTAGGCCGTCATCATCACCAGTTTGTAACAAAATGGCGGTAAAATTCAATCAGCGCCTAACAATGACATTAATTTGTAAAAAACAGACAAGAGTTGTTGCTTTAGTCTTTGCCGTCGTGTTTTTTTTTTCATCTTTTGGTTTATTCAATATTATCCTCACACAAAGGATCACAAGATAACAGGAGGCAAAACTGTTTGCTCTGTGCAAGCATAGGCAAGATTTTGAATTAATAGGAACATAGCAACATAGGGAACATGAAAGATAGGTAGCGGGTGATGAGAACATGTCCGCTATTTGTCATTCATCCAGAGTGTGACGGACGAATGGTTTGTATGTCTTTTTGTTTTTTTTGCTGATACAGGGATTTATTCAACATAATGTTCAATGATTTGTAAGATATGTCAAGCGGGATATGTCAACAGGATATTAGGTCATATAAATTTGTCAGTAACTAATATTGATTTGCTGGATTTTTTTCTTTGTTGCAGACAGCAAATCTGTGTTGTTGTTGAATATATTAGAAAAATTTCAGTAAATCGTTATTCAATTAACAAAATTGGGGAGTGGGGAACTTTCTAGTTTGAGTCTTTCTGATTGTTATTCATTTGGAAATAACCAGAAGCTCTCTTTAGAGGAGCAGCTCACAACGTCCGAGAGATCACGTATTCCCCGGGCAATGCCACTGAACATTCGTTCAGTGGTAGCGCATGCGCGAAGGCGAACTGTTAAGTAACCTAATCGGCATGCTACCACCGATGCCTCTGAGGAAGAAGGTAACATAAATTACTGAAGCTCAACACAGAGGCTCTCTTAGTGACTTTGGCAGACCCAAGAAACTAGGATCGGGTGGGCTAATAAGCCACTCTCCTTAAAGAAAACCAATTATTATGAAAACACGAAGAAAAGAAAAAACAAGAATCCACACAAATGTTGACGACCCCCGCCATGATTTAAGGATATGCACCTGGAATGTCCGAACTCTATATAGAGATGGTGCCTTTATCCAACTGGCGGATGTCCTCGACAAATACAAGGCTGACATCAACGCCATACAGGAAATGAGATGGACGGGACAGGGATGTACAATACGAAAGAACTGTGACATCTTTTACAGCTGCCATGCAGAAAGACACGAATTTGGATGTGGTTTCATAGTTGGCAAGAGACTTCGACACCTGGTCTCGCGGCTTAGCCTTGTAAGTGACCGAATAGCCACTATTCGCATTCGGGCGAAATATTTTTACATTATGCTGATTTGTGTACATTAGACCGGGTCACGAAAAAAAATTACCAAAGTCGAGGGCAAATATTAAAGATAACATCGAGACAACTTAAAAAATAATTTTATTTTGCTCTTCCACCAAAATTGTTTTTTTTTATCGCAACTTGTTTGTTTGTAGCTTAATTGCAAAGTTCGAGACATCGCTGTATAGGTCTCGATGAGTACAATATGTGTGCTATAGATGTCGCTGATGTACGACATGATTTTGTAATGATGGCTTCATTTTAAGAAGTTTATACCCCTAAAATTTAAAAATATTTTTTTATAGGGTTAAAGCCCTATCAAAATCAAGAAATCAAGAAAAGGAGGGTTAAAATTTTTTTTTTTTAAGTTGTCTCGATGTAATCTTTAATATTTTTCCTCGACTTTTGAAATTATTTTTTTTTTATATGGGGACCGACCCGGTCTAGTGTACACGCCCCACGGAATACAAAGACGATGACATTGAAGATGTATTCTATGAGCGCCTGAAGGAAATATATGACCGCTGCCCTGCCCATGACATTAAAATTGTTCTGGGAGATTTAAATTCTAAAATGGGAAGGGAAGATGCTCTTGGTCCACCTCCGATAAGAGATTCAGACTAGTTAGTCTCGCGTCGGCAAGAAACATGGTTGTGAGTGGAACCAGACTCCCGCATAAAGATATTCACAAAGCAACCTGGATATCTCGCGATTAAAATACAAGAAATCAGATTGATCACGTGATAATTGATGGAAGGCATGTCTCAAGCGTTATGGACGTTCGTGTGATGCGCGGTGCAAATATTGACTCGGATCATCGCTAGTTGCAGCCAAGGTACGCTCACTATTAAGTAGTGCTAAAAAAAACTCGTAATCAAACGCAAAGAAAGTTAGACCTCACAAACTGCATACCACCGAGATAGCCAATGCCTACTTCAAACAATTCTCTGAATTACTTTAAACAAAACCACCCTAATTCTGATGTTTCCGACATCCAGTGGCAGCATATTGCGAATTCTATGACCACTGCCGCAACGATAACCTGGTACTGGTTTATGCAAAACCATGCTCAGACAAGCCCTGGTACGATGTGGAATGTTGCAAAATGTTTGAGGAAAAGCATGCTGCATACAGGGCAAAAATGCAGCCAATGGCAACGCGTGCGATACAATAAGAAGAAGAGGGATGAGAAAAAAGCGTCTTTATGGAAGAAAAAAAAAATAGCCAGGTTATCGAAAATTACAGGGATATAGGTGAAGCTCGAAAGTTCTACCAAAAGGTAAAAAGTAAAGGTATTGGAACAGGGATCCCCACCTGTAAGGAAAGAGACGAAAATCTGGTCACGGACACTCATAGTGTGCTGGAGGGAACACTTTTAATCTCTACTCTTTCCGGAAGGCAGCATAAGTGACGAAATCACATCAATCATCGACGATGGAGTAGACTGTCTACAACCGAGACAAAACGAGATCAGCACGGCAATAGCAAGGCTTAAAAATAATAAAGCTGCGAGAGACGATGGACTGACAGCAGAGCTTTTTAAAGCCGGCGGCGATGAGCTGGTAACATGCATGTACCAGCTCATAAACACGATTTGGCTCAAGAAAGGCATACCCGATGATTGGAATCTGAGTGTTCTATGTCCCGTCCTTAAGAAGGCAATCCAAGTGTGTGTACCAACTACAGCGGGATTAGCATTTTACCCATCGCATACAAGGTCCTGTCTAGTGTGCTATGTGAAAGACTAAAGCCCATTCTGGCGAACCAGATTGGACCTTATCAGTGTGGCTTTAGACCTAGTAAATCCACGACCGACCAGATATTCACACTACGACAAATCCTGGAGAAGACCCTAGAAATATAGATCGACACTTACCATCTGTTCATCGACTTAAAAGCTGCATTCGACAGTCCGATACGACAGAAATTGTTGGATGCTATGGCTAAGTTTGGGATCCCCGCGAAGCTAATATGACTTTGCGGGATGACACTGACTGACATGAAGTCTGCAGTGAAAATTGGCAAAAATCTGACAGAGCCATTTTCTACCAAGCGAGGCTTTAGACAGGGCGAAAGTCGGTCCTGCGATATCTTGAACATCGTAATGGAGATGATCATGCGGATGGCTGCAGTAAACAGGAATGGTACGATGTTCAACAAAAGTCACATGTTGCTCGCGTATGCCGATGATGTAGATATCATTGGCCGTGGATTGCGAGATGTTACTGCGGCTTTTTCGAGCATTAGAAAACAGTCGGCGTAAGTTATTTTTTTTCACGGAACAAAGAGTCCACTCGTTTAGGAACCTGGGTACACGTTGACAACTACAAGTTTCAAGTGGTAGATGAGTTTGTCTACCTTGGATCCGCCATAAACAAAAATAATAATTTCAGCCTGGAAATCAAGATACTAAAATAAGTCGGAAATCGCTGCTTCTATGTACTAAGCAATCGATTCAATAACAAAGCCCTCTCTCGACGAACAAAGATCCGACCCTACAAGACACTGATTCTACCTGTCTTGCTTTACAGCACAGAACCCTGGGTAATGGCACAAGTGGATCAATCTATTCTGGGTGTTTTTAAAGAGAAAAATACTCTGCAAAATATTTGAACCTCTTTTTTATTGCATTAATGTTCTTTGATCATGTTGATTTTTTTCTACTTTATCTCATTAAACCCACTTCTGCCGACTGCTTCTCAATGCTTGAAAAGGCTGCAGTAACATCCCGCAGTCCTTAAAAGACTTGTATTGTTTCAGCGGCGAAATCTATGGCATATAAGGACTGCTAACAAGTTTGGAAAGACCATCAGTAGGCATGCCAAGACCATTGCCTCTAACTTTTAAAATATCACTGGCTAACTTTGGGAGCCAATGCCTTCAATGTTTCATTTCTTGTAAGGTCTTATATTGCCTCTATTTTTATTGCATTTATGCTTTTTGATCATGTTACTTGATTTGGCTCTACTTTATCTCATCAAACACACTTCTGCCGACTGCTTCTCAATGCTTGAAAAGGCTGCAGTAACATCCCGCAGTCCTTAAAAGACTTGCATTGTTTCGAAATTGTTTCAGCGGCTGAATCTAAGGCATTTAAGGACTGCTAACAAGTTTAGAAATACCATAAGAAGGCATGCCAAGCCCATTGCCTCTAACTTTTAAAATATCCCTGGCTGACTTTAGGAGCCAAGGCCTTTCATGTTCTATTTCTTGTGAGGTCTTATATGGCCTCTTTTTTTATTGCATTTATGTTTTTTGATCATGTAAGTTGATTTTGTTCTACTTTATCTCATCGAACCCACTTCAGCCGACTGCTTCTCAATGTTTGAAAAGGCTGCAGTAACATCCCGCAGTCCTTAAAAGACTTGTATTGTTTCGAAATTGTTTCAGCGGCGAAATCTAAGGCATAGAAGGACTTCTAACAAGTTTACTAAGACCATCAGTAGGCATGCCAAGCCCATTGCCTCTAACTTTTAAAATATCACTGGCTGACTTTGGGAGCCAAGGCCTTCCATATTCCCTTTCTTGAAAGGCCTTATAGTGCCTCTATTTTTATTGCCTTTATGTTTGTTGATCATGTAACTTCATTTTGTTCTATTTATCTTATCAAACCCACTTCTGCCGACTACTTCTCAATGCTTGAAAAGGCTGCAGTAACATCCCGCAGTCCTTAAGAGACTTGTATTGTTTCGAAATTGTTTCAACGGCAAAATCTAAGGCATTTAAGGACTGCTAACAAGTTTAGAAAGACCATCAGTAGGCATGCCAAGCATATTGCCTCTAACTTTTAAAATATCACTGGCTGACTTTGGGAGCCAAGGCCTTCCATATTCCCTTTCTTGAAAGGCCTTATAGTGCCTCTATTTTTATTGCCTTTATGTTTGTTGATCATGTAACTTGATTTGGGTCCACTTTATCTCACCAAACACACTTTTACCGACTACTTCTCAATGCTTCAAAAGGCTGCAGTAACATCTTGCAATCCTTAAGAGACTTGCATTAATGATGGTACAGGCCATGGTTACTGCAGCTGTCTGCTTGATTATCTTCATTAAGATGTTAAAGAGATCGCATCATAGACTATCATCGCCTTGTCTTAAGCCTCGCTTGGTATAAAATGGTTACGTCACAAATTTTATCTATCATTACTAAATAATTTGTGTGATACCAAAGTCAATCATGATATCTTATAGTTTCTGTTGTATCTGACTGTCAAATGCAGATTTAAAGTCGATACAAAAATATGGTCAGTGTCGATGTGTATTTCTTGGATTTGTGGGTTGAATTGTCTTCAGAATTTTACATATTTCTCTTTTGACCAACTTCTGGTAAACTTCGAAGCACACATTCTCCTTTTACTCCTAGTGGACATTTACAATCAATATATTTGTTGTCGCAGTTAATTTTGTCTTACATTTTAATCGTTCAAATATAAACTTGACATTTACCACCAGCCAACTAGAATAGAATTTTCTATTTATACTAATTTAATAATATTTTTTTTTTGTGTGGAATTTCCTTGGCCCACATATTATTGACATTGTAGTCTAGTCTATACGTATTTGACTTGTTGCATACGTTGTCTTTTTACGTCTGTTGCTGACTTTTCCTTTATTTGCTGCCGGATATCAATCAATATCACCACTCTAGCCAATAATACGTTCAACAACAAAAATAACCTTATTAAAAAGTCAATAATCGAAAAACTGTTTTTGCTTCTTGTGTTCTACACGATATCTACTTACGAGAATACCTTTTCAACTTTATAATACAATATGATTACAACAATTTTACACTCCGGAAATTATATTACAATTACTTGAACAAACATGAAGTACACACACAGATACGCTATGAGTCTGAGTCAGTTAAGCACCAAAAGACCTTAGACATTACCATTAAATAGTACTCGATACGATAGAGTTGATAGATACTATGATATATTTATATACTCTTTATACCTGGAAGAGTAAGGCGGACGGAGAGGAGAGAGGGTTTTAACGTAAAATATTTAATGGAGGTAAATAATAATAATGGAACAGCATTTAAGTTTGTCTGTCGAATATGCCCTTATACGTTCGTTACATTGCTACATTACTAGTAGAATGTTCCGCACTAAATGTTCGCTTTTCATCAATTAAAAAGTTATTACAATCCACTATGCCATAGCATAAAGAGGCGAGAGTGCTATTATAAGTTTGTCATACTGTTGGCGAGGTATTGATTTATAGGTTTAAACTATAATCATAGTGGGGGATTTTATTTGCCATGTACAAATAATACAAAGAAGTTCTTTGTTAAACGGAAACTTCAGGAAGTAAATTTGCAGATTTCTTAATTATTATTTGAAATCAATATGCAATTGCTTTGGAAGATAGTGATTTTAGAATTTCTATTGTAATGGGTGAGGGAAGATTTATACGATGTTAAAAAGTTTGTGGTAAAAAATTTATAGACACCAATTTATGTAACTTTGTAAACTAGCATGTGTGTTACGTATACATAGATATCTATGCATACCATTTATTCTAAAACTAGCATTATTAGACGCATTTTAGATTCCATGCCGTTGGCGGTTTGTGGTATAGTACAATTAGTGTGCGATAGGTGGCGCATGAGTTAATTCACTAATACATATATCTTAATAGGGACAGGCTCTACATTATACGACTAAACCAAACATTGTGTCATAGATTCAAAAGCGTAATAAGAAGTAGTTCTAGTCATTAAAAATACATTTTTAAACTATTTTATTTATATATAGCATAACAGGCCCTGGCATAGTGGTTAGAACATGCGGGAGATCACTGGTTCAACTCCTGGCTCCAGTCATCTTAAAAAAAAGAAAACATTTTCTTTCATTGTCGGCTCCCCTCGAATGTTGTCGACAGCAACTTCGCAGTATCAGTGTCGAGTCAATCGGCATGTCTAGTAAGAGCTTCTCAAACAGTGACGTTCGCATTCGTCGATAAACAAGTAGGTGCCGTTAGTTGTGAATCTAAAAAATGAAAGCGTGTTAATTCACAACAATGCGAGAAGCTATCCCAAACCTCATTAATGGGGTGCAAAGGGAAATTAAGTTTTTATAACATTCACCCCTATTCCCGTAGACGTCGTCGACATCGTCGTCGTTTTTATGTCAACATCACTTCGAGTCAACATCGTTGTCACATCAATGCTATTTCGGTATTCTGTAACTACTATGAGACGACGTCGACTAGTAATCGATAACGTGAAAGAAATATCAACAGCTGATGTAACATTTGTACATCAGCTGATTCATTTTGACTTTTATTTTCTGTTGTGAAGAAATGTTTTTTGTGTCCGATTCAGATTCAAGCGATGAGGAAAGTAAAAATAATCTTATACTGGAAAGGATAATACTTCGACTATGATCCGATGATCTTAAACTTGCCAAATAACGAGTATGTTCATCGGTGTTAAAATCGTTATTTGAGGTTATCTGTTGGCCGGCCTTCCAACTTTTTTTAGATTCTAGAACTACTTAAGTCTTAATAAGGCAGCATTTAATTACGTAATCGTTCCTATAGAAATAGTTCCTATCATGAAAAGTGAACTCAGGACATATGTTTCAGTCAAAATTAAGTTGTCAGCAACATTGAGGTCCTTTGGACAGGGGCCTTACAACCTAAGTGTAAGTGCAGCCAGTAGTTGCAAGATTCCTGTCTGAATGCATTAGAGAGGTGATTTGTCCACCTTGGATACAATTGGAAGTAACTGAAGATGACAAATCGGAAGCATAAACTAATTTTTTTTTTAACAAAACAGGATTTACTGGAGTAATTGGATATGTCGATGGAACCCATATCAAAATTTTTGCTACAAATAAAGAAGATCAGATTCGTAACTACAACCGCAAAGGATTCTTAAAGGCGCTCCAAAGGAATTAAATTGTTTTTCACCAAATTTCTCACACAGATTTTCTCGGACAGATTCAGAGTCGTTTCGATTCAACGTCGTCGTCACATTTCCTTACAGAATACCAAATTTGTGTCAATAGTAACCGATAGTTATCGAAAACGACTACGAGAATACCGATTTTACAGCGTCGTCACAAGACGACGTCGTTTTGCGTCGACGACGTCTACGGGAATAAGGCCGATTATAATTTTCATAAAAAAAATTGTCCTCAACAATAAATGGGATTTCTACAATTGAATCGGAAAATGCGGCAGTGTAGGGCATATAACTGAAGCTCCTTTAATTCAATAAATCAACCACGATTCGACCGACCTAGAACTTTAAGAGGTCCCGAAAGCGTAGTGCCTGAAAGGCTGTATGTTCGTAAACAACATAGACACTCGTCTAGAAACCGCTCTATCATCTTAAATGTACTCAGAATATGTTTAAGCTCTTGTAACGTGACGCCAATCGTCCGTATATACATTCACCTACATACACAATTCTTTCTCTAAACAACCTTGATTTGACTTTCAACATCACCAACAACAAACCCAACCTGCATATATACTTTTAATTACTTCGAGCGCAACAGAGGCCGAATGGCAGCAACTCCAACTACGCGGTCGGCCACCTACAACCTTCATTTGCCCTTCAATACTGATAATTCCGCAACTAATTAAAGGGCAAACGTCAATTCTACCGATCGCACGACCACACGACGCAACTGCTACCAACGACACATTCGGTTATCGCCACGAACGACGAATGAGCGCGACGACGAACATCCAACCAAACACATTAAGGAGACGACATCACAAGGGAAAGTGTTATTTAATGCTGTGTGATGTGATGTAATTCTCATTACATCGAGAGCTCCACTTACTTAAATTATCGAACATTTTGCTTGGTAGTTCGTCGGTTGCAACCGCAGCTAAGTTTATTGCTAAGTTGCTTTGTAGCCGATATCCCTTGCCCTTCTCAGGGCAATCATTTATCGAAAGAAATATTCTTTTGTTTAATCGGAGGTTCGGTCTGTTGAACCAACTTTTGTTGGTTTATCCCAAATTCCATTGGTTAAATCGGACTTCGGTCTGTTAAATAGGATTTCGGCCTGCTGAATCGGATTTCGGTCTGTTAAATCGGACTTCGGTCTGTTGAATCGGACTTCCGTCTGTTAAATCGGACATCGGTCTGTTAAATAGGACTTCGGTTTGTTGAAAGGACTTCGGTCTGTTGAATCGGAATTCGGTCTGTTTAATCGGACTTCGGTGTGTTGAATCGGTCTTCGGTCTGTTGAATCGGACTTCGGTCTGTTAAATAGGACTTCGGTTTGTTGAAAGGACTTCGGTCTGTTGAATCGGAATTCGGTCTGTTTAATTGGACTTCGGTGTGTTGAATCGGTCTTCGGTCTGTTAAATCGGACTTTGGTCTGTTAAATAGGACTTCGGTTTGTTGAAAGGACTTCGGTCTGTTGAATCGGAATTGGGTCTGTTTAATCGGACTTCGGTGTGTTGAATCGGTCTTCGGTCTGTTGAATCGGACTTCGGTCTGTTAAATCGGACTTCGGTCTGTTGAATCGGACTTCCGTCTGTTAAATCGGACATCGGTCTGTTAAATCGGATTCGGTCTGTTAAATCGGACTTCGGTTTGTTAAATCGGATTTCGGTCTGTTGAATCGGATTTCGGTCTGTTAAATCGGACTTCGGTATGTTAAATCGGACTTCGGTCTGTTGAATCGGACTTCGGTCTGGTACACGAATATACTCTTTGTTTCTGTAGCATTGTATTAGAAATCAGCACCATAGCATTTTTATACTAACACTCCGTCGGGTACGATTATTAGTTCGGTCACGAATTCGGAATCGATATAACTTCGAGTTGCAAAAGTCGATCTACTAAGGAACACGAGTCATCAACACGATCCTGAATTGCGGATACCAAACTGATTTACGATGAAAGTCGAATCGTCGATACAACTACGAGCTGCAAAAATCGATTTGCTGGAGGACGCGAGTCATCATCACGACCCTGAGTTGCGGATATCAAACTGATTTACGCCGAATGTCGAATCATCGAAGAACACGAATCATCAACACGACCCTCATTTGCGGATATCAAACTGATTTACAACGAAAGCCGAAACATCAAAATACACGAATCATCAACACGATCCTGAGTTGCGGATATCAAACTGAATTACGACGAAAGCCGAAGCCGAACCTGAATACCCGACAAAACCCGAATCATCACAACGGCCACGTATTGATGATATAAACCTGAACCACCGACAAACCCGAATCATCAAGATGCCGCAGTAATGCTAATATGAACCTGAATCAGCAAAACCCTTCTAAATTGTTGACATTAACCCAAACCACCGACGAACCCGAATCATCAATCATCACTTGCTGATATTAACCTGAAACCCCGACAAAAACCGAATGACCAAGCTGACCACGTAACTTAAACTTAAAAAACGTAATTTCCCTTCGCACCCCATGAACAAGGTTTGGGATAGGTTCTCGCGTTGTTGTGAATTAACACGCTTTCTATTTTTAGATTCACAACTAACGGCACCTACTTGTTTATCGACGAATGCGAACGTCACTGTTTGAGAAGCTCTTACTAGACACGCCGATTGACTCGACACTTATACTGCGAGGTTGCTGTGAACAACATTCGAGGGTAGCCGACAGTGAAAGAACAATTTTTTTAAGATGACTGGAGCCAGGTTTGAACCTGCGATCTCCCGCATGGTAGTCGCGTGTTCTAACCACAATGCCACGGCCGGACTTCGGTCTGTTAAATCGGACTTCGGTCTGTTAAATCTGACTTCGGTCTGATGAATCGGACTTCGGTCTGTTGAATACAACCCCGGTTTGTTATGCCGACTCAATTGTACAGATTTCGGTCTGGTACACGAAGATACTCTTTGTCCTGTAGCATTGTATTAGAAATTAGCATCGTAGCATTTTGATACTAATACTCCGTCGGGTACGATTATTAGTTCGGTCGCGAATTCTTAATCGATATAACTACGAGTTGCAAAAATCGATCTACTATCGAACACGAGTCATCAACACGATCCTGAATTGCGGATACCAAACTGATTTACGACAAAAACCGAATCATCGATACAACTATGAGCTGCAAAAATCGATTTTCTGGAGGACACGAGTCATCAACACGACCCTGAGTTGCGGATATCAAACTGATGTACGACGAAGCTTCGATATGTTCCGGAATTGCAGAAGTTAACCTGAATGCCCGACAAAACCCCAATCACCTCAACGGCTGATATAAACCTGAACCACCGACAAACCCGAATCATCCAGATGCCGCAGTATTTTTGGTATGAACCTGAATCATCAACAAAACCCGAATCATCAATACCCTTCTGAATTGTTAACATTAACCCAAACCACCGACGAACCCGAGTCATCAATCATCACTTGCTCATATTAACCTGAAACCCCGAAAAAACCCGAATCACCAAGCTGACCACGTACTGCTGATATTAATCGTAACCACCGACGAAACCGAATCATCAGTACGCTCTCAAATTACTGATACGAGCCTGAAGCATCGAAAGTACCCGAATTACCACGTTTCTGAATACCGAAACAATCCGGATATATCTGACCTCTACAGTTTTGGGAGTATAGCATAAAGTTCTCGATCACCTCAAATCGCCTGATTCATAAAATTCTAGGTTATCTTAAATCAAACCGTGTCCCGAAACCTGTTATTGCGGTCAGAGGCCATATCAATATTCTTGGAGCGAATACTAAAAGTATACTATTCTAAAACCGCAGTAACATCCCGCAGTCCTCGGCCAATGACATCTATATCGTCGGCATACGCCAGCAGCATGTGACATTTGTCAAAGATGGTACCAGCCGCGTTTATTGGGATGTTAAAGAAATCGCATGGCTTGCTGATGCCTTGACTAAAGTCAAGCTTGGAAGAAATGGTTCTGTCAGATTTTTGCATATTTTCACTGAAAACTTCGTGTCGGCCAGTGTGCAAAGTCGTATCAGATTCACAGGGATACCAAA
Organism: Muscina levida; assembly: GCA_964034835.1. Lineage (NCBI taxonomy): Eukaryota > Metazoa > Arthropoda > Insecta > Diptera > Muscidae > Muscina > Muscina levida. The sequence continues at coordinate 117,765,356 of OZ035883.1, read as the reverse complement.
CTCTGACATAGCATCGAATCGATTCTGTCGTATCGCACTGTCGAATGCAGTTTTGTATTCGATGAACGGTGGTAATGACTTGAAGTAAACTTCGATGGCTGGGACATGTTGCCAGAGTGGATGTAAATGCTTCAGCGAGAAAGGTGTTTGAAGGCGAACCTGAAGGACGGCGCAGAGCAGGGAGACCCAAACTCCGTTGCAAGGACCAAGTGGTAGGCGACGTGCCATCATCTGGTAGGACTAACTGGAGAACAAACGCAGAAGGCTAATTAGTCTCAATCAGTTTCGTTTAGATGGGATTTCAATATACAGACTCGGCAGGACCTTGTGTACGATGCATGCATTCCTTTAGCCAAATGAAGTGTATGAGCTGGGGCATGCATGATTGGTGTAATGCCTGCACTAGTGCTGCCTTCAAGTACGAAAATATACCCTTTAAATGTGCAGCACACTCTGCGTGTCCGTGATCATATTTCCATAACCGTCTTTACAGGTGCCGATGTCTGCTTCAAAACCATTGCTTTTACCTTTTGGCAGAACTTTCGGGCATCATCTCTATCTATATATTTTTCGATTTCCTTGCTCTCATAGACGCTTTTTCGTCTCGCTCCTCTTCTTCTTATATCGTTCTGCCATACCGCACGTTATCATTGGCTGCAGTTTTGTCTTGGACAGAGCATCAATTTCCTTAGACAATATGCGACATTTGAGTACTTTCATAATAAATCAAAAGGTTTTATCTAATCGTCTAGATTTTTTTGAATATCATCGCTTGAAAAGTAAAAATATTTTTGGTCCACCCTGTACAAAATATATTGGAGATACTTTTATTAAGTTTGTGAAATGAAGCTAAACGATCAGAAAGGTTTTTATTGTCAATATTAATGGCATTTCATGGTCACTTACTAGGATCACGCGTTTCGAACTCCATGATAAATTCATCATCAGACCCCTTTGTGAAAAATTGTTGCATTCTGGCACATCATCAGCTGCATATATACCTACAATTATGTGTAATGTCTACATGCGAAGTAGATATCAGCCGAAAATTTCCATGGAATATGCTTTCTGAGTGGAATATGATTTTACTATGTTTTCATCAAATGTGATGCATAGTTTTAGGCCGTGCTAATGCAAATGGATTGAGCACAATTTTCATGTGAGTTGCAACGATCGTGAGTTGGCTATCAAAAACGTGTTCCTGTCCAAAGTTGTTGAGAATTTAATACCTTATTAACATCTACCCAGCTTGTTACAGTCTAGCTACTAATATTCTCCAAAAACGACTGCATACTATTAAGCTTAGTATCATTAATTGTCTCAGACAATTTGCAACATTATTTATCGCACCTGTTTATGTACTTTTATAATAAATAACCAGTTATCTAATCGTCTACCTTTTTTTATCATCGCTTGAAAAGTAAAAATCCTTTAGGTCCACCCTGTACAAACTATATTGGACATATATTAAATGTTGTTTATCAAAAACGTGTTTCTGTCTAAAGTTGTTGAGAATTTAATACCTCATTAACATCTACCCGGCTTGTTACTGTCTAGCTACTAATATTCTCCAAAAACAGCTGCATACTTTTAGGCTTGACATTCTTTATGAAAATATAGCATAATTTTGTGAGTCAAACTAAATATAATTACTTTGGCAAAATAACGTATATCACAGTAATAACTACTTATAATTTAAATTGAAACAAAATAAATTAAAAACAAACTGTATTAAAGTTCAACTGTCGCGTCATTATGGCCTGAAAACTTACTTATACCCAGCCCCAGCGACTGACGCCTTAAACAATTTCTAAAAGTGCACGTCGCAGTTCGCACTCTTCTGGACAGTTCTCATATAAACTGATTGTTATATATGAAAGCCATATGTTATTGTTATTATACTTACTCGCCCTCTGCCACTCTCTCACTCCTTATTCTCACACACTTTATAACGCCCGAACACGCAATGTTCAAAAATAAAAACGGCAACGGAACTGTGGGAGTTTAACACTAATCGTTATTTCAATTTAATAGTTTAAACTAAAGAGCACAAACACTTGTTGTTGTCGACGACACAGTTTTGTCCTGTTATTGCTATCGTCCTAAGGGGGTTATATAAATCATTTATAATGTACTTAAGTGAATTAAATTAGAAAGAAAAAAAAATGTATCATGACCGTTATGACCTTTTAAACGTTTTTTAGGCAACTTAATAACTTATAACGTGTTAGTTACATTTCGCCTGGTTGTTTGCATAAGAAAATTTGTTCAAAATTTTTTTGCGAAAAAAAAGTAAAGTATACTTATGGGCTCAAGGTTAATAGAGAATCACGTATAATTATTTTTTACACAAATTAATTACTTTCACGAGTTACATGTCACACGGTTCTTAGCAGATAGCTAATTGCTTATAATTTTGCAAAAAACAACAAAAATTGTTAGTCTATTTTTGGGCTCAAGGCTAATAAAGAATCACGTGAGATTATTTTTTTAATTACTGACACTTTGTTTTTTGCCTTATTATGTGCTTATGTTTTCAGTGTCTTTTATGACAGTAAATATGTCGTTTTATTTACTTAAATAAGCTTCTACTCTTGTATTTTGAGGTGTGATTTAGATGTGTATTAAGGCATACTTTCGGGGGATTAATTTTTTGAATAATATGTGTTTATATGTGGGAATGGGACTTTGACCAGAGGTTGAAAGTTACTGATTGTCACTAACTTGGGAGTGACCAGAAGCGATTCCTTTGTGGTACTGTCCAAGCAGCTAACTCCTTCCGGTCTTAGACCAAGTATTCCCCGGGCAATGACTTTAAAGCAACCGCTTAGAAGTTGGCTAGAGTTAGAAGGCGAATCGTTGAGTAACCTAATCGGCATGCTATCACCGATGCGTCTTAGGATGTAGCAGCAGTTACTGAAACTCAACACAGGCTCTCTAAAAGGTTTTGGCAGCCCCAAGAAACTAGGATCGGGATCGGTGGCCTAATAAGCCACTCTCCTTAAACAAAATTTATTATGAAAACACGAAGAAAAGAAAAAACAAGAACCCCCCCAAATGTTGACGACCCCCGCAAACGATATAAGGACCATGATTTAAGGATATGCACCTGGAATGTCCGAACTCTTTACAGAGATGGTGCCTCTATCCAACTGGCGGATGTCCTCGACAAATACAAGGCTGACATCACCGCCATACAGGAAATGAGATGGACGGGACAGGGATGCACACTAGGGCGTTTCACCAAACGCGTTTTTTGCGATTTTTGCAACTCTTGAAGCGGAATATTAAGGCTTGTGATCTAAAAGAATTTCGGAAAAATTTTTGGATTTTTTGAAGATGGGTATGGGGTCGCTGAAATTGATTTTATCAAAAAAATGAGGTTATGGAGAAAAAAATTTTATATTATTTTTTTCTGGTGCTTTTTGTTCATGCAACTTAACAATTCTCTTCTTATGGATCCGATCCTACGACAAAAAAATATTGGTGTGAGAAATTATTATATTATGGACCACTTTGAAGTCTTAAAAGTGAAAAATTATTTTTCCAAGATTTCAAACCTCGATAACTTGAAAAGTTTTCAACAATTTTTCAAGATGTAAAATGCGTTGGAAAGGTCTTTAAATTACCTTTCATTCGGTACATAGATTTATTTTTACTTGTTGGAAAAATATAAGAAAAAAATTAAAGTTTGAGATTTTTTTTTTATTTATCAAATTTTATGAATATTAAAAGAATTTCATTATGTTTCGTTCTTGGTTAAGTAAAAAAAAACTTCTAAAATACATTGCTTTAATAAAAATATCTGAAATTCAATTCATCAATATATTTGTATTCCCATACAAAATCAAAAGATATTAAATAAACAAAACCAACATATTTAATGAACAAATTAAAATTAAAAAGTAAATTTGTATCAAAAACTACAATACGTTAACCATTAAATGTGGAACAACTGTGGAAGTATTTTCAAATTGGTTTCTTAAGAGCTTTTTCAATGACATTTTTGTTAACATTAGGTATAATTTTTTAATTGTTATCAACTCTAATCAATAAGTTTTGAAAATCATTCTTATTCTTTGTAATTTTTTTGTTATATATTGTAGCCGACGCCACGCCTCTTTCTGATAAATCATTCACAACACATAGTTTTTCTAGTTTTTTCTTTGAAGAAACAAAATCATCATCATTTTCCGATAAAAGTGTATCTTTCGAAAAAAAGGAAGTGGGCAATTTTAATTCATCAAAAACCCTTTTACTGTTTGAGGTTACAAAATTATGCATTATGAATTTTGTTACATTTTAAAAAGGGCCTATTTCAAATATTTTAAAATTCAAATAGTGTGAATTTAAAAATAAAAACTAATTTTTTTGTCTATTTTTTATTTTTTTTCAACATTTTTCACAAGTATGATATAAACTTATATATACCAAAATAAAGGTATCTAAATTATCTTTCTAACGCATTTAACATCTTGAAAAAATGTTGAAAACTATTCAAGTTATCGAGGTTCGAAATCTAGGAAAAATAATTTTTCACCTTTAAGACTATCAAAGTGGTCCATAATATAATAATTTTTCACACCAATAATTTTTTTGTTGTGGGTTCGGATCCTTACGAAGAGAATTGTTTAGTTGTATGAACAAAAAGCACCAGAAAAAAATAATATAAATTTTTTTTCTCCATAACCTCATTTTTTTGATAAAATCTATTTCAGCGACCCCTTACCCATCTTCAAAAAATCCAAAAAATTTTCCGAAATTCTTTTAGATCACAAGCCTTAATATTCCGCTTCAAGAGTTGCAACATTTTTTTTGTGAAACGCCCTAATGCACACGACGAAAGAACTGTGACATCTTTTACAGCTGCCATGCAGAAAGACACGAATTTGGATGTGGTTTCATAGTCGGCAAGAGACTTCGACACCTGGTCTCGCGGTTTAACCCTGTAAGTGACCGAATAGCCACCATTCGCATCCGGGCGAAATATTTTTACATCACGCTGATTTGTGTACACGCCCCGACGGAAGATAAAGACGATGAGATTAAAGATGCATTTTACGAGCGCCTAGAGGAAACGTACGACCGCTGCCCTGGCCACGACATTTAAATTGTTCTGGGAGACTTTAATGCAAAAATAGGAAGGGAAGATGTTCTTGGTCCATCGATCGGTAAATTCAGCCTGCATACCGACACGTCAGACAACGGATTTAGGCTGGTTAGTTTCGCGTCGGCAAGAAACATGGTTGTGAGTGGAACCAGATTCCCGCATAAAGATATCCACAAGGCAATCAGGATATCACCCGATCAAAATACAGGAAATCAGATTGATCACGTGGTAATTGATGAAAGGCATGTCTCAAGAGTTATGGACGTGCGTGTGATGCGCGGTGCAAATATTGATTCGGATCACCACCTAGTTGCAGCCAAGGTACGCACACGATTATGTAGTGCTAAAAACACACTTAATTAAACGCAAAGGAAGCTAGACATCACAAAGCTGCATACCACCGAGATAGCCAATGCCTACTCCAACCAACTCTCTCAATTACACTAAAAAAACCACCCTAGTTCTGCTGTTCCCGACATACAGTGGCAGCATATTGCGAATTCTATGACCACTGCCGCAATGACCGTACTGGGCTATGGAAAACCACGCTCAGACAAGCCCTGGGACGATGACGAATGTCGCGAAATGTCTGAGGAAATGGATGCTGCATACAAGGCAAAACTGCAGCCAATGGGGACGGGTGCGGTGACGGAACGTTATAAAGAGAAATGGAGGGAGATGAAACGCCTGTTCAGAAGAAGAAAAGAGAGAGCCAATATATCGAAAACTACAGGGATAGAGGTGAGGCCCGAAAGTTTCACCAAATGGTAAAAAGTAAAGGTTTTGGATCAGGGATCCCCACCTGTAAGGACAGAGACGGAAATCTGGTCACGGACACACGGAGTGTGCTGCAAATATGAAGGGAACACTTTCAGTCTCTACTCGTTCCCGAAGGCAGCATAAGTGACGAAATCGCACCAATCATCGACGATGGAGTAGACCGTCAACCACCGAACCAAAACAAGATCAGCACGGCAAAAATAATAAAGCTGCGGGAGCCGATGAACTTCCAGCTGAGCTTTTTAAAGCCGGCGGCGAAGAGCTGGTAACATGCGTGCACCAGCTCATAAATACGATTTGGCTCAGGGAGTGCATGCCAGATGATTGGAATCTGAGTGTCTTATGTCCCGTGCTTAAGAAAGGCGATCCAAGTGTGTGTACCAACTATCGCGGGATTTGCCTTTTACGCATCGCATACAAGGTCCTGTCTAGTGTGTTATGTGAAATACTAAAGCCCATTCTGGCGAACCTGATTGGACGTTATCAGTGTGACTTCAGACCTGGTAAAACCACGAACGACAAGATATTCACGCTACGACAAATCCTGGTGAAGACCCCAAAAAATGCAGATCGACACCTACCATCTGTTCATCGATTAAAAAGCTGCATTCGACAGTCCGATACGACAGTAATTGTTAGATGCTATGGCTGAGTTTGGTATTCCCGCGAAGCTGATACGACTTTGGGGGATGACACTGACTGATACAAAGTCTTCAGTGAAAATTGGCAAAAATCTGACAGATCCATTTTCTACAAAGCGAGGCTTTAGACAAGGCGATAGTCTGTCCTGCGATCTCTTTAACATCGTAATGGAGATGATCATGCGTAAGACTGCAGTAAACAGGAATGGTACCATCTTCAATAAAAGTCACATGTTGCTTGCGTATGCTGATGAAATAGATATCATTGGCCGTGGATTGCGGGATGTTACTGCGGCTTTTTCGAGCATTGAAAAGCAGTCGGCTGAAGCGGTTCCGGTGATAAACGAGGACAAAACCAAGTTATTTGTTTCAACGAACAAAGAGTCCACTCGTCTGGGACGCTGCGTGAACGTTCACAACTATAACTTTGAAGTGGTAGATGATTTCGTGTACCTTGGCTCCGCCATAAACAAAAATATTAATGTCAGCCTGGAAATCAAAAGACGAGTATTGATCGCAAACTGCGGCTACTATGTGCTAAGCAAGCAATTTAACGACAAAGCGCTCTATGGCGAAGAACAAAGAGGCAGCTCTACCAGACTCTGATCCTACCTGTATTGCTCTACAGCGCAGAATTCTGGGTAATGACACAAGCGGATCAATCTATTCTGGGAGTCTTCGAGAGAAAAATACTACGCAAAATATTTGGACCCATTATCGTTAACGGCGAGTACCGTCGTCGAATGAAACATGAGCTGTATGAGCTGGACAACGACATCGACGTAGTCAAGACTGAATGCGCTGGCTTGGACACGTTGTGCGAATGGACGAAAACGCTACGGCTCGAAAAGTCTTCGGCAATAAATTCGATAGGCGGCACAGGATGGGGCGACCAAAACTCCGATGGATGGACCAGGTGAAACAGCTGTTAACTAAGCTTGGTGTGACGAACTATCTACGGAGCGCAAAAGACCGAAGCGCTTGGAATACTTTTCTACATGCGGCTACTGAGAGAAAAATTTATGTTGGTGCTGCCATTAAAGAAGAAGAGGAACGCAAAACAAAGCCAACTTTAAAATCATTATGAAAAACATAACAAAACTAAAAAAAACCAAGCTCTTCACTTTGAAAACATTACCAAAAGTTTAACTGTCTGTCCCACGATGTCGAACGTTAACCTTGACAAAAAAAATCGCACTGGCCGCCATTCAGTCATGATTTATGTTACTATTCCCCTGACTTGCCATTAGTTATTGCCTACTTCAAGGCTGATACATATCAATAAATCTTTTTCAGAATAATAATAAACTCAATCATTCTGCTTTAAGATAATACTCAATCTTGTTTCATATTTCAACAAAAGCATAGCATAGTATAAGGCTAAATCACACCAAAACAACAACAACTACTACTACTACAAGTATACTACAGTAGTTATAACTTTGATTTCCATAAAGCAAAAACATACATATTTCTTAGTCGGCTTAGCTTTTTTTTCTCTATTGCTATCTCTATTTTCCGTTTCTGTTTCGTAGTTTATTGTTATCAGCAGCAGATGTTGCTCTCCAGACAACAAAAGGCCAAGAGATATTCTTATGATGTCAAGACATAACTAAACATTAATCAAATATTTCTCATAGTTTCAAATGCATAAAATTGCATTCTTTTAGAATTCCAAAACACTCTTAACACACAACGGCACTGATGATTCGCAACACCAATAACAGTTGTCATTGTTTGGCAGGGAGGGGTAAATTGCATTATGCCCCCTAGATGTATGCAACACACAAGTTGCATACATTTAGCAAAACAAAGAGAAACATGACAATATATATTGGGTGGAATGTGTATTTTTCTTCGCTTGAATAGTCTTTTTTTTTCTTTGTTTATGAAAAATGCAAAACAAAAGCTTTCGCACAGACTGGACGTGTTAGGAATAATTTTGCTTTTGTGATAGTTCAAAGCAGTTTTCTATTGCGACAAGGAACAATTTTGTGATGCATACTAGATCACAGCGGGGTATTGATGGCATATGTTCATTAATATGAAGGTATGAAAAACTTGTGGCAGAAATTTCACGACAGTACATAAATTTGTCGGATAGGTAATTAAAGGGGAAGAAATGTTGTTAAAAAAGTTAATTAAAATGAAATGAGCCATTGGCGATTTAACAAATTGTCACAACGTAAAAACTAATCTATATATATAAAAGGCTTGGATGACTGACGGATCACTACCCAGCCCATACGGCTAAAGCTAGAACTTTGAAATTTGGAATATAGGTTCGATTTACGACGTAGGCGCGGATTTTATGAAATACGAACTGCAAGGGGTCAAATGGAAGGTGCCTCGCACCTTTTGAAAAAATCGTTATCTGGGAGAAATAAATAGACCAAGGGCCTCCATTATTGGCTACATGAAAACATACTTAGACGAAGGGGTGTGGCACCGCCCACACAAACCAAAATTTCAATCGGTCATATTTTACGACACATTTAAGGTATGAAGATGAGATTTGCGACATAGATAAATGGCACATGGGGGATTATGTCTCACTGGGTAATAGGCGGTAGCACGCCCCATATGAAAAAATTGTTATGTCGGTCATATAGATAGAACCATTGTAATAAAATTTACATCATATATATATATAAATAATGAAACAGCCCGTGTCATAGTGGTTAGAACACGTGACTACCATGCGGGAGATACCGGGTTCGATTCCCGCCTCCAATCATTTCACTGCCGGCCCCCTCAGTGTTGTCGACTGAAACATCGCAGTAAAAGTGTCGCGTCAATCGGCAAGCCCAGTAAAATCTTCGTCGATAAACAAGTAGGTGCCGTTTGTAGTGAATCTAAAAATAGAAAGCGTGTTCACAACGCGAGAAGCTATGCCATACATCATTCATGAGGTGCAAAGGGAAATTAAGTTTTAAGTTTTATATATAAATAATTGCTTGACCAACTGATTGGGTGAAATGGCCGAAGCACAGTGGTTGCCGTTTCATACAAAGAGCGGCCAAAAATAGAAGTAGTTTTCATAGGTGAATAATATTTGGCACATCTCAAAGTCTCTTTTAATGACACTAATTTCTAAAATTTGGTTAAAATCTGTGGAAGGATTCAAAGACCTCTCCTAGATCCTGAAAATTTAAATTTCATAGTAGGCACACCAAAGTTGTCATATCCATTGATTCCATCAATATGTGACTAAATCTAAAATTCGGTCAATGTCGGACAAAGGATTCAAGGACCTCTCTTAGATCCTAAATATTAAAGTTCATAGTAAGCATACCAAAGTTGGCATATCTATTGATTTCATCAATCTAAGACTAAATCTAGGATTCAAGGACCTCTCTTAGAGTTCACAATCAAAAAATTACACCGAAAACGGTGAGGCCGCTTTTTTCTATTGAACATAACTCAACAATCCGCAAAATTCCGCAGCTGAAATTTACATCATATAATCTGTAAATATTGGTAAACATTTTTGGTTAACTTAGATCGACTTCGTAACTAAAACTCTGAGTGAAATTTAAGTCTACACACGAGTTAGTACTGAAATAGGCACATATAATAAATTAAATAAAATCGAAAAGGGATAAAATCATAATAATTGATATGGGCTTGTTCCCTGTAGAATTCGAAATTCGTACTTTTTAGGTATAAGAATGGCGGTAAAGGGTAAAACTGGCCCTAAATGGCTACAAGTATAGTCGGAAAAATCTAAGTGAATATTTTAGTTGTACGATATGAAGTAATTTTTCAAAATTCGTTCTTTAGATGTAAAAATACTGAAAAGGGATAAAACTGGTGCTATCGCCCAGATCAAATGCCTAAAGTTAGAGTTACGAAAATGTATTTAGCATTGCTCACTATAGAATTAAAGAGTCGCCAGATGGGTTTTTTAGAAATTCGAACATTTGGGGGTAAAAAAGGCCGAAATGGGATAAAACTGTATATGGACATAGAATTATATATGTTCATATAATTAAAGGGGGCTACCTGTCCATTTTAGTTGTGTGACATGAATTTATCTTTTGAAATTCAAACTTTTAGTAATAAAAAGGGATTAAAGCCGTACAATCAATCAGACCAATGGGATTAAATTACACTCAAATAAATGGGATATTCGTTCGTCTAATGAACCGTTTTCATTTTATCTGTATAGCTTTTATTCTTAAAATGATATATCGTAAGTAAGGGGTGAAACAACGCGAGCCGGAAAAGCTAGTATTCCGTATTATAAAAGATGCTTTCCAAGTTTCCACAGGAAATCAAAAAAAGTTTTAAGTTTTTAAACTAGAAAACCTGCTTATACAAATTTTTCATTTAAATTTGCCATTGCTTGACTTTGATGTTGCAAAGTCATATTTTTCATGAGAAAACTTGTACAGCATCTATAAAAATTATCCGCCAGCTAAATTTATGAGGTCATTTGATATATTTTAAAGAAAAATTGAAAAATAAATTTAAAAAAAAATTTATAAAAAACTTGGACTTGGTCTTAGAAACCGCTACTAGAAGTAGTGGCACATAAAACATTACACTATACAACACTTTCAGCTCATTGATTTATCGGATCGGAAAACCCAAGAGCGTGAGAAGCTATCCCATACCTCATTTATGGGGTGCAAAGGGAAATTAAGTTTTTTTGTTAATGGTTGATAAGCCTCTCCATTCTCAACGTGTGACTGTGGTCATGAGACCTTACTTTTTCGAAACTGAGGTTGGATCAACAGTTACGGTGAATGGATTGCGCTATCGAAAGATGTTTAATGATTTTTTATGGTCGGAGTTTGATGGTATTGATCTGGACAACATTTACTTTCAACAAGACGGCGCTACGTGCCACACAAGCAACGAAACCATTGATCTTTTACGGGAAAAGTTTCCGGACCGTGTTATCTCTCGAAGAGGTGATCACAATTGACCACCGAGATCTTGTGATTTAACACCCTGCGACTTCTTCCTTTGGGGCCACGTGAAAGATAAAGTCTACGCCAACAGCCCAGCTTCGATTCAAGAACTCAAAGACAAAATTCGTACGGCTATCGAGGACATAGGGCAGCTACTTTGCGATTTGGTTATGGAAAATTTAAAGAAAAGGATATGGTCCTGTAAACGTGCTCGTGGTGGCTCCATTTGGCTGATGTTGTTTTTCATTATTAACGGCATATCTTCCTCTTTATTATAAAATAAACTTCCGATCATTTATCTCAAAAAATTGCATTTTTCTTTGAATACCAAAATAACAGCTCTTATTGGAAACCCCTTTTTTATTTGACTTAGAGCGGTGGGAGCAAAATTTTTAACAAAAATTTTAATTTTGTATGGGATACCCCTTAGGTGGGTGAAAAAAAGGGGGGGGGGGGGGTTAGGTATGTTTGGCAAAAATGTTAGGAAGAAAAATGATTGGGAGTCGGTCATACATATTACCCTTCTAGGAAGCAAAAGCTTAAAACGTAACAATTTCCCCTATACGATACTTACTAACTTCGAATCGATATTAAATTATGATGACATGTAACTTGACAAAACGAATGATGCAGAACTTCTTCATTTTGGAACTACTTTCATATGCAGTTCTCAGAATTGAGTCCCAAATCAATGAGCAGAAAAATGTTGTACTGTGTTATAACAATAAATTTTCTTAACGAAGCCATAGAAGCAATATATTATTTTCACAAATATTTTTATTATATTAACAATTAATATTGCGTGTGCGTTTTTTTTTGGCAAAATTCCAGCAGATAATATGACGGCGCGATAAATGACGAAGATGACGCGATTATCGCTGAGATGACTTAAAAATTATCTCGCACATAAATTCTTGTGGATATTGTTTTTGTTGTTCGCTGTGTAGTAATATAATAATTAAAACAATTAATTTAGCCGAAATTCCGTTAATAAGTGAAATGAGGAAATAATACCTACACGGAAAAATTTGTGAATAAATTATAATGTTATTAGGAAAGCCCGTCAAATTAATTGTTGAGTGTTAATTAAATAGGTAATAATATAATTACAGCACAAAAATACAATAGTTGTTGAACATTGTAGCAGAGAGTGCGAGAGTAAGATAATTGTGTAAATTAACAAATAAACTGGATTATTTGCTTATAATCTACGTATAAGAGCAATGCTAATTAATTATATGAATTAGCGTGATAAGGAATTTTAATAAGAGTACATAATGACAATGTTTGTATGTCTTAATATGCAGTTTGTAAGTCATGGATAAGGCACCTATGGGTATGCCACAGTTTTGGGATTATTTTTAAGTGCACTATATGCAGTAAGTTTTCCCACTTACAATGCGCCTTAGGGTATGTTACAGTTTTGGAAAAACTTTAAAAAGCCTTATATGCAGCTAGTTAGTCATTTACAAGGCGCCTAGGGATATGCCACAGTTTTAAGTTTACTTTAACTCCCAAATGTATGCAAACTTATCAGAGTTTACTTTAACTCCCGTATGTATGCAAACTTATCAATGCTCCTAGATTTTTGTCTGGTGTTGACGTATTAACCATTTTTATGAGTTTTCCCCTAAAGGTTAAAAGTATTCAACCATATTGTGCTGTATATTGTCCTATTAACTTCATATAAAAACCTTCATATATGTATCGCTCTAATAAACTGCTGCAAATGTCATGAACCCTAAATGATTCATGTGTTTCATGAAAAGCCACCAACTTTATTGTCCCATAGACTTACCTTTAATAAAAAGGTTTTTATGCGCCATATCGTATATTATATGTTTACGTTATTAAATGTATTTACCTGGAAAGAAAAAGAGAAAATAAAGTTATAATTTATGAAAATCAAAGGTTAATTGAATAAAGGGTTGATGACATTTAAAGGAGATGGATATAGGGAAGGATTAAAGGCGAATTCCTTTAAATAGATTCTATAAAACATGAAAATCTTAAGATCTAAATGAAAATTCAGTAAAAACGTAATTAAAATATCAATTGGAAAGAAATGGAATGTTTGAATTTCAATTAATTTTCTTGGAATTTTAGTCACTATATCAGTAGTGTCGTATTTCCTATACATTGAAGTATTTTAAAACTAAATTCAAACCACTCCATTTTTCAAACTCTCTGTATTCTAATGAAACCATTTATTTATTTGAAATTCCGACTCATAATTCTCAAATGTCGCCAAAAGGGAAGCAGTTCCCACTCCCCTCACAAAATTATTCAAAAAAACCATTTACAACAACAAAATTATGCAGACAGTAGTAGTAGTAGTAGCAGTAACACAACATTGTTGCTGTAAACAAATCCACTTTGTGCTCTGAAGTGAATTAAAAAGTATTAAATGAAAATTGTCATTTTGTTGCAACAACAACAAAAAACAAAAACGCGCTAAAAACCAAACTTTTAAATGGAAAGGATTTCAATGAAAAAGTATAAATTTTAAGCAGAGCTAAAAAACGATATGTGTTCAGTCTTTTTTTTGTAATACAAATTAAAGTTTTTACAAAACAATTTTTGCCACCGGAGGATAAAAGGATATCTGTGATTTAGGAGAGAACGTTTGGCATTTAGTGTTTTAATTCAATGTCGCTCTCTGTCCCTCTAGGTACCCCAGCTACTACATTTGTTACGAAGCAGTTGTAGTGTCCTGGATGTCCTGAATGTCGGTTTAGAGTTTTATTATATATTTGAAACTTTAGCAGAAAATTAAATGAAATACGAACATATAGCAGTAATTTAAAACTGTGAAATGTGAAACGATGGTATAGGGTGTTGCATTATAACTATAACTAATGTTGATCCGTCCAAAAACACTATGGGACATTTTCGGGGTTATTGTCTGGGGAGTGAGAAATTTCAAGTCTGGATCAAGCTACTAGACCACTCTATACTCTATACTCTATATCTACATCTACATCTACATCTACATCTACATCTACATCTACATCTACATCTACATCTACATCTACATCTACATCTACATCTACATCTACATCTACATCTACATCTATATCTATATCTATATCTATATCTATATCTATATCTATATCTATATCTATATCTATATCTATATCTATATCTATATCTATATCTATATCTATATCTATATCTATATCTATATCTATATCTATATCTATATCTATATCTATATCTATATCTATATCTATATCTATATCTATATCTATATCTATATCTATATCTATATCTATATCTATATCTATATCTATATCTATATCTATATCTATATCTATATCTATATCTATATCTATATCTATATCTATATCTATATCTATATCTATATCTATATCTATATCTATATCTATATCTATATCTATATCTATATCTATATCTATATCTATATCTATATCTATATCTATATCTATATCTATATCTATATCTATATCTATATCTATATCTATATCTATATCTATATCTATATCTATATCTATATCTATATCTATATCTATATCTATATCTATATCTATATCTATATCTATATCTATATCTATATCTATATCTATATCTATATCTATATCTATATCTATATCTATATCTATATCTATATCTATATCTATATCTATATCTATATCTATATCTATATCTATATCTATATCTATATCTATATCTATATCTATATCTATATCTATATCTATATCTATATCTATATCTATATCTATATCTATATCTATATCTATATCTATATCTATATCTATATCTATATCTATATCTATATCTATATCTATATCTATATCTATATCTATATCTATATCTATATCTATATCTATATCTATATCTATATCTATATCTATATCTATATCTATATCTATATCTATATCTATATCTATATCTATATCTATATCTATATCTATATCTATATCTATATCTATATCTATATCTATATCTATATCTATATCTATATCTATATCTATATCTATATCTATATCTATATCTATATCTATATCTATATCTATATCTATATCTATATCTATATCTATATCTATATCTATATCTATATCTATATCTATATCTATATCTATATCTATATCTATATCTATATCTATATCTTTTTGTCTTATCTTGATGTTTGTTCGCTTAGTTTTTTTAGCTATAACTCAAGAACCATAAATAATTTCTAATTTCATTCTTCTGCAGAATTGGTGGTTCTACTATACTGACCTAGTACCTTTCCACTGATTTGAAATTTCTCATACGCCAGATTTTGTTAATAAACCAAAAAATCCACAATATTGGAACGAAGTGCGTATGAAATCGTATAAATATAAAATCCGCATAAAATTAATATTACTCATATGTTGTACATATGTAGCGAGTACCCTATGCGAACTCGCTACATATGTATAGTACGGTACTTGGCTCAGAATCGTTAATCAATATCATCAGCAATGATTAGTTTTCTACTTATCACAAATGAGAAAGCCTATACATGGCCAGAAATTTGAAGTTTTTAAAGAAAAATTATAATAAACGTGATAAATAAAATTTTTTTTTAAGATTTCATTCGATAAAATTAGTCCAACTTGAAATCATTACTGGTTCTTGAGTTATAGCTAAAAAACTAAGCATACCAAACATTAAAATACGAACAAAATTTAAAAGTAAAAAAAAAAGAGTTTGGCCAGAAAATTCCCTTGGGGATTCTATTAGACTAACCTAGTAACTTTACCCAGACTTCGAATTTCTCATATTTATAATAAAGGGTTTTCCAATTAGAGGTGTTATTTTGATATTCAAAGAAAAATGCCATTTGTTGAGATAAATGATCGGAAGTTATCGCATAATAAAGACCAAGGTATGCCGTTAATAATGAAAAACAACATCAGCCACATGGGGCCACCATGAGTACGCTTACAGGACCTTTTCCTTTTCATGAAATTTTCCATAACCAAATCCCAAAGTGGCTGCCCTATGTCCTCGATAGCCTCACGAATTTTATCTTTGAGGTCTTGAATCAACGCTAGGCTGTTGGCATAGACCTTATCTTTCACGTGGCCCCAAAGGAAGAAGTGGCAAGGTGTTATATCACAAGATCTCGGTGGCCGATTGTTATCGCCTCTTCGAGAGATAACACGGTTCGGAAATTTTTCCCGTAAAATATCAATGGTTTCGTTGCTTGTGTGGCACGTATCGCCTTCATGTTGAAAGTACACGTTGTCCAGATCAATATCATCTAACTCTGACCATAAAAAATCATCTCTCGATAGCGCAATCCATTCACCGTAACTGTTGATCCAACCTCATTTTCGAAAAAGTAAGGTCCAATGACTCCGCCGGACCATTAACCGCACCAAACAGTCACACGTTAAGGATGGAGAGGCTTCTCAACAATAACTCTTGGGTTTTCCCAGCCGCATATGCGAAAGTTAGCTTGTTGACATAGCCACCGAGGTGGAAATGGGCCACATCAGTCAAGATGATTTTTCGATGGAATTCCGGATCATTTTCATGCATTTCAAGGACTCAATCAGCAAAGACAAGACGTTGTTGATGATTGGCCGGCTTGAGTTGTTGTGTTAACTGAACTTTGTAAGCCTTAAAACCCAAGTCTTTATGCAGAATACGGTGTAATGACGTTTGTGGAATGCCCAATTCTAAAGAACGACAAGGAATGGACGAACCTGGGTTTTCATCAACACTTTGGGCTCTAGCAGCAATATTCTCAATTGCTCTTGAGCGACGTGCACGGGTTTTATTCTTCTTGATCGCTAACTTGTCCCAACAGCTTGAATTTTTCTACCAATTTCAGTATTTCAGTATTCGACAAGGTGTTTCACGACGACGAAAAAAAATGCTTTAGATTTGCGAACTTCAATTGACGAAGAATCAGATAAATCACGAAGGCAAGCATGGAGTGTTCTGGACGTAAGAGTAGCTAGGGGTGCGGACATTTACTCCAATTACTACCTTACCGCAGTAAAGGTACGCACAAGGCTAAGCATGGCAAAAATCGTACGTAACCAGGCACAGCGAAGGCTGAACATCGGTAAACTGCGGACCACAGAGGTAGCGGATGCCTACTCCTAACTCAACTGCTACGGAATGCTCCAACACTTGATAATATTACATCGCAGTGGCAATATATAGCCGACTTCATAGAACGGTCTGTGAGAAGCGTACTTGGGTACTCAAAGCCTTCTCAATAAGATGCCTGGTACGATGATGAATGTCGCAATACCACGAGAGAGACGGATGCTGCATACAGTGCGAAACTGCAGCCAAATGGCAACGCCAGCTATTCTTGAACGGCACAGGGAGAAGAGAGGAGGGTTAACTCGTATTTTTAGACAGAAAAAGAAGGAGCTAAGAGAGCTGCACAGAGTTGCTCCGAAGCAGAGGGGTAGACCGAAAATTCTACTAGAGAGTTAAGGCGAGAATATGTGGAACAGGGTTGCCCACCTGCAAGTACAGCGATGGTCAGCTAGTGACGGACCTGAATAACGTTCTGAAGATATGGAGAAATCAATTCAGAAATTTACTGGATACAGAAACTACTCTGGAAGACCCCGCACTGTCCACCCCCAAGCCAGAGCGGATACGTGTGGCAATATCCCGCCCTCAAAACAACAAAGCTGCTGGAGGCAGTGGCCTTCCTGCTTATTTGTTTAAGGCTGGCGGGGAGGAGCTGATTAGGAGCATGCATCAGCTCATGGAGAACACCTGGCAAGAGGAGACCATGCCCGGGGATTGAAGTCTCAGTCTGTTATGTTCCATATACAAGAAAGAAGATCGTAGTGAATGTAAAAACTACCGTGTAATAAGCCTATTACCAATTGCGTACAAGGTCCTTTCGAGCATATTGTGTTAACGTCTAAAGCCAATTGTAGAAATACTAACTGGACCTTATCAATGCGGCTATACGACGGTAAATCTACGACGGATCAAATATTCACCTTACGACAAATCCTGAGAAAAACTCATGAAAAGCAGATCGACACCTACCACTTCTTTGTCGACTACAAAGCTACCTTCGACTCTCCGATAAGGAATAGGCTATATGAGGCCTTGGCTGAGTTTGGTATACCTGCAAAGCTAATTCGACTTTGCAGATGTACCTTGGAAAACACCAAATCCTCGGTTAAGATTGGTAAGGATCACTCTGAACCGAACCAACACGGAAAGGGGTCTCAGGCAGGGTGATAGCTTGTCCTGTACATTATTTAATATAGTTATGGAGAAGGTGATGAGAAAGGCTAGTGTTAACATGTCTGGCACCATATTCCACATGCCACTAGCCTTTGCCGCAATTTGCAGGATGTTACTGCAGTTTTCTCATCACTAGAAAATGAGTCAGCAAAAATGGGTTAAGCGATCAACGAGGTCAAAACAAAAAATAATGATTTTGACGAACAAAGAGTCCTTTCGATGGGGAAGCACCGTGAACGTTGACAATTATTATTTTGAGGTAGTCGATGAGTTAACCTACCCCGGATCTTCCGTCAACAAGAAAAATAATGTTAGTTAAGAAAATAAGCGGAGAACAAAGCTAGCCAATAGATGTTTCTACGGACTTCGACAGCACTTTAGTAAAACCTCCATATCTCGAAATACTAAGAAACAGCTTTACCAGCTGCTTATCTTACCCGTTCTGTTGTATGCTGCCGAATCATTGGTGCAACGGACATACAAAACCTGGGAGTATTCGAGAAAAGTAAGCTGAAAAATACTTATCTGTGTCGACGGCGAGTTTCGCCATCGGATGAACCATTAACTACCATGGCTGGAACATGTCGCCAGGATGGATGTAAATGTTCCAGCGAGAAAGGTGTTTAATGGAGAACCTGAAGAATGATGCAAAGCAGGGTGACCCAAATTTTGTAGGAAGGACCATGTGGTTGGCGACATGCCACCATCTGGTAGGACTAACTAGAGCAGAAGACCGAAGCGTGTGCAATTCTTTAATACCTTAGGCCTCAAATTTATGAACCACGTTCGTAAATTGTACTAGCCACTTAAGTAAGTACAACAATTTCTGTTACTTCCCGAGCTCTTGTCCTCAATAAGAATATATCCTGAATATCATTGATGACTGTGCATATGTGCTCTTCTTATGTTCCAACCCAAGATAGAATAGCAATATAACTATTTCAATGCGTGTGTGTTTCGATGATAAGCAAAAGTTATTGGATATCATTTAGCTATAAACCACTCTAATAGTATTAGCTAATGTGTTACATAAAAAATAAGTATCAGCCTTAAAGTATACTGGCAACAAATCCCAAGAGACTTGAGATAGCAGTCCTGATTTGCTGATGGCCATTTAAAGAAAATAAAACAAGAACTTGTTAATACTAATGTGAATGAGATGACTGAATATGAGATGACTTTAACAAAGATATCTTAGGGAATAACAGAAAAAAAGTAAACAGCTCGTGCAGGCAAGCCTTAAAGTATGTGTTAAAAATAAACATTAACTTTGTATTCTTCTTAAGTCATAGGATTCCATTAGAAGTACTTCAAATTTTTCTCGAGAAAAAGTTACCTGAACCATATATATTAGATTTCAATTACTTTAAAGGTCAAAAGTTCAATTTTGTTAAGGCCTAATTGCCTATGCTGCTGTCACTTAAACCACTTTGTAACTATAAACTCTTTTTACCGTAGTGCACAAACTTGTCCGGAATTTTCTTGTCAACCTGGCTAATGTACTTACGAATCTTTTTTTTCCATGGCCGTCATTATTAACATTTGAAATTGCAAAGCCTGACACAAAAACCATTCCAAACTGTGGAAGAAATTAAAAAGCCTAACACGTTTATTGTAAATAATTCAACTTTGCCTTCTGCTCACTGTTGAATCTAAAGCAACGAACCATGTTGAGTAATTTTCTTTGTTTGTCATCGTTTGAAGAAAAAATAGTTTTTAAAGGACATCTTTGTATGCAAAAATTGTTTTCTTTATGCACAACAACAAAAAAAAACAGGACAAAGTAGAAATTTTCGTTCCTTGTTCTTACAACGACTATTTCAAGTTCATTGATCTGTAGTTTGCAACTTTTGACGTCTACATGCGAACATACAAAGGACATACCAATGGCAATATAACTTTCTTTTGTTTCTCTTTGGAACAAAAATTTTTTCATTGCAGCTCAATTTACCAACAAATTGTCAATGGCTTTTTTTATATATTTTTGACATTTAAAAAATGAAGACAAAAAACATATAGGTAGTTACTTTTTCCCTAATGTTAAGTTTTATTTTTCTTTGTTTGAAAAAGAAAAACACTCAAAGAAAAAGGACAACATGTAACAAAGGAATACAATATAGGAATATTGCCTTAGGTTTTAAAGTAATGTGTATAAACTTCTTCTTCTTCTTCAATGGCAGCAACAACAGAAATTTATCCATCAGTAGCCGTACGTAGAAAAGAACCCTAAGCGCTTCAGTCTTTTGCACTTCGTAGATAGTTCGTCACACAAGTTAACAATTCTTTTACCTGCTCCATCCATCGAAATTTTGGTCGCCGCCTCCTGTGCCGCCCATCGAGTTTATTGCCGAAGACTTTTCAAGCCGGAGCCTTCCATTCGTACAACTTGTCTAAGACAGCGCATTCGGTCTAATTGAACGCGCTTGACTACGTCGATGCCGTTGTATAGCTCATACAGCTCATGATTCATTCGACGGCAGTACTCGCCGTTAACGAGTAGTATTTTCTCTCAAAGACTCCCAGAATAGATTGATCCGCTTGTGTCATTACCCAGGATTTTGAGCTAAAGAGCAAGACAGGTAGGATCAGAGTCGGGAAGAGTTGGATCTTTGTATATCGCTTGCTTAGCGCATAGTAGCAGCGGTTTGAGATCAATACTCGTCTTTTGATTTCCAGGCAGACATTATTATTTTTCTTTATGGCGGAGCCAAGGTAGACAAAATCGTCTACCACTTCAAAGTTATAGGTGTCAACGTTCACGCAGCTTTCCAGACGAGTGAACTCTTTGTTCGTTAAAACAAATAACTTGGTTTTGTCCTCGTTTATCACCAGACCCACTTCAGTGCTCGAAAAGGCCGCAGTAACATCTCGCTATCCACGTCTAATAATATCTATATCATCGGCATACGCGAGCAACATGTGACTTTTGTTGAAGATGGTGCCATTACTGTTTACTGCAGCCTTCCGCATGATCATCTTCATAACGATGATAAAGAGATCGCAGGACAGACTATCGCCTTGTCTAAAGCCTCGCTTGGTAGAAAATGGCTCTGCCAGATTTTTGCCAATTTCCACTGAAGACTTCGTGTCTGTCAGTGTCATTCCACAAAGTCGTATTAGCTTTGCGGGGATACCAAACTCAGCCATAGCATCCAACAATGTCTGCTCTATGGGGCTATCGAAAGCAGCTTTATGGTCGTCGAAAAGATGGTACGTGTCGATCTGTTTCTCTTGGGTCTTCTCCAGGATTTATCGTAGTGTGAATATCTGGTCGGTTGTGGATTAACCAGGTCGAAAGCCACACTGATAAGGTCCAATCAGGTTCGCTAGAATGGGCTTTAGTCTTTCACATAACACACTAGACAGGACCTTGTATGCGATGGGGTCGTAGATTTACCAGCTCTAAAGCCACACTGATAAGGTCCAATCAGGTTCGCCAGAATGGGCTTTAGTCTTTCACATAACACACTAGACAGGACCTTGTATGCGATGGGGTTAAAAATCTAATCCCGCGATAGTTGGAACACACACTTGGATCGCCTTTCTTAAGCACGGGTCATAGGACACTCATATTCCAATTATCGGGCATGCACTCCCTAAGCCAAATCGTGTTTGTGAGCTGGTGCATGCATACTACCAGCTCATCGCCACCGGCTTAAAAAAGCTCTGCCGGTAGTCCATCAGCTCCCGCAGCTTGATTATTTTTAAGCCGTGCTGATCTCGTTTTGGTTCGGTGGTGGACAGTCTACTCCATCGTCGATGATTGGTGTGATTTCGTCACTTATGCTGCCTTCGGGAACGAGTAGAGATAGAAAGTGTTCCTTCCATATTTGCAGCACACTCTGAGTATCCGTGACCAGATTTTAGTCTCTGTCCTTACAGGTGGGGATCCCTGTTTTAAAACCTTTGCTTTTAACCCTTCGATAGAACTTTCGTGCCTTCACCTCTATCCCTGTAGTTTTAGATATCCTGGCTGTCTCTTCTCTGCCACAGTCGCTTTTTCCGCCTGAACAGGCGTTTCATCTTCCTACTTTTCTCACTATAACGCTCCGCTACCGCAAGCGTCGCCGTTGACTGCAGTTTTGCCTTGTATGCATCATCCATTTCCTCAGACATTTCGCGACATTCATCATCGTACCAGGGCTTGTCTGAGCGTGGTTTTTCATAGCCCAGTACGGTCATTGCGGCATGGGTCATAGAATTCGCAATATGCTGCCACTGTGTGTCGGGAACATCAGAACTAGGGGAATTTGTCTGGAGTAATTGAGAGAGTTGGTTGGAGTAGGCATTGGCTATCTCGGTGGTATGCAGCTTTGTGATATCTAGCTTCATTTGCGTTTGATTTGATTTAGCTCTACTTAATCTTGTGCTTACCTGATCCGAGTCAATAATTGCACCGCGCATCACACGCACGTCTATAACGATTGAGACATGCCGTCCATCAATTACCACGTAATTAATCTGATTTCTTGTATTTTGTTCGGGAGATATCGAGGTTGCCTTGTGGATATCTTAATGCGGGAATCTGGTTCACTCACTACCATGTTTCTTGCCGACACGAACCTAACCAGTGTGAATTCGTTATCGGAGGTGTTGTTGTGTAGGCTGCTGAACCAAGAGCATCTTCCCATCCTATTTTAGCATTAAAATCTCCCAGAAAAATTTTAATGCCATGTGCAGGGCAGCGGTCATGTATGTCCTCCAGGCGCTCATAGATTGCATCTTTAGTGTCATCGTCTTTGTCTAACGTCGTTGCGTGTACAAAAATCTGCGTAACGTTACAATATTTCGCGCGGATGCGAATAGTGGCTATTCGGTCACTTACAGGGTTAAACCGCGAGACCAGGTGTCCAAGTCTGTTGCCGACTAAGAAACCACATCCAAATTCATGTCTTTCTGCATGGCAGCTGTAAAAGATGTCACAGTCCTTTCGTCTATTGTGCATCCCTGTCCCGTCCATCTCATTTCCTGTATGGCGGTGATGTCAGCCTTGTATTTGTCGAGGACATCCGCCAGTTGTATACAGGCACCTTCTCCGAAGAGAGAGTTCGGACATTCCATGTGCATATTCGTAAATCATGATCTTTATAACGTCAACATTTGGGGGGGTCCTTGTTGTTTGTTTTCTTCGTGTTTTCATAATATTTGTTTTGTTTAAGGAGATTGGCTTATTAGGCCACCGCGGCCGATCCTAGTTTCTTGGGGCTGCCAAAGCCACTAAGAGAGTCTCTGTGTTGAGCTTCAGTAACTTCTGTTTCCTACTTCCTAAGACGCATCGGTGATAGCATGCCGATTAGGTTACTCAACAGTGTGCCTCCTCACATTTGCTACCACTGAACGGACGTTAAGTGGCATTGCCCGGGGAATACGTGATCTCTCGGACTAAGTGAGCTGCTTGGAAACATCCAAAGAGAGCTTCTAGTTATTCCTAAATGAATCACAGTCAGAAAGAAGACTCAAATTAGAAAATTCCCCATTCCCATAACCCTGTGTATAAAAACTTTTCTAAAAAGTGGTCTATTGGAAGCTGCTTGTTGACCTTCGCGGTGAGCTACTTGTTATGTATTTCTAAGTGAATAACTATCAGAAACTCAAGTTTACAAATATATTAATATGTCTACTTACAACAATTTCATCTTTGCTTATGTTACGAGTATTAGTTCCAAGTAAAGTTTTTGTATAAGAGTTCGTGGAAATTTGAATTTATATAAGCACCAATAACGTAGTTCGAATTCTTTTGTTTCTTTCTTTGAGTGTTGCCTGACATTTTCCAGACAAAGAATTAAAACAAGAATCCTTTTTCCTATGCATACACCACCCAGAGCATCGTACATGAAAAGGACACTTGTGTCAAGTACATAAACATTTATCTCTTATACTCTCATGAATTGTGTTATAACATAAACAAATACATGTATACTCGTCGTTGTCGTCGTCATCGTCGTTGTCCGTCTTCATCGCATGTATTGTATAGATTCGTTAAAGTACTTGGTAATCTTTTTACCTTTGTGCAGAGATGGACTCACACAGCACATTTATCATCTACCTAAGACTGTGGTGGCTTTGTGGTTTCTCTTACCGAAAATAATGCAAACAAACAGAAAAAAAACACAAACCTAAGTAAAGTATTTATAATTTATGGCTTTACCAGAATTTTCATGTCTCAAAAAGAACTTGTTGAAGACTTTTGGCATTAGTTCAAATGGACGTGAGCAGCAGCATCATAACGCACGCCAGAGATACAACACACACACACAAACACACACACACAACAGACAGGATCTAACCAAGCTTATTAGGGTCAAATATTGCATGCGGTTAACCAAAATGACAAAACTGTCGTTGCCAATAGAAAACACAGATACGTGTTTGAAATTTTTAATGCATCATGTTTGCGGTACAAAAGGATCGAATAAATTCCGAGTAATTTAAAAGGACTTTTACAAATTTCACACTTTTTTGTGTGGTATACTTTGGGGCGACAACATGTAAATTATTTGAAGCCTAAGTTGGTGGTGAAGTACAGAAGCAAGGACACACAGAGCTGAGAGAATGGGAACACAAATTCAAGTGAAACGTGTTTAAAATTGGAACCATTTTACGAAATCCATTAATAACGCTGTGGGTTATATAATATTTACAAATAATTTGAAATTCCTTTTAACACCATCGGAGGATATTGAATTGTAGGAATTGGCAGCTTGGGGTTAGTTGAAATTTTAATTTAGTCTTAAAATGAATTCTAGTTAATATGCGACTAAAATGAGAATAGCAGCAAAGGTGTCTTTTTAAAATATAGAAATCGTAAAAACTATATTTATAATGGCGGTTGAAATAGGTTAGAATTGTGGATAATTTGGCATGGGGAGAGCATTTCAGGAAATGTTTAAGTTAGAAACTCTCCGCGGAGGTACCCTTATTCCCCGGTAGCAATTGTGGGAAGGCATAATGTTGAGTAACCGTTTTAGGAAGCAGGAAATTAAAGTAACTGAAGTTTAACCCAACGGCTCTCTTAGTGACGTCCAGGAACTAGAGTATCCCCATTTCTTTACCATCGCCGCATATTTTAAAGGACCTTGATTTAAGTAACCAAAGTAACCAAACACAAAGAAAGCTGAACATCGCGAAGCAGCAAACCCCAGAGATAGCTACTGCCTACTCCAACCAGGTCTCCCAACTTTTACGACACAACGCCTCTAATTCTGACGTTCCCGATACACAGTGGCAGCATATTGCGCATTCCATGGCAACCGCCGCAACAACCGTGCTAGGATATGAAAAGCGGCGCTCAGACGAATCCTGGTACGATGAAGAATGCCGCATAGCGTCTGAGGAACAGGATGCTGCTTATAGGGCAACGCTACAGCCAATTGTAACCCGTGCTGTTAGGGAACGGCATAAGGAAAAAGTAAAACAGGCGAGACAGCTATTTAGGCGAAAAAAAACGTCAGATGAAGGAACGGGAGAACGAGGATATAGAGCGATACAGGGATAGAGGTGAGGCCCGAAAATTTTACCAGAAAGTAAGAGCAAATGGATACGGTAATGTTCTCCCCACCTGTAAGGACTGTGATGGAAATCTGGTCACGGATACGCAGAGTGTGCTGCACATATGGAGAGATCACTTCCAGCAACTGCTGGTTCTAGAAGGCAGCGCACGTGAAGTTATCACGCCAATTGTCGACGACGGCTTAGATTGCCCACTACCAAGTCAAGCCGAGGTAAGAAGAGCAATATCGGGGCTGAAAAACAACAAAGCAGCCGGTGCCGACGGTCTGCCCCGCAGAGCTCTTCAAGTCCGGTGGCGAGGAGCTGATAACGAGCATGCACCAACTCCTGCGCACGGTTTGGCTTAAAGAGTGCATGCCCGACGATTGGAATGTAAGCGTATTATGTCCTGTGCTGAAAAAAGGTGATCCAAGTGTGTGCTCCAACTACCTTGGGATCAGCCTTTTACTCATCGCATATAAGGTCCTGTCGAGTGTGCTATGTGAAAGACTAAAGCCAGTGTTATCCAACCTGATCGGGCCTTATCAGTGTAGCTTTAGACCTGGAAAATCAACAACTGACCAGATTTTCACACTTCGGCAAATCCTGGAAAAGACCCAAGAGAAACAGATCGACAAGTACCTCCTTTTTGTCGACTATAAAACTGCCTTCGACAGCCCAATACGGCAGAAATTACTTGAAGCCATGGCTGAGTTTGGTATTCCAGCGAAGCTGATACGTCTTTGCGGAATGACGCTGACTGACACGAAGTCTTCAGTGAAGATTGGCAAGGACCTTACGGAGCCATTCTATACCAGACGAGGCATAAAACAAGGCGACGGCCTATCGTGCGATTTCTTCAACATTGTGATGGAGATGATAATGAGAAAAGCTGCAGTAAACACGAGTGGCACTATATTCAACAAAAGCCACATGCTAATCGCGTACACTGATGACGTAGACATCATCGGTCGAAAACTGCGGGATGTGACTGCAGCCTTCTCAGGTATACAGAAGGAATCATCGAAAATGGGCCTACTCGTTTGGGAAACTGCGTGAACGTTGGCGACTATAATTTCGAGGTGGAAGATAATTTTGTCTACCTAGGCTCTGCCATCAACAAAGCAAATAATGGCAGCCTAGAAATCCGGAGAAGAATCAAATTGCAAATAAATGCTACTACGGACTAAGCAAGCGATTCAATGCCAGAGCTCTCTCTCGACGAACAAAACTCCAGCTATACCAGATACTGGTTCTACCTGTCTTAATGTATGGCTCATAATCATGGGTTATGACACAAGCGGATGAATTGATTCTGGCGGTATTCGAGAGAAAAATACTCCGTAAAATATATGGGCCCATTATCGTTAACGGAGAGTATCGGCGTCGTATGAATCATGAGCTGTACGAGCTGTACACTGACATTGACGTGGTCAAACGCATTAAGGTACAACGGTTGCGTTGGCTAGGTCATGTTGTACGCATGGACGAAAATGCTCCAGCTCGAAAAGTCTTCGACAATGAACTCTATGGACGGCGCTGAAGAGGGCGGCCAAAACTACGTTGGAAAGACCAGGTTACTGAGAACCTTACAGAACACGGTGTGACTAACTGGAGAAGAAGCGCAGAAGATCGAGGCGCTTATAATATTTTTCTACGTGCGGTATATAATTCACTGGGATTGCATAGAAGAACCAGCTAAGTAAGTAAGAAAGTAAGATATTAATATAGTCTTGCATTTTCGGTTCGAGGTGTGGTAGTCTCATCTCTAACACGTATAGTACTATGATGTCCGCCTACGCTACCAACGTGCACCCTTTCGACTTTGGCTATTTGGGTACGCTGTTGACGGATGTGTTACGCATTAGCGGTGATAAAATTCCTCCTTGTGGGGTACCTCTTGTTAATTTCCTAGTTAGGGTGTGATTTCCCTGCTTTGAGGTGATAGTTCTCTTCTGTAGCATGTTGCAAATCAGTTTGCTAATGATTTTCGTTGGCTGTTGAGCTCTGTCATTATGTAGAGGGTTTCGATATTTTTAAAGGTTCCCTCTATGTCCATAAAGGCTACTAGAGATACTTTATTTCTCTCTTATGATTTCTAGGTGGGATACAATAATGCATGGAGTACAGTTTCTGTAGATTTCCCCTTCGTGTATGCGTCTTGAGTATTTGATATAAGATTCAGGTCGATTAAATGCTGAATGATATCGCCCATGATTCTCTCAAGTGTTTTCAGAAGGAATGATGAGGGACTTATTGGTCTGTAGTCCATTGGTGTTTTGTGTTTTTCTGCCTTTGAAATGAAGTTCAACTTAGCCGTTCTCTAACTTATGAACAGGTAGGAACGTTTCATATAGCCGTTAAGGATAGCCCGGCAATGGTATTTCCAAGGCCAGTTAAAGTACGGCGGGTATAATATCATCCGGACCGGAGGATTTGTAAGGATCAAAGTTGTTGAGTCTCCTTCGATGGCTGGTATTCGAAAGCAGAAATTGGTAAATCAGACACGATGACAAATTCCCCTATACGTTCCTTACTAACTTCAAATCGATATAAAATTATGATGGCATGTAACTGGACAAAACGAATGGTGCAGAACTTCTTCTTTTTGAGGCTATTTTCAAGTGCAGTTCTTAGAACTGGGTCCCAAATCAATGAGCTGAAAAATGTTGTACTGTTTTGTGCTCATAAGTTATTTTTTATATAAAGACAACTTTCTCATACTGTAAAGTTTTTTTTTACTGCAACTATTTCCTTTAGTATAAGTAGCCCCCCTTAATAACATTTTACCTTCAAGAAACCAACTTGGATAGCAGGTTCCCCCGACCTACCCCAATTCCCCTTCTTAGCCCTCATAAACTATGTAAATGAGGTGTCAATATCACAAGGAACAAAGCCAAAGCAAAAGGATAATAAACTCTTTAGTGTTTGTTAAATAAGTGAAAAAAAACTCTTTACAAGCAGAACGAGAGCACTTCTCCCTCCTCCACATACTCACTATCTAGTATTGTAGGGTGGCGCTTAGTAGAGGTAGTTAATCTTCTTCTTTGGTACAACAACAACAACAAAACAAAGAAAGAAAAAACTTCCTATGGGCTTTATTCATGTTGTTGACGTTTGCTCGATGTGTGTGTGTGTGTGTGTGTCTGTATGAGTGCCTATGTGTGTGTGTGTGTGTTTGTTCTAAGTAAAGTCTCTTAGAAACCTTTCCATCTCCTTTCAGTCATTCAGTCAGTCAGTCCTTGTGTTTGTACATATGTAAATGTATGTACATGTATTTGTACATATGTACTTGCAACAAACATCAGCTTAACATTGTTGATGTAAATACAACTTAAACTTGTAGTACTGTATGTATAATCCTTGACGGTTATGTTTCACTTAACTATTTTAACACCAAACGATGAGGGTGATGTGATGAGGCAGGACATTAGGAGGCCTTAAATTGTATAAGAACTGATTTTTATTTAATTAAAACTTTACAAAATAAAAATAACACAGTACAATGCATGATTTTGGGACTCAATTCTGAGAACTGCACGTGAAGCCCCAAAAAGAAGAAGTTCTGCATCATTCGTTTTGTCAAGTTACATGCCATAATAGTTTAAGATCGAACATGCGTTCAGTGATAACAAATGTGAGAAGGCGAAATGTTGAGTAACCTAATCGGCATGCTATCACCGATGCGTCTTAGGAAGTAGGAAACAGAAGTTACTGAAGCTCAACACAGGCTCTCTTTGTGGCTTTGGCAGTCCCAAGAAACTAGGATCGGGCGCGGTGGCCTAATAAGCCACTCAACAAACAAGAATCCCCCCAAATGTTGACGACCCCTGCAAACGATATAAGGAGCATGATTTAAGGATATGCGCCTGGAATGTCCGAACTTTCTATAGAGAAGGTGCCTCTATACAACTGGCGGATGTTCTCGACAATTACAAGGCTGACATCACTGCCATACAGGAAATGCGATGGACGGGACATGGATGCACACGTCGAAAAACTGTGACGTCTTTTACAGCTGCCATGCCGAAAGACACGAATTTGTATGTGGTTTCATAGTCGGCAAGAGACTTCGACACCTGGTCTCGCGGATTAACACTATAAGTGACCGAATAGCCGCTATTCGCAACCGGGCGAAATATTTTTACATTACGCTGATTTGTGTACACGCCCCGACGGAAGATAAAGACGATGATATTTAAGAAGCAAAGATAATTTTTTTAAATTTCTGGGAGATTTTAATGCTAAAATAGGGAGGGAAGGCTGGTTCCGCAGTCGGAAAAATCAGTCAACACAACAATACCTCCGATTACGGATTTAGACTAGTTAGCTTCACGTCGGCAAGAAACATGGTTGTGAGAGGAACCAGATTCCCGCATAAAGATATCCACAAGGCAACATGAATATATCCCAATCAAAATACAAGAAATCATATTGATCACGTGGTAATTGATGGAAGGCATGTCTCAAGCGTTATGGACGTGCGTGTGATGCGCGGTGCAAATATTGACTCGGATTACCACCTAGTTTCAGCCAT
The DNA here is from genome assembly GCA_964034835.1 of Muscina levida. Classification (NCBI taxonomy): domain Eukaryota; kingdom Metazoa; phylum Arthropoda; class Insecta; order Diptera; family Muscidae; genus Muscina; species Muscina levida. The sequence goes on along the minus strand of OZ035883.1, from coordinate 117,734,654 downwards.
GGTACGCACATGATTAAGTAGTGCTAAAAACACTCGTAATCAAAAGCAAAGGAAGCTAGACATCACAAAGCTTCATACCACCGAGATAGCCAATGCCTACTCCAACCAACTCTCTCTCAATTACTCCAGACAAATTCCCCTAGTTCTGATGTTCCCGACACACAGTGGCAGCATATTGCGAATTCTATGACCCATGCCGCAACGACCGTACTGGGTTATGAAAAACCACGCTCAGACAAGCCCTGGTACGATGATAAATGTCGCGAAATGTTTGAGGAAATGGATGCTGAATACAAGGCAAAACTGCAGCCAATGGCGACGCGTGCGGTGACGGAGCGTTATAAAGAGAAAAGGAGGGAGATGAAACGCCTGTTCAGGCGCAGAAAGCGTCTCTATGGAAGAAAAGAGAGAGCCAGGATATCGAAAACTACAGGGATAGAGGTGAGGCCCGAAAGTTCTACCAAAAGGTAAAAAGTAAAAAACAGGCATCCCCACCTGTAAGGACAGAGACGGAAATCTGGTCACGGACACTCAGAGTGTGCTGCAATTATGGAGCGAACACTTACAATCTTTACTCGTTCCCGAAGGCAGCATAAGTGACGAAATCACACCAATTATCGACGAGCCAACACGAGATCAGCACGGCAATTGCACGGCTTAAAAATAATAAAGGTGCGGGAGCCGATGGATTGCCGGCAGAGCTTTTTAAAGCCGGCGGCGAACAGCTGGTAACATGCATGCACCAGCTCATAAACACGATTTGGCTCAGGTAATGCATGCCCGATGATTGAAATCTGAGTGTCCTATGTTCCGAGCTTAAGAAAGGCGATCCTAGTGAGTGTACCAACTATCGCTGGATTATGCTTTTACCCATGGCATACAAAAAAAGCCATTCTGGCGAACCTGATTCGGCCTTATCAGTGTGGCTTTAGACCTGGTAAATCTACGACCGACCAGTTAATCACACTACGACAAATTCTGGAGATAACCCAAGAAATGCAGATCGACACCTACCATCTGTTCGTCGATTACAAAGCTGCATTCGACAGTCCGATACGACAGAAATTGTTGGATTCCATGGCGGAGTTTCGTATCCCCGCGAAGCTAATTCGACTTTGTGGGATAACACTGACTGACACAATGTCTTCAGTGAAAATTGACAAAAATCTGTCTGAGCCATTTTCTACCCAGCGAGGCTTTAGACAAGGCGATAGTCTGTCCTGCGATCTCTTTAGCATCGTTATGAAGATGATCATGCGAAAGGCTGCAGTAAACAGGAATGGTACCATCTTCAACAAAAGGCACATGTTGCTCGCGTATGCTGATGATATAGATGTCAATGGCCGTGGATTGCGGGATGTTACTGCGGCTTTTTCGAGCATTGAAAAGTCGGCGAGTCGGCGAAAGTCAGTCTGGTGATAAATGAAAACAAAACCAAGTTATTTGTTTCAACAAATAAAGAGTCCACTCCTCTGGGACGCTGCGTGAACGTTGACAACTAACTATAACTTTGAAGTGGTAGATGATTTTGTCTACCGTGGCTCCGCCATAAACAAAAATAATAAAGTCAGCCTGGAAATCAAAAGACGAGTATTGATCGCAAACCGCTGCTACTATGCGCTAAGCAAGCGATTTAATGACAAAGCGCTCTCTCGAAGAACAACGATCCAGCTCTACCGGACTCTGATCCTACCTGTCTTGCTCTACAGCGCAGAATGCTGGGTAATGACACAAGCTGATCAATCTATTCTGGGAGTCTTCGAGAGAAAATACAACGCAACATATTTGCACCCATCATCGTTAACGGCGAGTACTGCCGTCGAATGAATCATGAGCTGTATGAGCTGTACGACGATATCGATGTAGTCAAGTGCGTTCAAATAGAACGAATGCGCTGGCTTGGACACGTTGTAGGAGTGGACGAAAACGCTCCGGCTCAAAAAGTCTTCGGCAATAAACACAATGGGCGGCGCATGAGGGGGCGACCAAAACTCCGATGGATGGACCAGGTGAAAGAGCTGTTAACTAAGCTTGATGTGACGAACTATCTACGAAGCGGAAAAGAACGAAGCGCTTGGAGTACTTTTCTACGTGCGGCTACTGTTGTTGCTGCCATTAAAGGAGTAGCAAAAGTAATGTTAAGTCACATACAAATTGTCGAAGCTATTGTACACGTTGATTAAAGAAACCTATTTATTTAATTATAAGTACTCATAATTTTTGTATACAAATTATTGTTCACATGTCTTTTTGGTTTTATCTTGTGACAATTTTGATTGCGGTCTTATTGTTTAATATTAAATTCTATATTTATTTTTGCAAAATTTAGTAATCCTTAAAAATGAGCTTTGCTTTAAGCTGTCGACTTTTTCCACTAAATATTGTACATTATTAAATACTTTAAGTTGCCTTAGGGTCAAATGAATTTAAATACAATTCCCAATACCCTAAAGTCTCTTATCCTGTCTCGTCCTTTTCCTTTGTTTCTCTCTCAATATTTAGTAGATTATGAAGTAAGCTCCAGTTTTACGTATAATAAATAAATAAAAGCAAAATAATATAACCCTTACGAATTCCCTTTAGGGATTCGTTAGAAAGAAAAAAGTTTTAAATATCTTTTGTCTTTCGTCTTTCATTTTTACGTTTTTCATATTGAACTTTTTATTAGCACCAGACACGGGTCCTATAAATCACTGATACTCGATATAATATTACCAATATAACATTGACATTGAAACGAAGTTTTTTTGTTATAGTTTGCTGCCACAAACAGCAAAGGTGAGCTACAGCATAAGAAACCGAGAGAGAGAGAGAGAGAGAGGGAGCTTACAAAACCACACGAATCGATTGTACTTCAGAGTGTTGGTTTTTTTTTGTTTCATTGTGGTCAAGAACACTGGCAGGATAACCGTAACGTAATTGGAAAACGAATACCAAGGAAGTAAGCATTGTATAGAGAAGAACACAAGGACTTCCTAATGTAATGAAAACAAATAAACTTTTCCTGTAATCAGATTCAAATCATATAGTTGGACTAAAAACGATTTAACAAATTTGTAATCCAAAGTTTGTGCACAATATTTTGGAGATGATACAATTTAGAGTGCGGGGTAAGATGAAGTAGTTTTGATTTGCTTGTTTGGTTTTTTTGGCAAATTGGTTTTGTTTTTTTTGTCAAGTCAATTGATTGTATCTAGTGATAAACATATTATTTATAGTCATAACGTATTTTTTCCTTTTGGAAAAAATGTAAAATAAATGGACCTATTGCAATAAAATTTTCACTGTGTTGTACTGTACGTAGGGCCTCTACCATAGGCTACAAGAAAACATAATTAGGCAAAGAGGCGTGGCACCGTCCATACAAGCCAAAATTACAATCGTTCATATTTTACGAGCCACGTAAGGTATGAAAAAGAGATTTCCTACATATGTAAATGGTGCTTGGGAGATTACGTCTCGCTGGGAAATTGGCGGTGCCACGCCCCCTTTTGAAAAAATTTTTATGTCGGTCATATAATTACAACGATTGTAATAAAATTTTCATAATCTATATATTTTAAATTGTCTACTGTCTACAGATAGGATGATGAAATTTGGGATGTTGATTGCCCTTTTCTAGGAACCGTCAATTAAGAACGGATTTTTGAAAATTCGTGCCCCCTATGGAATTAGAATTAGAAGCAAGGAGGGTTTTCGAAATTCTTACCTTTTAGGGGTAAAAAGTCCCGAAATGGGATAAAACTTGTACTAATCGGCTAAAGGTATAATCTCAAAAATTGAATTTAATATTTTAGTTGTGCGATGTGAAGTATTTTTCGAAATTCGTTCTTTAGTTGTTAAAATACCGAAAAGGGTATAAAACTGATGATATCTCCCAGATCAAATACCTAAAGGTGGGGTTACGAAAATGTATATAGAATTGTTCCATCTAGAATTAGAGATGGGGTTTTTAAAATTTCGAACATTTAGGGGTAAAATAGCCGCATAGGGATAAAACTAAGCTATAAGACGGCTAAAGCTATAATCGTATATGGGCATGCTTCCTATAGAATTAGAGGGAGTACTGATCCATTTTAGTTGTGTGATGTTTCGATGTTTTCTTAAGGGATAAAAAGGGACTTTAACGGTACAATCACTCAGACCAATAGAATAAAGCTACTATCACATAAATGGAGTGTTCGTTCGTCTTAAGAAGCGTTTGCATTTGACCTGCATTGCTTAAATTCATAAGAAGGTTGTTGTAAGTACGGGTGAAGCAATGCGAGCCTGGAAAGCTAGTATGTATATAAAAATTACTATGAATGCAACTATTAAGGTTACCTTTCCTAGCAGTTATCATTCGACATTTCAACATATGGAAAGTAACTTTTCATTCGACTGTTTTTGTAAGAATTTTTAGTATTCTCTTCTGCCTGCCTTATCGAACATTAGACTGAGTATTTTTTCCCCAAAGTCGAGGGCATATGTTGAAGATCAACTAGAGACAACACAAAAAATATCCGCTTAAATCGTTTTTTTTACCGCAGTTTTGAGGATTATACTAGAAAATTTAAAGAATTGTCGATAAGGCTAAATATTATGCAAAAATTTTTACGGATTTTTTTTCTTCGATATCGTGAATAAATTTGCAATAATTTGCTGGAAATACATTTTGTCATACGTAACTTTTTTTGTTTTTGAATAAAACAGTATTCTTTCAAAGCACAATATTCTTTGTTTTTAAACGGCTTTAAGCCTAGAAAAAACATATTTTTAAATTTAAGGGTAGAAACTGTAGGCCTCCATGAGAAAATGATGTGGTACGTTAGCGACATCTATAGGACAAATGTAGTACTAGTCAAGATGTATACATCAATGTCGTCAATCGAGGCTGTATTACGGGGACTCGGAAAGGATTTTTTTTAAATTGTCTCGTTGTGGTCTTTAGTATTTGCCCTCGGCTTTGTTAAATTTTTTTCTTGACCAGGTTTATCGATCATGTTACGTTTCAGAATAGAAAAGTTCTCTAGTATAATATTCGAGAGAAATTTTTCTCCTATTACAAATTATATTCGATAACGCAGACAACACATGATTTTGGGACTCAATTCAAAGAACTGCACGTGAAAGTAGCCTCAAAAAGAAGAAGTGAAACTGTTGTTTATGTAGGGAAACGTTATATGAATATAATTGTAATTCTTATTTCTTTTTTTTAATCGGACTAGTGGTTCCCGAGTTATGTCAAACAAAAGAGCCTACAACGTGACAAATTCCCCTATACGATACTTACTAACCAACTGGCGGTAGTCCTCGAAGAATACAAGGCTTAAAAAACTTAATTTCCCTTTGCACCCCATGAATGAGGTATGGCATAGCTTCTCGCGTTGTTGTGAATTAACACGCTTTCTATTTTTAGATTCACAACTAACGGCACCTACTTTGTTTATCGACGAATGCGAAAGTCACTGCTCTTACTAGACATACCGATTGACTCGACACTAATACTGCGAAGTTGCTGTCGACAATATTCGAGGGGAGCCGACAATAAAAGAAATTTTTTTTTTTTTAAGATGACTGGATGACTGGATTTGCACCTGTGATCTCCCACATGGTAGTCGGGTGTTCTAACCACGACCGAGGTATGTCAAACAAAAGCGCCTACAACGTGACAAATTCCCCTATACGATTCTTACTAACCAACTGGCGGAAGTCCTCGAAGAATACAAGGCTGACATAAACGCTTTACAGGAAATTCGGTGGAAGGGACACGGGAGCTCGCGCATGAAGACATGCAACATCTACTATAGTGGCCATGGGGACTGCAAGAGACTGCGACACCTAGTCGCAAGGTTCAACCCGGTGTGTGGACCTATAGCCACCATAAGAGTCAAAACAAAGTTTTTCCATATAACACTTATATGTGCCCATGCTTCGACAGAAGAGAAAAACGATGAAGACAAAGACAAGTTCTACGAGAGCCTAGAAAATGTATATGACCGTAGTCCGAGACATGACATTAAAATTGTAATAGGCGAATTTAATGCTAAAATAGGCAGGGAGACCGCCTATTAAGCCTACCATCGGAAAATTCAGTCTGCACACCGAAACGTCGAACAATGGCATCAGACTGATTGGATTTCTCGGCGGCAGATTTGACCATAAAAATATTCATAAGGCAACATGGTTATCTCCAGATCAATTAACCAAGAATCAGACAGATTACGTGGTAGTCGATGGAAGACACGCATCGAGTGTTCTGGACGTACGAGTGATCAGGGGTGCGAACATTTACTCCGATCACTTCCTTACCGCAGTTAAGGTACGCACTAGGCTAAGCATGGCGAAAAACGTACGTTACCAGGCACAACGAAAGCTGATAATCGGTAAACTGCGCACCACAGAGTTAGCAGATGCCTACTCCAACCACCTAACTCAACTGCTGCGGAATGCTCCAACCCCTGATAATATAACCTCGCAGTGGCAATATATAGCCAGCCGTCTCGAGAAGATGCCTGGTACGATGATGAATGTCGCAATGCCACGAGAGAGACGGTTGCTGCTTACAGTGTGAAACTACAGCCAATGGCAACGCAAGCTGTTCGTGAACGGCACAGGGAGAAGAGGCGAGGGGCAACTCGTCTTTTTAGACGGAAAAAGAATTAGCTGAAGAAGAGGCAGGATGAGTGCACAGAGTTGCTCCGAAGTAGAGGGGAAGGCCGAAAATTCTACAAGAGAGTTAAGGCGATAATGTGTGGAACAAGGTTGCCCTCCTGCAAGGACAGCGATGGTCAGCTAGTGACGGACCCGGATAACGTTCTGAAGATATGAAGAGATCATTTTAGAAATACTGACACCACCTCAGAAGACCCCGCTCCAATCCATGCTGATGGTATTAACTGTCCACCTCCGAGCCGAAGCGAGATACGTATGGACATCTCCCGCCTTACAAACAACAAAGCTGCTGGTGCCGATGGTCTCCCTGCTGAATAAAGCTGGCGGGGAGGAGCTGATTAGGAGCATGCATCAGCTCATGGAGAACATCTGGCAAGAGGAGAGCATGCTCGGGAATTGGGGTCTCAGTCTGTTGTGTCCCATATACAAGAAAGGAGATCGTAGTGAATGTAAGAACTACAGTGGAATAAGCCTATTACCAATTGCGTACAAGGTCCTTTCAAGCATATTGTGTTATACCTGGCAAATCTAAGACGGATTAAATTTTCACCCTACAACAAATCCTGAGAAAAACAGCAGATCGACACCTACCACATCTTTGTCGACTACAAAGCTGCTTTCGACTCTCCGATAAGGAATAGGCTATATGAGGCCATGTCTGAGTTTGGTATTCCTGCAAAGCTGATTCGTTTTTGCAGATGTACCTTGTACAACACCAAATCCTCGGTTAAGATTGGTAAAGATCTCTCTGAACCGAGCCAACACGGAAAGAGGTCTCAGGCAGGGCGATAGCCTGTCCTGTACACTATTTAATATAGTTATGAAGAAGGTAATGAGAAAGGCTGGTGTCAACATGTCTGTCACCATATTCCACAAGAGCCACATGCCACTAGCCTATGCCATTGATATAGACATCATTGGCCGAAATCTGCGAAATGTTACTGTAGTTTTCTCAGCACTAGAAAAGGAGTCAGCAAAAATCGGTTAAGCGATCAACGAGGACAAAACTTAAATAATGATTTCGACGAAAAAGAGTCCTCTCGATGGGCACGCACCGTGAACGTTGACAATTATTGTTATGAGGTAGTTGATGAGTTTACCTACCTCGGATCTTCCGTCAACAAGAAAAATAATGTCAGCCAAGAAATTAAAAGGAGAATAGTGCTAGCCAATGGATGTTTCTACGGACTTCGACAGCACTTTAGTAACACCACCTTATCTCGGGATACTAAGAAACAGCTATACCAGGTGCTAATCTTACCCGTTCTGTTGTATGCTGCCATAGCATGGGTACTTACTACAACGGACATACATAACCTGGGAGTATTCGAGAGAAAAGTACTGCGACAAATATATAGACCTATCTGTGTCGAAGGCGAGTTTCGCCATCGGATGAACCATGAGCTGTATGATGTCTACCACGACATCGAGTCAGAATCGAACGACTTCGATGGCTGGGACATGTTGCCAGGATGGATGTAAATGCTGCAGCGAGAAAAGGTGTTTGAAGGCAAACCTGAAGGACGGCGCAGAGCAGGGGGACCCAAACTCCGTTGGAAGGACCAAGTGGTAGGCGACGTGCCATCATCTGGTAGGACTAACTGGAGAACACACCCAGAAGACCGAAGCGTGTGGAATTCTTTATTACTTCAGGCATCAAATGTATGAACTGCGTTTCGTAAGTTGTACTGGGCCACTTTAGTAAGTAAGTGAGATACTTACTAACTTCAAAGCGATATTAAATTATTATGGCATGTAACTTGACAAAACGAATGATGCAGAACTTCTACTCTTTGGGGCTACTTTCACGTGCAGTTCTCAGAATTGAGTCCCCAAAATCATCATGTGTTGTACTGTGATATTAATTCCATATAACTCATACGTCATTGTGAATTAAAAGTAATCATACATTTAACGTTCATACTACACAATCTCTAAAATAACGTAAATTTTCTATGATGGTTAAGCCACACAATAAAAAAAGTGAAATTTATATGTAAATTTCCACAACATATTAGAATTGCGTTATCATTATTGGATTTCCTTAAAAATACAAACAACCGTTATAACCCCTTTTTGTGTGGCATGACAGCGCTGTGATATCAACACGTTTATTATCTTTTGTATTGTGAAAATTGAAATACTTTAACAAGACAGCCGTTTCGACATGAATCCACAACCATTACACTCCCCCCTCCCACACACACATCCCCTATTGTGTTACAACAGGACTTACATAACCTTCCTCAATATTTTCAAATAAATCCCTTACACTCATACGTCATAGTGTATTAAAATTAATCATACGTTCACGATGTATAATATCACAAAATCACTGAAATGACATAAATTTCTTGCGTTGTTTTAAAGTCTCTAAATCTAACAGGAAAATTTATGAAAGCATAAAGCTAAAAGGATACTCACACAACTTTTGTTGCCTAATTTATCGTGAAATCTCTCAGAAAATTCTTTTTCTGTCTACCATAATTGCAATATGAAATAAAAAAAAACACACACACATACAAAAAAACTTTAGAATTTCCTTCTCAAACGGAAAGGCCGTTTGCCATAACAGTCAACTTCCACCAGCTCAGCCGCCATTACAACCACCACCACCAACACCCATAAAATGACACCTCCTCCTACTCATTCACAACCCAGTCTACTTTTAGCTGTTTGAAAAACTTATTTTTGAGTCTTCTGGTCTTAGGTTTAAACGCAAACGACCCATCTGTGTGTGGCAAAGAGAACTCGCACACGAAACGAAACCCTAATGTCTCCGCTTTCGTCGCCTCCACAGGCACCTTGAGTTTGGTAGCCTCAAAGCAGACAAGCACAAACCTCATTTGTAGCCTCCTTTTTGTGTTTTGTGTGTTGTGTTTTGTGTGTTGTGTTTTGTGCCATTTCGTTCATCCATTTTTGCCGCCAGCATGGCATTGTACTATGAGTTGGCTGGCCGGCTGACGTGACTGCCTGCCAGACTCTTGCGGCTAAATGTTCAACAAGTGTGTGCAGCTCGCTTTTCACCCCATACACTCTCGCTCTCTCTCTCTCTCTCTCCCTCTCCCTCAGTCACTCGCTTTTTGTTCTTTTGTAAGCTGCTATTTTAGTACATTAGAACAAGATGGAAATGGAAAATTGCTCAGCATACAGTCTCTACAAAAGAAACTGTCAAACAAACATTATGGGGCATTCCCCTTAGTTGAACGTATAGTCACGTCATAATGTGTTGTTTGTTTGTGCAGTAACGTAGCACAACAAATGTATTGCTTCTTATAGCTCTAAGAGCTAACTAAGCTTTGAAACATTTCCTTTTAGCCCAATTTACCCCTTTGCGTTCTTGTTGCACCCACTGCAATGCTAATATTGCCGAATGTGGTGAAACACATAGACATACACACACACACACACAGACAGGGTGCGTGTTTGGTTGGCGGCACAGTGCGAAAATGTATTTTAATTTTTGCTTTTATTATTTTTATGGCCTCAGACGCCGACAAAGGCCATACAAGTCATAATTTACGGCTCTGGTGGCTACGGAAAAGAAATGAAAAGAAACAACGGGGAGGCCGTTAGCCAAGAAAATGTTTGCAACCAACCAATGTACGCAGACACACATACATAAAAGATTATCTCATTTTACTTATTGTTCCCTCTCCTAGGCTAAAGGTAAGATAAATAAGCGAAAGGGAAAATGTTAAACGACTTACTTTAAGTCAAGACACAGTTTTTTAGGGCAATTTATCGAAAGTCAATTCTTAAAACTTAATTTCCCTTAGCACCCCATGAATGAGGTATGGGATAGCTTCTCGCGTTGTTGTGAATTAACACGCTTTCTATTTTTAGATTCACAACTAATGGCACCTACTTGTTTATCGACGAATGCGAACGTCACTGTTTGAGAAGCTCTTACTAGACGCTTAATACTGCGAAGTTGCTGTCAACAACATTCGAGGGGAGCCGACAATGAAAGAACAATTTTGTTTTTTTTTTTTTTAAATGGCTGGGGCGAGGTTTTAACCTGCGATCTCCCGCATGGTAGTCGCGTGTTCTAACCACTATGCCACGGCCGGTCCCAAGTCAATTCTATTGGAAGCAAATTTTACCTAAGCTAAGTCTCCTACAGTAACTTAAACATACAATTTGAGTAACAAACTTACTTGGCAATTATTTTTTTTTACATAAAATTTCACAAATTATAAAATCGTAATTTCTTAAAAATTTAAAAGAAAATTTTCTACTTTGTTGGGAAATTTTCGTAAAACTATATGGACTAAAATTTCATTATTTCACAAACAAAATTATATAGTTTACAAATCGAAAAACATAATTCTCTCATCAAATTCTAAAAGCATATTAATGCATAAATTAGATTTCAAAGGCAACTTTTTATTTTTTAACAATAATTTTACGTTACTCATACGCTATAGTGTATTCCATGTATTAAAATCAATCATACGTCACAGTTCGAACATACAAAATTATATTTTTTACATCGATTATTTTTTATCGAAAAATATAATTCTCTCATCAATTTCCCAAAGCTTAATAATGCATAAATTAGATTTCGATGTTAACTTTTCTTTTTTAACGGTATTTCTACTCATACTTATACGCAAAAGTGTACTCCATATATTAAAATCAATCATTCGTCACAGTGTTATCATATGTATATAACAAAATAACTGAGATTATATAAATTTCCTCTAAATTTTTAATGCCAACAAGTATAAAAGAAAAATAAAGGCAAGTGGAAATAACGTGTTACTTTTTTTTTGCCTAAATAATTATCCTCGATTATCCTCGACAGGAAACTGTCTTGGAAAACCAATATGGAGGAGAGGATTAAGAAGACATCTGTCGCTCGTTACTGCCGTAAAGGGGCTATAGACAAATGCTAGGGAATGTCTCCAAAGGTTACTAGGTGAATTTCTAATAACAGGTCAATTGAAAATTCCCCGGCCTGAAACATATGGTTTTTAGTTAGCTCTAACCTTCAAAAGCGGTGTGTATAAATTTGACAACTATCGGGTAGTGGCCTTCGATAGCTCAGTGGAAGCGACGTAGACTAGCAATCCGAAGGTGCCGGGTTCGATTCCCGGCCGGGGCACTGGCCAAAATCAACATCGATGAAAAATTACTCTTTCAAATACTTTCGAGTTCTCCAGCCAACAAAACTCATCCTAGATGCTTCCATTACAAAAATCCAGATTGCGCAAGGATCAAGGAAAATGTTTTATCAACATCTCATATAAATCAACAAGCCAGCTGGCGCCATCTTTGCTGGAATTTGGCGTAAAAACTCACAACAACAACAACACCTAACAATCCTTGACACAAACCTTGTTATCTACAAAGGAACGAATAGAGTTGCCAATAATGATCGTATGATAATCGGATTATATGCCCGATAGAGTGCCGATAAAAAGAAAATAGGTATAAAGAATTATCACCCCAGCTACCACCAGCTGTGAAGAAACTTTTGAAAAAAAACTGGATAAAATGGAATTTCGCGTGTTGATAAAATATTGCTTTTTGAAGGGAAAAAATACAGTTGAAGCAAAAACTTGTCTTGATGACGAGTTTCCAGACACTGCCCCAGGAAAATCAACCATTAAGGAGTGGTATGATAAGTTTAGACGTGGTGGAATGAGCACCGAAGACGGTGAACATAGTTGATGCCCAAAAAAGGTTATTACCGACGAAAACATTAAAAAAATCCACAAAATCATTTTAAAGGACCTTCAATTGAAATTTAAATAGCTGGCGCTCTAAAGATATCAACTGAACGAGTAGGTCATGTCATTCACAAAAAATTGGGTATGAGAAAGCTCTGTGCAAAGTGGGTTCCGCGCGAGCTCACTTTTGAACAAAAACAACGACGAGATGAAACATGGCTCCTGCATTTCACTCCGAAGTCCAATCGACAGTAATCCGAGTGGACTGCACAAGATGAACCCGCTCCAAAGCGTGGAAAAACTCAACAGTCGGCTGGCAAGATTATTTTAGGATGGGCTTCCAATAATTTTCATTGACTATTTTGAAAAAGGAAGGACCATCAACAGCGACTGTTACATTGCGTTTTTGGACCGTTTGAAGTACGAAATCACCGAAAAACGAACGCATTTGAAGAAAAAGAAATTGCTGCTTCACCAAGACAATGCACCGTGTCACAAGTCAGTGAAAAACTAACTTAATTTCCCTTTACACACCATGAATGAGGAATGGGATAGATTCTCGCGTTGTTTTGAATTAACACGCTTTCTGTTTTTAGATTCACAACTAACGGCACCTACTTGTTTATGGACGAATACGAACGCCACTGTTTGAGAAGCTCTTACTAGACATGTCGATTGACCGACACTAATACTGCGAAGTTGCTGTTGACAAGATTCGAGGGGAAACGACAATGAAAGACTTTTTTTTTTTAAGTTGACTGGAGCCAGGAGTTGAACCTGTGATCTCCCGCATGGTAGTCGCGTCTTCTAACCACTATGCCACGGCCGGTCCCAAGTCAGTGAAAACGATGGCAAAAATCCATGAATTAGGCTTCGAATTAGGCTTTCGCATCTACCGTATTCTCCAGATCTGGCCGTCAGCGACTATTTCCTGTCCTCAGATTTCAAAAGAATGCTCGCTGGAAAGAAATTTTCGTCAGATGAAAAAATTATCGCCGAAACTGAGGCCTATTTTGAAGCAAAGGACAAATCGTACTACAAAAATAGTATCGAAAAGTTGGAGGGTCGCTATAATCAGTGTATCACCCTAGAAAGAATTATGTTGAATAAAAAAAACGAAATTTCCAAAAAAAAAAAAAAAAATGTGTTTTACTATGGTATTCCGGAGACTTTTCAAGTTACCTGTTACAATAGTTAGACCAATACTTTTCATAATATCGTAGTTTGATGCTGGCCACTTCATATGAAATACGCTCTGAATTAATTGTCAGATGGGCAATGAACACAGTACTTAGTTTAATTCTAAACATCTAAAATACTTGGAAAGTCACTGTAGGGGGATACCAGTGGAATCCGATTTCCAGGATTGGATCAAAGTTGGATGAAAGAATATGCTAATATGCCTACAAGCTGCTAAACTACTGCAGTGTGTTTCAGGCAGAAATCACTAATATTCTCGAGATTGCTGAACTACTGAAAAAAAATATCACCACCTTACGAAGAATCTGGATGTACGCAAACTGCCAAGCTTCTAAATCACTGGAATTCATATTTGCTACAGCACTGACGGTGTAGGAATGTCCGACTCATCCGGGTAACGGTACACTGCGACATTCCGAGCAGTTGATCAACGTATAACTTAGCGAAACACGGTACTACGGCATATATTTTTCAGGTGAAGAAAAGAGTTCGTATGCCGATCTCTACCTGCTACCTGCACATTAGGTAATGGATCGATAATATACTTAACACTAAACAATCTAGAGTTATTTGGCCACCGGTGAACAAAAAGATGCCGAGAGGTAGGATATCCGCAGTGTTGGGAACAGTGTTCCTGGAACATTAACGAAACATTGTCTTGTTGGAAATCACGCCCTTAGGTAAGACAATAGAAACTCTACTGCATGTATGAAGATGAAGAAAAACCGAAGCACCTGCTCTTGGATTGCTCAGCAATTGGTGGACTAAGAACTCAGGAAATTTATAGCAAATGCATATTGGCTATATAGCTACATGAGAAATGACAATTATCATAGTGGACTTTACTACCCAACTTTAGACACTCTAGTTAAAATCTAACAACTATAGTCTGGGAAATCATTTTTTTACTTTGAAAATCAGACATGCATTGTCAAATATAGACGAATTTGTGATGAAAATTGTGTTCAGCGATGAGGCCTATTTTTGGCTTAACGTTTTTTTAATAACAAAATTTCTGCATATGGTATCTGGTATCAATGGACCCAATATTTTAAAAAATTAAGCAGGGGCTCGCTTTACTGTCAATTGAGATCTTCACGGCCCAACGATTAAAGATTTTTCTTTCAATGTCATCCATCTAGACAATATAGACTGCAAGGGATCCCGAGGTGGATGGAGAAGCAAATCGCAATTCAAAATACACCATATTGAGCCGTATGAGAACTCCGTGGAATAGACAAATTCGAATTATCCACCACACCTTCATTAACAGGAGCTATATTATCAGCAGAACGCACATTGTGATGATATTCACAGAAAGACGAAATGGGAAATATTGAAAAGATGCATTCTATGAGCGCCTGGAGGAAATATATGACCGGTGTGTTGCACATGACATTAAAATTGTTCTGGGAGATTTAAATGCTAAAATAGGAAGGGAAGATACTCTTGGTTCAGCAGTCGTAAAATTCAGTCTGCACAACATCACCTCCGATAACGGATTCAGACTAGTTAGCTTCGCGTCGGCAAGAAACGTGGTAATGAGTGGAACCAGATTCCCGCCTAAAGGTATCCACAAGGCAACCTGCATATCCCCTGGAAGGCATGTCTCAAGCGCTATGGACGTGCGTGTGATGCGCGGTGCAAATATTGACTCGGATCACCAACTAGTTGCAGCCAACGATTAAGTAGTGCTAAAAAAGATTGTAACCAAACGCAAAGAAAGTTAGACATCACAAAGTTGCATACCACCGATATAGCCAATGCCTACCCCAACCAACTCTTTCTTGATGTTCCCGACAACCGGTGGTATCATATTGCGAATTCTATGACCACTGCCGCAACGACCGTCCTGGTGCGATGAGAAATGTCGCAAAATGTCTGAAGATAAGGATGCTGCATACAGGGTAAACGCAACGCGTGCAGTGACGGAGCGTCATAATGAGAAGAGGAGGGAGATGACACGCCTGTTCAGGCGGAAAAAGCGTTTCTATGGAAGAAAAGAGTGAGCCAGGATATTGCAGGGATGGAGGCGAAGTCCGAAAGTTCTACCAAAAGGTAAAAAGTAAAGGTTTAAGACCAGGGATCTCCATCTGTAAGGACAGAGACGGGAATCTGGTCACGGACACTCAGAGTGTGCTGCAAATATGGAATATGGCACACCAATCATCGATGATGGAGTATATTGTCCACCACCGAGCCAAAACTAAATTGTATGGCTTAAAAACAATAAAGCTGGGGGAGCCGATGGACTACCGACAGATCTTTTTAATGCCGGCGGCCATGAGCTGGCAACGTGCATGTACCAGCTCATACACGCGATTTGGCTCAGGGAGTTCATGACCGATAATTGGAATCTGAGTGTCCTGTTGTTAAAAAAGGCAATCCAAGTGTGTGTACCAACTATCGCGGGATTTGCCAGTCTACTATGTGAAAGACTAAAACCCATTCTGGCGAACCTTATTGGACCTTATCAGTTTGGCTTTAGGACTGATAAATCGACAACCGACCAGATATTCACACTACGACAAATACTGGAGAAGACCCAAAAAATACAGATCGACACACCTACCATCTGTTTATCGGCTACAAAGCTGTATTCGACAGTCCAATACGACAGGAACAATTAGATGCTATGGCTGAGTTTGGTAACCCCCCCTGAAGCTGATACGACTTTGCGGGATGACACTGACTGACACAAAGTCTTCATTGAAATAGGGCACAAATCTAACAGAGCCACTTTCTACCAAGCGAGGCTTTAGACAAGGCGATAGTCTGTCCTGCGTTCTCTTTAACATCATAATGGAGATGATCATGCGGAAGCCTGCAGTAAACAGGAATGGTACCATCTTCAACAAAAGTCACATGTTGCTCGCGTATGCTGATGATATATATATATCATTGGCTGAGGACTGCGGGATGTTACTGCAGTCTTTTCGAGCATTGAGAAGCAGTCGGCAGAAATGGGTCCGGTGATTAATGAGAACAAAACTAAGTTATTTGTTTCAACGAATAAAGAGTTTACTCGTTTAGGAGGCTGAGTGAACGTCGACAACTATGGCTTTGAAGTGGTAGATGATTTTGTCTACCTCGGCTCCGCCATAAACAAAAATAATAATGTCAGCCTGGAAATCAAGAGACGAGTATTGATCGCAAACCGCTGCTACTATGCGCTAAGCAAGCGTTTTAATGATAAAGCCCTCTCTCGACGAACGAAGATCCAACTCTACTAGACACAGATCCTGCTTGTCTTACTCTACAACGCAGAATACTGGGTAATGACGCAGGCGATTGGGAGTTTTTGAGAAAAAAATAGTTTGTAAAATATTTGGACCTATCATCGTTAACGGCGAGTACCGTCGTCGAATGAATCATGAGCTGTATGAGCTGTACAACGTCATCGACGTAGTCAAGCCGAATGCGCTGGGTTGGCCAAGATGTACGAATGGATGAAAATGTTCCACCTCGTAAGGTTTTGGTCAATAGACTCGATGGGCGGCTCAGGAGGGGCCGAACAAAACTTCGTTGCATGTACCAGGTGAAAGATCTGTTATCTAAGCTTGGTGTGACGAACTATCTACGGAGCGCAAAAGACCAAAGCACTGGGAATACTTTTCTACGTGCGGCTTCTGATAGATACATTTCTGTTGTTGCTGCCATTAAAGAAGAAAAAGAAGAATCGAAGACACGTTTTTGGTCAACCTCTGGTTCATGCAGGATGGCATGCCATGTCAGACAAACTATGCCACAATCGATCTTTTGCGTTGTTTAACTATATACCTTTATCTGTTATAAACTTAATTTTCATATGTAAAATTTTTGATAAAAAAAAACTTAATTTCCCTTTACACCCCATGAATGAGGTATGGAATGCTACTCGCGTTGTTGTGAATTAACACGCTTTTTATTTTAGATTCACAACTAACGGCACCTCCTTGTTTCTCGACGAATGTGAAAGTCACTGTTTGTGAAGCTTTGACTCGACATGAAAAATGTAGGTGACTAGAGCCGGGAATCGAACCACGGTTCTAACCACTGTGCCAGGGGTGTTCCCAAAAAAAAAATATTTAAAAAAAAAATTGAATGTGGACCACCTTAAGTGGTAAAGATAAAGGGCAAATATGTTCTGACAAACTGTTCGGCTTGCAAAAATATTGGAGGTCGGTCATACGCCTAGGGGCACCTTAGGGGAAATTGAAATAGTGGAAGTAAGTTAAAAAAAATATGTATGGGTGCAACTTTAGGGAAACTTAGTGGGGGCCTGTCATACACATTTCCCTCTAGAGGCTACCTCGGGGCAGTTGCGGCGCTTGTTTTGGATATTACACCTTTCACACATTTTTAAAAAAAAAAAATTTCTATGGAAACAGAGTTTTGAAATCTGATTTGCACAGAAAAGTTGAAAATTTGTGGGCTGATGTTACCAGCCGTCTTAGCGATGTCACTTGGCCGTCTCGGAGCTGCAATTTGACCCTTTATAAGTTTTTGTTGCCTTGGAAAACTGGAGTGACAAAATGTGCTACTGCGAAGCCAGTCGAGGCAGCCATTTGAATGAAGTTATATTCCGTAGTTAATGGGAATGGTTGTCCTTACTAGTAAAGCCATAATACAAGGAAAAAATTAAGTTTGTTTATTTAATTACACTTCTAAGAAGAAACTTGTATTTGGCCCACGTAGTGCAGTGTTCTTTAGAGAACAATTTACTGACTATTGGTAGATTGATTAAAGAATGGCTGCCGAAAACTAAGGATTTGAATGTAAACTTAGAATTTCAAACCACTTTTGTGCCCAACTACTTCGCCGCCCCTCACTTTCTACAATCAATTTGCCAACATAGTTTTGCCCAGTTCTTAAGTCTTATAAAAATCACCATAAAATAATAAATTGTTGAGGTAATCCTTTGTTAATAATTAATCATTAATAAATTATGTTGACTAATCCACCGATACACTTGACATTTTTTGCCAGTAATACCACTTACGTATGATTGTTTTCAATGTTTTCAACTAGCTGACATTTCTGTTCAATAATAAAACACACCATTACGTATGATTAATATTATATTTATAATACAGACGTATGATTAATTTGTTTCTATTGTTATTAGCATTAATCATACGCTTGATATAATATTACAGCAGTGAAGTAAGGTGTAATCAAGTATTTATTACCAATTATTAATATGAAATAATATTCTTAGAAATTCGTACAAAATTAACGCCACCATAAACTTGGTAGCATTTCTTTACATTATACTTTAATATAACTCCTAATCATGGTCTAACCTTTTGATGACCTTAAACCAAAGAGCCAGAGAGTGAAATACAAGAAACAGCTCCATGGTAACATTAATAACTATTGCTTCTGTTTTTTTTTTATAAAAATTAATTATACTCTCTCTCATCGTTATTAAAACGTTTAATGACCTTAAACTGTCTGACAGAAGAGAAAACATCAAAGGAGGAGTTAATACAAAGGAACGTATTTTTTTAAGAAATTTGTTTAAAAACACACACACACATACTTGCAATAAAACCCAATATGTTTGTATTTAATGGAAAACTGAAAGCTTTTTATCCACATATACAAAATTTGTTCTGTGATTGCGAATATAAACATGTAGGTATTAATGTTTCTCATGAATTGAAATGTTGAAAAATATTGTCTCGGCCATACAAAAGCAGTGTATCGCAGATCAAGGTAATTGAATGAAAGGAAAAAAATCCAAAATTGCTGGAATTTGTTTCATGGCCAGTTAAGGTCAGATAAGGCCGGCCATGCAATTTTATGCAAACATTTTCGTATTAAATATGGCAAAGTCCTTGAACTTTATGGAACATATTAAATTAATATTTTTATATGTTTTTCACAGGAATTGGTGAAAATTTAAGCTTATGGTTTGTTTAATTTCGCGTTTACATTGCTACGTATGATTAATTTTAATCCTCGATGACGTATAATTTATTTGGATTTGTTAATAAACGTAGAGCAAGTATGACTCAGGAGAATAATAATGGAAAATAACGATTTTCTAATCACTGAATTAGTTTTGCTTAGAAAATTAGACAATTTGTTAGGATTTAATACTTGCAACTAATATAACATTGCAACTAATATTACATGAGCGTCGGGAGTGTGATGCAAGGTAAAGCTTCTGATCGGTTTAACTTGGCAAACCCAGAGTGATCCTTGCTAATTGCACTTCAAGTCTACTCACAGAGCTCCGTATTCGTGGTGCTACTGCGAACGGAGTACCACCACTTGTTGACGCCTGGAAACGTGCCTTTGACGACCGTCAGAGTTCGGCTAACTATGAGGGGCGAAACCAAAAACCCAGGCACGTCTGCTCAGAGTGAGCGGTACCCTGGTCAGCGTATGACCCAGAATGGGCGGCTGTAATAAAATCCTTTCAGGAGGAGAAAACTTGGACGTGGTGCGCTGCGCTTGCAACCCGCCACCGAAGTTTACACTATTGCAATGAAAAGAAGTAAGAAAAGAATAAAACGGACCCCCCAAAATGTTGACGACCACCGCAAACGTATTAAAGAATGTTAGAACACTGTATAGACCTCCAACTGGCGCAAGTCCTCGAAGAATACAAGGCTGACATAACCGCATTACAGGAAATCCGGTGGATGGCACACGGGTGCTCGCACATGAAGACGTGCGACATCTACTATAGTGGGCATGCGGACAAGCACGAGTTTGGATGTGGATTTGTGGTTGGCAAGAGACTGCGACACCTAGTCGCAAGGTTCAACCCGGTATGTGAACGTAAAGCCACCATAAGAGTCAAAACAAAGTTTTGTGGCCATGCTCCCACAGAAGAGAAAAGAGCGATGAGGACAAATACGAGTTCTATGAGAGTCTAGAAAATGAATATGACCGTAGCCCGAGCCATGCCATCAAAATTGCACTAGGCGACTTTAAAGCCGAAATAGACAAGGAGGCCGCATTTGAAACTACCCTCGGAAAATTCAGTCTGCACACTGAAATGTCGAACAATGGCATCAGATTGATTGATTTATCTGCGGCAAGAAATATGGTAGTTAGCAGCACTAGATTTGACCATAGAAATATTCATAAGGCAACATGGTTAGGTTAGGTTAATTCGGCAGCCGCGTTCAGCACAGCACACTTGGGTCTTAGTATGAATACCGTTGTGATACCATGTTAAAATTTTCGCAGCAAAGCTATTTCGTTGCTCTGATGAAGGCTGAAGGATGTTCCTCGGAACACTTACTGATAGACAGGTATTGTCTGGAAGTGTCCGATGACCAAGCTTTTCATATCTCAGGTCACCAAAAGCAGGGCAGTGACATACAAGATACTCCGTGATCTTATCTTCTTTTTCATCATTTACTTAATTTCCCTTTGCACCCCATGAATGAGGTATGGGATAGCTTCTCGCGTTGTTTTGAATTAACACGCTTTCTGTTTTTAGATTCACAACTAACGGCACCTACTTGACGAATACGAACGTCACTGTTTGAGAAGGTCTTACTAGACACGCCGATTGATTCGACACTTATACTGTGAAGTTGCTGCCAACAACATTCCAGGGGAGCCGACAATGCAAGAACAACTTTTTTTTAAGATGACTGGAGCCAGGTTTGAACTTGCGATCTCCCGCATGGTAGTCGCGTGTTCTTACCACTTTGCCATCATCATTGCAGCTTGTTTAAAAAAAAATTGTTGTAGGTTAGTTTCAACCTCTTAGCGTGTTTACCAAACGCCCAGTGACCGGCTATTACAGCTATTATGTTCCTCGGGTGGGCTTTGGTCAAGTTCAGCACAAATCGTGTCCTCTGTATATCCATTGTTGGCCAAATTTGTTTGGTCGCCCATCTCTCCTTAGTAATGAGGTTCAGTTTCCCCGCAATGAGCTGTTTCCCCCTTATGAGAGGGATTTCAATGAGGCCGTTAAATTCGCCCGAGTTCACGGTTGTGGCGGCCCTTGTCAAAGTATCGGCCCTTTGGTTACCAAAAATGTGTCCCCTTGTCCGCTTTACTATCAATAAGAATATAAATATTGCCGCCCAATATCCCACGATACTGAATTTTCTGTGCGGCTATTCTAATGACAACTATTTCGGTCTGAACTATGCTACCGTGGTCTGGTAGTCTGATTGATAGTTGCACACTCAACTCCTCCAAAAAGATTTTACAGCCCGCTCTTTCCTTTAATTTCGAACCGTCTGTGCAAATTAGGAAGACATCCTACCCATAGTTTAGGGCATTATCATTATCATCATAGTAGGACCTATCCGGGATGTTCCTTATAAAACCTGGACCAAAGACAGGTTCTGGTATGGTGTAATCCGTGTGGCAGCTCACATTGATTAGGTTCAGAATTTTGGCATGGCCATAGATCCTGTGAATCCAAGCTTTTGTGACGTCTGAAAGCATTGCTATTTTTCTCGCCTCAATGTCCGGGGGAAATCAGTTTCAGGATCGTAAACAGTGCCTTAGTTGGAGTAGTTCTAAGTGCCCCTGTTATCATGATTGCCTCCAGTCTCATAATGCATTCGAATTTCAGCCTTTGGGACGCTCTATCTAGCGCCGGGACCTAGTTCTCAAATTAAGGCCGATTGCCCTTTTACAACAGTTTTGCCCTTTGTAGCAGCAGGCAGCATGGTTATCTTCGGAGCAATTGACGAGGAATCAGATAGATCACGTGGTAGTCGATTGAAGGTATGTTCTGGACGTACGAGTAATGAGGGGTGGGAGCATTGACTCCGATCATTTCCTTACCGCAGTTAAGGTACGCACAAGGCTAAGCTGGCTAAAAACGTACGTTACCAGGCACAACGAAATCTAGACATCGGCAAACTGCGGACCACAGAGGTAGCAGATGCCTACTCCAACCACTTAGCTCAACTGCTGCGGAATGCACCAACCCCTGATAATATAACCTCACAGTGGCAATATATAGCCGACTCCATAGAACGGACTTGATACTCTAAGCCGTCTCAAGAAGATTCCTGGTACGATGATGAATGCCACGAGAGAGACGGATGCTGCATACAGGGCGAAACTGCAGCCAATGGCAACGCGAGCTGTTCGTGAACGGCAAAGGGAGAAGAGACGAGAGGCAACTCGTCTTTTTAGACGGAAAAAGCAGGAGCTGACGAAGAGACAGGATGAGTGCACAGAATTGCTCCGAAGTAGAGGGGTAGCACGAAAATTCTAACAGAGAGTTGAGGCGAGAATGCGTGGAACAGGGTTGCCCTCCTGCAAGGACAGCGATGGCCAGCTAATGACGGACCCGGATAACGTTCTGAAGATATTGAGAGATTATTTCAGAAATTTACAGGAAACGGACACCACTCCAGAAGATCCCGCTCCAATCCATGACGATAGTATTAGCTGTCCACCTGCGAGCCAGAGCGAGATGCGAGTGGCAATCTCCCGCCTTAAAATCGACAAAGCAGCTGGAGCCGATGGTCTCCCTGCTGAATTTTTTAAGCCAGGCGGGGAGAAGCTGATTGGGAACATCTATCAGCTCATAGAGAACATCTGGCTAGAGGAGAGCATGTCCGGAGTTTGGAGTCTCAGGCTGTTGTATCCCAAATACAAGAAAAGAGATCATAGTGAATGTAAGAACTATCGTGCAATAAGCCTATTACCAATTGCTTACAAGGTCCTTTCAAGCATATTGTGTGAACGTCTAAAGCCAATTGTAGAAAAACTAATTAGACCTTATCAGTGCGGCTTTAGACCTAGTAAATCTGCGACTGATCAAATATTCACCGTACGACAAATCCTGAAAAAAAAACTCATGAAAATCCGATCGGCACCTACCATCTCTTTGTCGAGTACAAAGCTGCCTTCGACTCTCCTATAAGTTATAGGCTATATAAGGCCATGTCTGAGTTTGGTATTCGAAAATAGATCTCAGGCAGGGTGATAGCTTGTCCTGTACACTAGTTAATATATGTAGTTGTGGGAAAGGTGATGAGAAATGCTGGTGTCAACATGTCTGGTACCATATTCCGCAAGAGCCACATGCCACTAGCCTATGCCGATAATATAGACATCAGTAGCCGAAATCTGCGGTATGTTACTGCAGTTTTCTCATCACTAGAAAAGGAGTCAGCAAAAAGGAAGAGGACAGAACAAAAAATGATTTCGACGAACAAAGAGTCCTGTCGATGGGGAGGGACGCACCGTGAACGTTGAAAATTATTGTTTTGAGGTAGTAGATGAGTTTACCTACCTCGGATCAATAAGAAAAATAGTATCAGCCAAGAAATCAAGCGGAGAATAATGCCCGCCTATAGATGTTTTTACGGACTTTGGCAGCACTTTAGTAACACCACCTTATCTCGGAATACTAAGAAATAGCTATACCAGGTGCTTATTTTACCCATTGTGCTGTATGCTGCCGAATCTTCGATGCCTACGACAACAGACATACAAAACCTGAAGTATTCGAGAGAAAAGTACGCCGAAAAATATATGAACCTATCTGTGTCGACGGCGAGTTTCGCCATCGGATGAACCATGAGCTGAATGAGCAGAATCCAACGACTACGATGCACAGTGGTCGTCCCCATTGGCCAAAATTACAAAAATTAAGTCAAAATTCTGGGTAATATTGTGGCAACACTATCTCACAATAGATTTTGATATTTCAAATTACTTTTGTTGTTGCTTTATTCCACCTGTCCTCTTTAAGAATAGCTGCCAAAGGCAGACTATGAAAATAATTTTGTTTCGCAGCGTGAGTAACTTTCAAGTGAAGGTCCAATTTAAAACTTAAAAACCTCTTTAAAAAAAGTTGCTTATACAATGAAAGAATTCTCAGCATGCTGTGTCTATTCTATTTCTGTACTAACTCGTGTGTAGACTTAAATTTCACTTAGAGTTTTAGTTGCGAAGTAGATCGAAGTTAACAACCAAATTTGTTGTAGAATGTTTACCAATATATACAGATTATATGATGTAAATTTCAGCTGCAGAAATTTGCGGATTGTTGAGTTATCTTCAATAGAACAAAGCGGCCTCACCGTTTTCGGTGCCTTTTTTTTGATTGTGTACTCTAAGAGAGGTCCTTGAATCCTTTATCCGATATTGACCAAATTTTAGATTTAGTCATAGATTGATGGAATCAATGGATATGCAAACTATGGTATGCCTACTATGAAATTTAAATTTTCAGGATCTAAAAGAGGTCCTTGAATCCTTTGTCCGACATTGACCAAATTTTAGATTTAGTCATAGATTGATGGAATCAATGGATATGTCGACTTTGATGTGCCTACTATGAAATTTAAATTTTCAGGATCTAAGAGAGGTCCTTGAATCCTTTCACAGATTTTAACCAAATTTTAGAAATTTGTGTCATTAAAATAGACTGTGAGATTTGCCAAATATTATTCACCTATGAAATCTCCTTTTATTTTTGGCCGCTCTTTGTATGAAACGGCAACCACTGTGCGATGGTTGGGACATGTTGCCAGGATGGATGTAAATGCTCCAGCGAGAAAGGCGAACCTGAAGGATGATGCAGAGCAGGGAGACCCCAACTTCGTTGGAAGGACCAAGTGGTAGGCGACGTGCCTACACTTCTGCTCTGATTGACTCATATTATTAATTAGCTTGTAAATAGTTTGAAACTTCTGCGTTTTGTATAATAGCAACTTTTAAGTAGTTTTAGCAGAAATTTTCTAATTTTGTCACATTAAAGTTTCTTTCATTGTAAAATGTCTTGTGCCACATTCGTTCTTGGTGTATACTTGTTATGGATCACTAACCCATCTCAAATAAATATCAATCATACGCCTTCAATCTTAAAGGAGACAAAAACCTTGACTCATAAATATTATTACAATTTGCTCAAACAACAGCCTGTTGTGATGATAGCTTTCTTTAACATATGATTATTATGAATTATATCGTGTAACTCTTAATTTAATATTGCTGCAAGTTTATGAAAGGCAACAACATGGCAACCTCTCCCCTGACGTATGATTATTATGATATTTAATATAATTTAATATTAATCATCCGTCCTTTTGCTGAGTGACACAATATCATATGTGTTCAATTATACGTTCACGTTGTATTTTTTAGTATTAAATCAACCAAAATATTTTTAGTGTCTTACACATTGTGAGCGTGTCTGTAGTATAAAATAACGCATCAAACTCCGCGTTGATTAAAATGCCATAACATCCAACAAATTGAAAGTATTTGCATGACAGTTTGTGTAGCTGGCAGGCGTCAGACAGGTTGTTTCAAAAACATGGAAATTTTTCACATAAAACAATTTGTGTTGCTATAAAGGACTTTACGGTCGGTAGAGACATTTTACCTGAAAAGAGATGAAAACAAGAAATGGACATGTTAATAAAAAAAAATTGTAATTAAGCGAGAACTTTTAGTGGTTAATTAATAGTAAATTAAAATACGTATATATGTATGTTATGTATATATGTGAGTGTTATGTATTATACTATATGTTACGTATGAGTTATATTACACTTCATATAATGTATATATAACTCATACGTTCCTAGGTAGAATTGAAATAAATATTAATCATACGTAAAATAGTGTCAAGGGTTTTCCAATAAGGACGGGCTGATGTTGTAATGTATTAAAACAAGCTGAGTGTTAGATATTAACGAAATTCTTAATTAATTTGAAAGACTCGTGTATGCTATTGTATGGAATATCATAACGTTGAAATCTCACGTTAACACGAGTCCAAGTGGTCCAATTTCCAAAGTCAAGATATTAAAAAACGGAGTAGCTCGAATACAAGGTCCCATAATACCTTATTTTTTTTAAACTTTGGATGGCAGGGATACACACGAGAAAGGTCTCGAGTTTGTGCCTTGTTCATCAGTGTCTTATAGATCTCTAGGGGGTTAAGCCGGCACGCTGTCATCGAATGGAAAAGGTTAAGGGTCAATGGTTTTTCAATAGGGACGGGTCGATGTTGTAATGTATTAAAACAAGCTGAGTGTTAGATATTAACGAAATTCTTAATCAATTTGAAAGACTCGTGTATGTCAATATGTGTGGAATATAACATCTTTCAACTCTCCGCCGGGGCTTCTTAAGGTGGCATGTATCCTTGTGGTCCAATTTCCAATGATTTCGTCGCAAATTATATATTCGGCAGAATTTGGACAATGACCTGGGTTATGTTGATTTTAAGGGCATCGGTTGATTGAGGCTTATTGGTATACATTTGAGACTTCAGACAACCCCACAAGAAGAGTCTAGAGGAGTCAAATCGCACGCGTTTTGTCCGCCAATCGATTATGTAGAATGTTTAGTTATCACATGTCGTCTGAATGCATATCGATAAATTTTAACAAAAAAATGGATACATAATTTGTTTGATGTATTTAGAAAGACTAGTCGACACTATAGGCTGGTGTCTTAGTAGATAAGCTATGCCCGTAGTGTAGTGTATCTGGCGCGATTTGTTGCTATGGCAGCGTGCAACAGCTCCTCTGTGAAACGTGGTTTTCGTATCCGAGGCTATTGTTATTGGCTTCGACGAAGGCCCTGGCAAGTTTTGTTTCTTGTTATAACTATGAGAGATTAAAAACCAGTAAGAAAGTTTCAATCGGGCGACCCGACTTACATATACCCTCACCCTCAGTTAAACATAAAATTTTCTAGTATGTTGATATTAAAGTGGGTGGCGTGGTACATTTGTATGGGAGGTACCAGTAGAGGCGTGGCTAGACTTCCAGTTTATGGCTCCAAATATTTGTCCTGTTATAGCTTTACTAAATGCAGGATACAATCGTGTCGAGTGTATTGTTATTATTACTCCATCCCCAAAGTGGGCGCAATGGCACATTTACATGGGAAGTACCAGAATGGGCGTGTCTAGACTTTCAGATTTTCTCTCCAAAACTCTTTCCTGCTATAGCTTTACTAAATACAGAATTTGGGCACGATCGCGTTGGGTGTATTGATATTATTACACGATTTTTAAAGTTGGCGGGGTGGCTCATTTGTATGAGAGGTACCAGAAGGGGCGGGGCTAGACTTCTAGTTTTTGGATCCAAAATTTTGTTCTGTTATAGCTTAACAAAATGCAGCATTTGGGCACGAACGTGTCAAGTGTATTGATATTGTAACTCCATCTCCAAAGTGGGCGGAGTGATACATTTGTATGGGAGGTACCAGAAGAGGCGTGTCTAGATTTCAAATTTTTTCTCAAAAACTTTAACCTGCTTGAACATTACTAAATACAGAATTGAGTCGTAAAGCGGGCGGTACCAAATGGGTATGGGAGGTACCAGATTGGGCGTGGCTAGACTTTCACATTTTTATGGACGGGGCCATGTAGCCCAGTTGCAATACCGATATGAAAGGTCCTTTTTTACCGCTTTGGGTGGCAGGGATACAAACGAGAAAGGTTTCGAGTTTATACCTCGATTTAGTGTCTTATAGATCTCAAGGGGGTTAAGTCGTCTTCATCGTCAACGAGCGGAAAGGGTTTTGAATTACCCCCGTCGTACACGGGTAAGGGTACTGCATCCTTGTAATGCAGTATCAACCCCTCCACCCGCACAAAATATTGATGTGAAAGAAATGGTACTGTGTTGGGGTCTGCTCTCTTTTTGCCAAAGCTGGCCAATCCTTTGACTTCTTAGCGCAGCACCCACCGATGATTGTGGCCCATGTTATGGAGAGCAGGAGGCCCGGATTTTAGTTTCCCGACAGAACAGTTGGTGACGGACCCCTAGTGGCAGCATCACGCAGGCTGTGGTTAAAACCGAAATCGCCGGTAGAGTTTTTGAACTCTAATGTTAAGTGGCATTGCAACCGGGTACTTTAAACTCATAGAGTAGATAATTTTGCTACTTCTGGTTGCAAGTAGCTTCTATTCAAATTTGTCGACTCCTGTTCCTATATAGTCCAAACTTACTTGGCTATTCATGGGGACGCTGGCACTCAGAACAACATGAGCAAAGGCTTTTAGGCAAGTCTCATATTAAACCAAAGTGGACTCTGTAGTGCTCTATATAGTCTCCCGGTTAGAAGTCGTGTCATAAATTGTGTTTATTTGTATTAACATAGAAATTCATTAAAAAATAGGGCTAACGGTTCAGATACATTTTCAGTCAAAATTAGTGTCCTCTCCCAAATGGGCAGAAGTCCTGTCAGCGACAGACTGCGCCGTCTATAGTCATTTATTTGAACTCCTGGGGCAACTGGATCTTGCACATGTGCAGGACCATTCCCGATTCGCCAAGTCTGCAAAAAGCAGAGTCCTTGTACCAGACGAGATATTGACTACCTCGGGTTTCCCTGCATATTTCCGCATACTGCCGCGAAATTCTCGGCGGTCTTTTGACGTTGCAGTGTTGGATAATAGTTTACCGAACCGGTTGTATCGAACTTGACCACCAAACGCTGAAGGGTTGACTTCCAAGGCTCATTCTGCATCTGCCTTAAAGCGCAAAACGCTCGGCGTTTGCACTAACGATTATTCAGCACGATAATAAAGTTTTAATACTTGTACATGGTACCCAATCATGAAATTTGGCATTGGCAGCTGAAAACTAACAATAGGTTAGACAGAGGCGACAAAACAACCCGGACGCCATGCCCTGTTTAAATCGACCCGCACAAATTGAATTGAGTCGTTTGTCTCCAGTTTCACCACAAAATGTAGGAGAGTTGACGTTAAATGAATAAAAAATATTCATTTTGATAATAATATAGCTTTGTTATAATAATTTAGCGTCAGCTAGAGAAAAATATACTATCGGTTAGACAGACGCCGCCAAAACAACATGGCCGACACAGGCTGCCTACATCGACCCGAGCTTAGTAAAAAAACACTTTAGATAAAATTGTATGTACAGGAATTTTATTGGAATAGGCGAAAAGACCACCGTACTGCTCACTCGTTAGGTCCGTAACTTTTTTTTATGCGAAATTTCTTTGTTTAATAATTTATTGATGCTCTTCCTGTATTAATATACTTTGAAGTAAGTTTTTTGTTATGAAAGACCCAAGTTATTGTTAGGATTCTTATAAATCCTTGTCATATCGTCAGAAGAAATCTCACAAAATAACAAATAATAAAATAAGATAAAATTGTTCCTAGCACCAATTCACTATTGGCCTGCATCATACGTATGAGTTATATTATAGTTCACATAACTCATACGCTTCAAACAAAAGAGCCTACACCGTGACAAATTCTCCTATACGATACTTACTAACATCAAATCGATATTATATTATTATAGCATGTAACTTGACAAAACGAATTATGCAGAACTTCTTCTTTTTGGGGCTACTTTCTCGTGCATTTCTTAGAATTGGGTCCCAAATCAATAAGGTGAAAAATGTTGTACTGTGTTACATTATACTACAATGCAATCAAAATATGAATATTTTTAGATATAATTTAATTTTTTTTACATATTTCTTAAATTCTTTAGATATTTCCCCAACAATGTACAACCTACAATGTAGATAATTATTTTCTTTTTTAACCACAAATTCTATATAATTCAATTTGCCTCAGATTTAGTGTCTACGGCTAACGAACAAATAATTGTTGTTGAAATATGTTAATTTTGCAAAAAACTGTCTGAGAGAATTGTACACGCGGCCGAACGTTTAAAGAAAGACAATAGAAAATCGTAAAAGTTGAAAATTTCCTAAGTATTTTCCATTTGCTTTCTCTTATACACACACCCCTCCTTACATTATCAATCCTAACACTATTGTGTTACTATCATCATATAATTCTGCTATTGTTCGAGAGGTGAGAGAGAAAATTATTCGTAATTATTCGCCATGTCAATTATAAATAATTATTTGTTAGGAGAACAACATGTGTAGAATACAAAATGTGATATCAAATTTATTGATTGATGTCAGTAATAATAAATGAACACACGGCGGGACAAGCAGTTGGAATGGCTGGGTGGATGACACATGGGTGGTGTCGGTAGAGGTTGCCTATTTCTTGATAAACAAACGGAAAGTTCATAGTGGGAAAATGTGTGTCTTTTCATCGACAAACAGTAAAGATAGCGGCTACGGTTGGGATTGTTAAAAGGAATATAAAACATGTTTTGTGTAGAAAAGAAAAAATAACAGAAATGAGGGAATGTTTGTCCATTTGTGGTTATTAGGATTTTATAGCGTTCATCCGATTACGCACAACTGTATGGCTGTTTGTTGTTTACATGTTGGTTATGGTGTATAGAATGGCATAGTCTAATATTTGTACTATAGATGGCGTACAAGTTATCTTCGAGGCACTAGTTCTCAGTAATGACTAGACATTCTTCACAAACTTAAAAAAAAAACTTAATTTCCCTTTGCACCCCATGAATAAGGTATGGGATAGAGTTACCCATTATTAGGCATTTGTCATAGCTGACCGAAAAACAGTATGTACCAACAAAAGTGATACCTAGAACTCTCTTTTAAAACGTTGCTGTACCATTTCATACATAATGATCAGCTATGGGCACCACTACATTGAAAGCCGTGCATGTATTTGTGCTTCAATGTTTTAATTGTTGTTTTTTGTTAAAACTTCTTCGTATCGACACGAATTCTTATGATCTTGAAGATCCCTGCCCATAGCTGATAATGATAGCAGAAAGTTTCCCGCCTCTGCATAGAGACTTTTGTCTCATATATACTAAGCTTCTAGCCGCTAGGCTAACCGCTTACTCAGTTTCTGACAACTGACTAAGGGTAGAAGGCTAAACTTAACTAGAATATATATATATAATAAAATGTTTCTACATTTAACCACCCCCTCCCCCTTTTATGCCTTAATGTATGCTTTATATTTTGTTTACGCTGTGCGCTTAAAAATATCCCTTAGTTTTCCCTGCTTTGCCATATATCTGACTCATCTAGACCTTGAAAGTAAAAATAAACTAATGCATATAAACAACTACCTTTAAGATTTTCTTAAAGCTAAATATATATTTTCTGCTTCTTATTAAATTTTTATATCTAATTTCCTTCCCTTTGTTTTTATGTAAAAGCATTTTGCGCTGACTCATGCTAACCTTGAATGTTTGTTGCCACTAGCAGTATATTTTTTTTGTACCCCCCGTAAACTATGCTACATTTTTCTTCTTTTTCTTTTTTTTTGTTATAGTTTGTGATTAACAAAAGAACTATTTTATTCCCTGTTCTTTACTACTACCACTTTATCATAATGAAATTTCCAATCCTTTATCAGCTGTTTCCTTTACGTTACGTTACGTTACAAAAAGGTGTAACCAACAACTTTTAGCGCGAAAGACAAATCGAGTCATGATTTGATTTATTCGCAACTAAATGACTTTAAATGCTAGAGCACCTTAGAACTAGGACATAGGAAAATCTCTTAAGGAAGCGTTAGGGAGATGGGGCAAAAATTAAATTATGCGTAACTAATGGACTTTGCTTAAGTGAAAAAGCGAATGAAATGTTGTTGATGAAATGCCCATCAATGTGAGTTCTTTTTTTTTATTTCCACCACACTCTCTTTTCATTTCCTTTTTTACGCACTCACAACGGAAATGACTGTAGGCAAAAGGGTGTTCAGCAACGTAGTGATGGGAGTGACTGAGAATTTACTTAAAGTTTTCAATGTAATAATATGACATGTGGTGAACAAAAAAAGGCCAGGTGAAACAAAAATGTTATTATACGCAAATAAACCATTTGGAAATTGTGATTTTCATGTAGCCCACAAAGGGCTATTATACACCAATGACCATAATAAGAAAAAGATTTTTGAACGACCAATAAGTCGCTGATATTTTGTAAAATACTTTATTTGTGAGGATAGTCAGTTTCACTGTTGGAGTCAAAATGTTTGTGGGAGTGTATACAGCTCATTTGAATATCCCATATCAAATCAATCGTGTTTATTATTGCTAAAGGCGCCCCAAAAAAAAAACTTAATTTCCCTTTGCACCCGCGTGTTCTAAACACTATGCCATGGCCGGTCCCAAAGGCGCCCCCTATCGCCCATTAATTGTACTATACTAGAAATTATCACACACCTATATATAACATATATATATATGTGTTTACATAGATACTGTGGGACTCAGTAATGCGAGGGATCTTATATATTTTACAATATCTCTGTTGAAACTCAAACATATATCATAAATATATCGTAATAGTAAAAAAGTCATTCAGGCCCCCTATCGTACAAAAATTGTACTATACTATACGTCTTTGCCTAATATCTGTGTTTACGAACAAAAACGAGTCATCGTTTTCGAGGTATTTAGCGTTTCTGTAACTAGAGTATTATACAAATTTGTTATAGCTTTCAAAATATTTAAAATTTTGAAGGCGGATTTCAATGCCAAAATACGCTTTCAGGATGGAAAAGGGGAAAATGACTGAGTTGTGTAAATTGTATATTAACTGTGCTATATTACAAACCATTGAAGATATGTAAACAACAATTTGTCAAAGGTTTTTCTAAAACGCATCAACTGTATAGGAGTCTATACGATACACACAGACTCACTTTAGTTTTATACATATATATAATTTAGTAAGTTCAAGGGCGAAGATTAAGTTACAACTAGTGTTACTGCCTCCCTCTCCTAGAAAAGAATATCAAAATCGTATAACTCCCTTATGGCAATCTAATGGTCTTAATTGTTGACTAATCCTAATAAGGTCGGTTCAAAATTGCTGATGTAATCAAAGGAGCTTGATAGTGTATACCGTATGGCAACTTAATTGTGTGTATCACACATTAACTTTATTAATATAGAAACCATCGCCAACATGTAAACTATAACTTGTCGATGTTTTAACTTAAAGGCGTCAAATCTATGCGACCCCATGCAGAGCACACAGACACACTTTAGCTTCATTTATATGAAAATATATAGTTTTTAACTTCTGGTAATTTATGAAGAGACAACCTAATAATGACGGAAACTAGCTTTCGTGCTGATGATCCCAAATTTGATCGGGCTCAATTCCCTGATATTATATAATTTAAGGGTACTTGAGAAAGAATACGTTCTACCAACTAAGTTGGATATATCACATGTTAACTGTACTATTGGCCAGAAAAAAAGGAAATAAGTTATTTTCAGCGATCTTTTTCTTTAAGTTTTTAGTCAAAAAAGTAATTTAATTGTAACCAAATGTATTTTTATTGCATCAAAAGTACTTTAATTTGGATGAAACCGTGCTTTAATTGTATCATAAAGTACTTTAATTCTATTAAAAAGTACTTTAATTATATTAAAAAGTACTTTTATTGTACCACAAAATACTTGTATTGTACGATAAAGTACTTGTTATTGAATCACAATGTACTTTAATTTTTATCATAAGGTACTTTTATTGTACCAAAAGATACTTTAATTATATCGAAATGTACTCTGATTAATATCAAAGTACTTTAATTATACCAAAAGTACTTTAATTCTATCAAAAAGTACTTTTATTGTACCATAAAGTACTTTTTTGTGTCACAAATACTTCTCTTGTACAAAGTACCTTAATTATACTTAAAAGTTATTTCAGGTATCAAAAAGTACTTCAATTGTATTAAAAAGTACTTTAATTGTGCCACAAAGTACTTCAAATTTATTAAAAAGTTATTTTATTGTACAAAAAAGTACTTCTATTGTACCACAAAGTACTTTCATTTTATCAAAGAGTTATTTAATGTAGCAAAAAGTACATTTATTGCACCACAAAGTACTTTAAATTTATTAAAGAGTTATTTTATTGTAGCAAAAAAGTATTTTCAATATGTCGTAAACTATTTGTACTTTCATTTTATCAATACCATAAAATACCTTTAATGTTACACAAAGCATTTTAATTTTATTAAAAAGTACTTTTATTGTATTGTATAAAAATAATTTTATTGTATAAAAAAGTACTTTATTGTGTCATATAGTACTTTTATTGTACCAAACAGAACTTAAATTTTATAAAAAAAAGTACTGATCATGATTTAATCAATACCATAAAGGACCTTTAATTTTATCAAAGACTACTTTTTTGTACCAAAAAGCACTTTAATTTGATCAAAAAGTACTTTTGTGGTGCAAAAAGTAGTTAAGCTGTATCAAAAAGTACTTTAATAGTACAACAAAGTACTTAAATTCTATCAAAAAGTTATTTTATTGTAGCAAAAAGTATTTTCATTGTGTCATAAAGTACTTTTACTGTACCAAAAAGTACTTTTAATGTACTAAAAAGTACTTTTATTGTACCATTAATGCAACACAAAATACTTAAATCAAAGACTACTTTTTTTGTACCAAAAAGTACTTTAATTTGATCAAAAAGTACTTTTGTTGTACAAAAAGTAGTTAAGCTGTATCAAAAAGTACTTTAATAGTACAACAAAGTACTTAAATTCTATCAAAAAGTTATTTTATTGTAGCAAAAAGTATTTTCATTGTGTCATAAAGTACTTTTACTGTACCAAAAAGAACTTTTAATGTACTAAAAAGTACTTTTATTGTACCATTAATGCAACACAAAGTACTTAAATGTTTAAAAAAGTACTTTTATTGTACCATTAATGTAACACAAAGTACTTAAATTTTTAAAAAAAGTACTTTTATTGTACCATAAATTACATATATTGTACTAAAAAGTACTTTATTTTTATTAAAAAATTATTTTTTTGTACCAAAATACCATAATAAACCTTTAATGTAACACAAAGCATTTTAATTTTATTAAAAATTACTTTTATTGTACCAAAAAGTACATTTATTGTATAAAAAGTACTTTTAAAAAATAACTTAAAATAACTTAATTTTTATTAAAAAAAAATACTTAAATTTTACTACAAAGTGTGTAAATGTACAAAAAAAGTACTTCAATTGTTTCAAAAAAGTACTTAATTTTCCTTTACACCCCATGAATGAGGTCTGTGATAGCTCTCGCGTTGTTGTGAATTAACACGCTTTCTATTTTTAGATTCACAACTAACGGCACCTTCTTATTTATCGACGAATGCGAACGTCACTGTTAAAAAAGCTGTAACTAGATATGCAGCCAGATAGATTACTGCAGCCAGGAGTTGAACATAGGATCTCCCGTATGGTAGTCGCGTGTTCTAACCATCATGCCACGGCCGATCCACACCACGGAATACTTTAATTTTATCAAAGAGTTATTTTATTGATCCAACAAGTGTTTTTAATGTGTCAAAAAGTACTTTTAATGTACCAAAAAGTACCTCTATTGTATCATTAAAGTAACTCAAAGTACTTAAATTTTTAAAAAGTACTTTTATTGTACCATTAATTTACATTTATTGTACTAAAAAGTACTATATGTTGATTAAACAATTTTTTATTTTATAAAAAATTACTTTAATAGTATTATAGAGTACTTTTATTGTTAAAAGTACTTTCTATTGCAACACAAAGCACTCTTATTGTACCAAAAAGTACTTTGAATTTTATCAAAAATTACTTTTACTGTACCAATTATTGTATAAAAAAGTACTTTTATCGTACCATAAAGTACTTTAATTTCATCAAAGAGTAATTTTATTGTGCCAAAAAGTACTTTACTAAGTTATTATATCATATAGGTCTTTTATTGTACCAAAAAGTACTTTAGTACTATCAAAGAGTACTTAAATTTAAATTTTTTGATGTACTAAAATTACTTTATGCTGTGTTTATGTATAGTTGACCTTTTGTCTAATTTTATTTTTTGCTATAGTTGGGCTTGAGGTCATTAGTGGTGCTTGAGAAAAACACTGATGTTAATGTATTTTTCCTGGTTTTATTTATATTCCAATATTTCGATTGACATCGTCAATCATCTTCAGGGAAATTTTTCTATATAAATTTACAAATACATAATACAATTACACTGTTAGACAAATAATTTACATTAAAATCGCAACATATTTACATTAAATAAAACGAAGAACAAAAAACGTTAAACGTCTGCGTCGCGTCCAGAATAGTTATTAACTAAACCTCTCTTTTTTCTGTTGTGTTTTTTAACTGTGTGTCTATAAATTTTTGCTAGTCCTTCTGTGTCTCTTTTGTAATTTATACTCTGCTCTTTTGGCGTGTCCATGATGTGTAACATCTCTAGAGTATATCTTCTCTTGTAGTTGGTCTCTTGTGTCAGTATTTCCACGTCGTTAAAGTTGGGTATATGGCCGGTTAGTGTGCAATGGGCCGCAAGGGCTGTTTTTTGTTCTATGGGTTTGTCCACCGCTTTTTGGTCCGATTTGTGTGAAGAAATTCTTGTCTTTAATTTTGTTCTAGTCGTGCCAACATATACCTTCTGGCATATGTTGTCGTTGTCTCCATTGCACTTTATTTTGTAAACCACGTCTGATTTTTCTTCCTTTTTAATTTTTGTCTTGGTCCTACTGAATAGTTCGTTTAATGTTCGATGTGTTCTCTCTGAAAATCCAGGTACATACGTAAGCGGCTTATAAATTGTATCTACGTCCTTTGCTTTGTCCCTGGGCTGTTTGCCCTTCACATGTTCTATCAATTGTGCGATCGTTGTGTCTGGGAATTCATTCTTCTGGAGAATATCAATAATTTTCTTTTCGTTTTCAATATAAAAGTCTTTGTCGCTAATGTTATATACTCTATTAATAAAATTTGTCGCCGTATTGATGATGGTGTTGCGTGGATGTTTTGAGTAGAAGTTTATCAATCTCCCAGATGCTGATGGTTTTTGATACCAGTCCAATTTTAGAGTGTTTTCTTTTCTGTGTATCATTGAGTCTAGGTATGGCAATCTATTTTCAGTTTCTGTCTCCATAGTGAATTGAATTTGTCGATGAAAAGCGTTCAATATTTGTAACGTGTCTTTTATCTCATTCCTTTTCACTATGGCAAACAGATCGTCAACATATTTTGTCATAAGTCTAGGTTTAGTATTCATTTTCTCTATTGAGACGTCTAATAGCTCCTCCATAACTATCTCAGCAATTATTGGCGACGCTGGTGATCCCATTGGCATTCCTTTTCGTTGTTCGTATATTTTCTCGTCGTATTTAAAATATCTGGTGTCTTAATAGTGTCAAAAAGTTCCTTAATTGTACCTTAAATTACTTTTTTTTGCAACATTAAGTACTTTTATTGTACCAAAAAGTATTTTGATTTTATCAATATCATAAAGGACCATAATTGTAACTCAGAGCTTTAATTTTACCAAAAAGTACTTTAATTTGATCATACCATAAAGTACTTTTATTTCATCAAAGAGTAATTTTATTGTGCCAAAAAGTACTTTACTAAGTTATTATATCATATAGTTATTTTATTGTACCAAAAAGTACTTTAGTACTATCAAAGAGTACTTAAAATTCAACACAAAGTGTTTTAATGTACAAAAAAGTACTTTTAGTGCAACATTAATGCAACACAAAGTACATAAACCACTTTCAATGTAACTTAAGTTACTTTTATTTAATTGATTTTTATTAAAAAGTACTTATATTGTGCCAAAAAGTACTTTTGATGTACTAAAAAGTACTTTATTTAGATAAAAAAAATTATTTAATTTTATAAAAAAGTACTTAAATAGTGTCAAAAAGTACCTTAATTGTACCTTAAAGTACTTTTTTTGCAACATTAAGTACTTTTATTGTACCAAAAAGTACTTTGATTTTATCAATATCATAAAGGACCATAAATGTAACTCAGAGCTTTAATTTTACCTAAAAGTACTTTAATTTGATCAAAAAGCACTATTATTGTACAAAAAAAGTACTTTTATTGTGCCATAAAGTGCTTATATTTCATCAAAGATGAATTTAATTGTTCCAAAAAGTACTTTTATTAGATCATATTGTTCTTTTATTGTACCAAAAAGTACTTTGATTTTTATCAAAGAGTACTTAAATTTTACTACAAGTTTTTTAATGTACAAAAAAGTACTTTTAGTGCACCATTAATGCAACACAAAGTACTTAAATTGTTTTAAAAACCTCTTTTAATGTAACAAACGTAATGTAACGTAATTGTACTAAAAAATAATAGTTTTTCATTAAAAAGTACTTTTATTGTATCAAAAAGTACTTTTGATGTACTAAATAAGTACTTTAATTTTATCAAAAAATAGTTTTTTTGTACCATGAAGAACTTTTATTGTAACTTAAAGTAATTTTATTGCACCATAAAGTACTTTTATTGTACCAAAAAGTACTTTAATTTTATGAAAAAGTACTTTTACTGTACCAAAAAGTACTTTCATTGTAGCCTAAAAAAACTTAAATGTAACACAGAGCACTTTAATTTGACCAAAAAGTACTTTTATTGCACCATAAAGTACTTTTATTGTACCAAAAAGTACTTTAATTTTATGAAAAAGTATTTTTACTGTACCAAAAAGTACTTTTATTGTACCATAAAATACCTTAAATGTAACACAGAGCACTTTAATTTGACCAAAAAGTACTTTTATTGTATCATAAAGTACTTTTATTGTACCAAAAAGTACTTTAATTTAAGCACAAATTACTTTTATTGCACCAAAAAGTACTCTCATTGTACCCTAAAAAACCTTTAATGCAACACAGAGCACTAAAATTGACCAAAAAGTACTTTTATTGTACCATAAAGTAGTTTTATGGCACTAAAAAGTACTTTATTTTTATTAAAATATATTTTTTTTTTGTACCAAAAAGTACTTTAATTTGATCAATAATTTCTTTTATTCTGTAAGAAAGTAATTTTGTTTTTATCAAAAAGTACATTTATAGTGTCAAAGAGTACTAGTATCGAAAAGTACTATAATTTTATCACAAGGTATTTATAGTGCACCAGCAAGTACTTTTATAATACGAAATGTTCTTTTGTATAAACTTTTCTTCAACGCAATTCCTCACAAAATCCTGTGACCACTAAAGAGTTTCTCATACCAATAATACCACATATACACCCAAGTCCTGAAAAACTATTCGGTTTGAAAACAGACCGAAGTCGACAAAAAGTATAGGTAAAAAGTACCGATTTCGGTCTGTTTTCAATCCGAATTGTTTTCCAGAACATGGGTGTTACTTTCCCTCATTAATGCTGTTATAGCAAATAAATTCGTATTAATTTCATGGTAAGATTACAATTTCTTTATGATTATTGTCATGCCACGAAGATTAATAACCCGCAGCGATGGTCGTATGGGCGGACTACTTAAGAGCGGTCGTAACGGACCCACAACAGAGTTGACAATACCATTCGATTCATTATGGACTACATTGCAATAGTTTTGTCTCCTCCCCCCACGCGTTCTCTCAATGTCCACAATTAATGACCTCTTTTGGCAACGGTAACATTTACTAAAAAAAAAACAACGATTTTTCATCAAGTGACACATGACACAAGTACGATTTTGAATTTTTGCCACCTCTTTCGCACCACTAGAGTACATCTTCTTCAGCGTAAACCATCAAGTAGTTGTGGGAAATCTATAAAAATGGCAGCAAGAAAGAAAATGCGTTAAGCCATTTGCAGCTTACAAAAATAAGTACAACTAACGCTGGTGATAGCGGGGGCATAGGAACAAGGCAGGCGTTGGGACTATAGCGGTTACACTAGATGAATATGTGAAAGACTATAGTGTACGACGACACGGCAAAGTAAGAAGAGTAAGACAAAAGATGCAAATGTTAAGTAGTAGTTGAGTTTTTATTATTGTTGTGATCGTAGTCATCGTCACCGTAGTTGTCGTCATCATGGTACCTTTCAAACTGACAGTTGACATATTTTGACGTAGCGTCAACAAGCCACAAAAACGTAAATGTATTTTTAAGTACTTTTTGTACCAAAGAGGTTAAAAGCAAAGCAAAGCAAAGCAACTGCTGCTGCTGTTGCTGCTTCTGTTGTTGCCACAACTCAGGCATTAGATGAAGTTGTAGTTGAAGTATTACCCCTAAAAGCAGCTCTAAGTAGGCGGTAGGAACATGTGCAGGGGCAGGTGGTTGTGATGTAGTTGATGTTGGTGCCAATGGCAAACGGTAGTGGCTTCTTGAAATCATAATGCATATTTGTAGGCGTTGTGCATTTGCAATGCATTTTGCATATACACGACCACCACAGAAGTGAGTGTGTGTGTGAGCAATGGGAAGTTGAAGTAAATAGTTTAAGAGGGTATTTTTATATTGCAATATGTCACATGAGCGCACGAACACTCACAGCTCATAAGACTGTCATATATCACATGTCAGATTGTCAGCATAATATTTATTGTGGGAGGTAATGGTTAGGAACAAAATTGAAGATGATTTTTTTTGCTTAAGAAAAGTTAATGGGAAAAAATAAGTTCTTTCTAAAAGAAAAACTAACATAGGATTTCTATTAAAAATGTAAATTAATGAACATTTCTTATGAAATGTTGTCTAAAGAACTAGTTTTATATGGTATTATTTTAAATATTTTTTATATATGTAATTATCTTAGCTTGATAGCTTAATTCAAATAATATCGTCGCTGAGCCGAGCAAACAGTCATGTGCTTTTTAATAACTTCTAAGCAAAGCCAAAAAACGTGTTTATTTTGGAACATTTTTTTGATATTCTACAGTTTACTGATCTCGATGACTTCGAAACCAATCAAGATATCACGATAATAATTTGAGGATCATTGGACGACAACATGAGATATACAAAATTGCAATAAAAAAATATTCGAAAAAATACATATAACTCATTTTGTCGGCGCAGCGACGATATTTTGTTGTATGTATAGAGTGATTCATTATGAGGTTTTTTATTTGATGTTTAAATTTTAATAGATCATGAATGACTACTGCCAAGCGGTCACCTTAATTTTATTCAGTATTGTCTGACAATTGTCATAGAATGAACTTACACCGCAACAACTTATTAAAATTATTCAACTGTATTACGTGAAAATCTGGTTTCTATATCTAATGTTTTGCGTTCACTTCCCACAAAATATTGTGTGCATAAAAGATCTTCCCCTACAACTATACTATCCGCAAATCTAAGTCTTAGTGTACGTTATTGGATGATGCGCGAACGAACAAACTATATCCAGTCCGTTAAGAGGTAGAAAATTGCTGCTGTAGCAGCGGAGAGTGTGGCTGAAAAGTTCAGTCGATTCGACGCCGACTAGAACCAACTCGTTCAAGAATTGAACTTGATAATGCAATAGATAATGTAAAATAATAAATATTTCTTAATTAACTAATTTATTTAAGGCTAAGCCGTTTAATTACTCTTTTTTTGTTTTAGAAAAGTACTTGATTTACTATTACATCGCGTTGCTTCACCCGTACTTACAATGAATTTGCCTATGATTATAAGCAATACAGGTATAATGCAAATGCTTCATACGACGAACGAACACCCTATTTATGTGATTGTAGCATAATCCCATTGGTCTTTAGTCCCTTTTTATCCCACTAAAATGGACTGGTACCCCCTTTAATTCTATAGTAAGTATGCCCATATACGATTATAGTTTTAGCCGTTTGGTCTGGGTGATGATAACAGTTGAACATATCTCTTTTCGGCCTTTTTACCCCTTAATGTTGGAATTTCTAAAAACCCCATTCGGCGGCTCTCTAATTCTATAGGGAGCAATTCTATATACATTTTCGTTACTCTACCTTTAGGCATATGGTTTGGACGATATTACCACTTTAATCCCTTTTTTCGGTCTTTTTACAACTAAAGACTGAATTTCATATAATTACTTCACATCGCACAACTAAAATATTCACTTCAATTATTCTGACTATACCTTTAGCTGGTTATTACCAGCTTTATCCAATTTTTAACATTTATTTTTTATCCCTACGAATTATCCGTACGAATTTCCAAAAATCCATTCTTTGCTTACGTTTACTCGAACACGGGAACAACCACTTGAAACTTTTACCGGCAAAGTCGTCAGCAACATAATTCACCACCTGGACAAAGGGAGTAAAGATAAATTTAGACGTCGTAGTCGATGGCGTCCGAATACCGACCCAAAATGTTTTGGGGGTCACCTTTGACAGCCTGTTTACCTTCTCAGCTCACGCCAGTTAGTTAACTATGCCGCTCCAGTGTGGTCTCCTTCGCTGAGTGATACCTAACTTTAACATCACACAGTTGGGAATATCCAATATCCAAAGCATGTCAGGAAGAACCTTCGAGTATACGAGGATAACATACGCAACTATGTGCAGGATCCCTTGGCTCGCTCCTCGTATGCAGCAGCTTTGAACGAAATTAATAGAGACGCTACCAATTCCGAGGTTTCAAGTTACGGCATGAATGTTGTTCTTGGAGGTCGCCCGCCCCCCTGTAGCCGAAACAGAGATAAGACTGACACGAAAAGCAAGAGTGGCCCTGGCACAACTTAGATCGGGATAGAGCAACAGGATCAATGCCTACTGGTCCCGCATAGACCGTGCCGTCCCCAATGTATGCCCAGCGAGTGGTCAGGGTCCCCACGATACCCGCCATATTCTAACTTGCCCCTACTATTAAATTTATAGGCAAATTCAGTAAAAGTAGCTAAATTTTTAGGGCTGGACATTTGCGGAGAATCCCCGGATTAAAATTTGTAAATTTTGAATAGTCCAAGCTGTTACAACAACAACAACCCCAAATTTAATCATCCTTTCTTAAGCCAGCAAGCAATTTGAAATATATCGAGATAATGAAAATTTTATTGCAACCGCCCATTTCTCAGCGAGACGCAATCCTCCTTGTCCCAGTAACATATGTAGCAAATCTCCTCTTCATACTTATAATTGCTCGTGCGATATGATCGTTTGGAATTTCTGTTTATGTGGGCAGTGTCACGCCCCATTGTCTAACTATGTTTTCATGTAGCCTATATCGCGAAATGTCTGAGGAAATGGA
Source organism: Muscina levida (assembly GCA_964034835.1). Lineage (NCBI taxonomy): Eukaryota > Metazoa > Arthropoda > Insecta > Diptera > Muscidae > Muscina > Muscina levida. The sequence goes on along the minus strand of OZ035883.1, from coordinate 117,691,298 downwards.
TGCTGCATACAAGGCAAAACAGCAGCCAATGGTGACGCGTGCGGTGACGGAGCGTTATAAAGAGAAAAGGAGGAGGATGAAACGCCTGTTCAGATGGAAAAAGCGTCAGTGTAAGAAAAGACAGAGCCAGGATATCGAAAACTACAGGGATAGAGGTGAGGCCCGAAAGTTCTACCAAAAGGTAAAAAGTAAAGGTTTTGGAACAGGAATCCCCACCTGTAAGGACAGAGACGGAAATCTGGTCACGGACACTCAGAGTGTGCTGCAATTATGGAGGGAACACTTTCAATCTCTACTCGTTCCCGAAGGCAGCATAAGTGACGAAATCGCACAAATCATCGACGATGGGTTAGACTGTCCACCACCGAGCCAAAATGAGATCAGCACGGCAATTGTACAGCTTAAAAATAATAAAGCTTTTTTACGTCCCGTGTGTTATGTAAGAAACTAAAGCCCATTCTGGCTAACCTGATTGGACCTTATCAGTGTCGCTTTAGATCTGGTAAATCCACGACCGACCAGATATTCACACTACGACAAATCCTGGAGAAGACCCAAGAAATGCAGATCGACACCTACCATCTGTTAATCGATTACAAAGCTGCATTCGACAGTCCCATACGACACGTCCGATTGTTGGATGCTATGGCTGAGTTTGGTATCCCCGCGAAGCTTATTCGACTTTGCGGGATGACACTGACGGACACGAAGTCTTCAGTGAAAATTGCCAAAAATCTGTTTGAGCCATTGTCTACCAAGCGAGGCTTTAGACAAGGCGATAGTCTGTCCTGCGATTTCTTTAACATCGTAATGAAGATGATCATGCGGAAAGCTGAAGTAAACAGGAATGATACCATCTTCAACAGTGACATGTTGCTCGCGTATGCCGATGATATAGATATCATTGGACGTCGATTGCAAGATGTTACTGCGGCTTTTTCGAGCACGATTTAACGACAAAGCACTCTCTCGAAGAATATCGATCCAACTCTACCGGACTCTGATCCTAACTGTCTTGGTCTACTGCTCAGAATCCTGGGTAATGACACAAGCAGATCAATCTATTCAGGGAGTCTTCCAGAGAAAAATACTTCGCCAAATATTTGGACCCATCATCGTTAACGGCGAGCATCGTCGTCGAATGAACCACGAGCTGTATGAGCTGTGCAACGATATCGACGTAGTCAAGCGTGTTCAAATGGACCGACTGCACTGGCTTGGACACGTTGTACGAATGTTCGAAAAGGGGGCGACCAAAACTCCGATGGATGGACCAGGTGAAAGAGCTGTTAACTAAGCTTTGTGTGACGAACTATTTACGGAGTGCAAAAGACCGAAGCGCTTGGAATATTTTTCTACATGCGGCTACTGAAGTTTAAATTTCTGTTGTTGCTGCCATTAAAGGGGAAGAAGGAGACTTTTTTAATTTTGTTGGATTTTTTTAAATAATTTTTTTTAGATTTGTTATGTTTTTTGTCCATTATTTTATACATATAAAAATATTTCGGAAAAAAACACAGCCATACATATCAATAAAAAAAAGTAGATGTCAGGCCATATTTTTTTTAAGACAAAGGACTCACTTCACTTTTATATAAGGTCTTAATATGCCTACGACATAGGCCTCAGTGTAACTAAGACTAAAGTGTCAATAAAATTACATTATCAGAAAAAATACTGTCACAAACTTTTCTTGTTTACACAACTTTGTAATAACAGTATATTGATAAAAAAAAAAAAATTAAAGAAATGTTCTCGTTTTTCGATAAAAACTTAAAAATTTTCGCACACATTCTTACATTCCTCTAAAATCTTCCATAGAAAATTTAATATATAGCGCAATATTTTCATCTCCTCCGCCCATTATCTTATCTACTTAACATTCTTTCTATTTCTTGTTTGGCTGCAATATAAAATGAAATAAAAAACACACACACACACACACACACATATTTTATAACATCCCATTTCTTTTCCTATATAATGATAATGGCATTGCCCGAATTTCGGGGTCTTTACTTTGATCTTGAGCTAAAGGTGATGGTGATAAGAAACATTGTGATATCTATTGACGACGAAGTGTACGATACCTGAGGGGAAAGAGTAATATTTAGCAAAGAATAAAATAAAAAAAAAAATATATATGATGCTATAAATAATTACCATTGGAAAAGGCTAGTGGCAGGGGTATTAATATACATTAGAGTGGCCATAGTGGAAATTTTTTTGAAAAGTTAAATTTTTCGCACTGAAAAATATGAGGTTGGGGATAAAAATAATTATGCATATTTTTTTTTTATTTTTTTTTGATTCCGAGTACCTCCGGGTTGAGCCCAAACTTTTATTACATTACCCATTTAGGCTGAAGTGCAGAATATGGGGCGGGAGCCCGATTAAAAACCAAAAATATGCCATTGTCTTCATCTTGGCCCCCAAACATCGGAATGGTAGGTCAAAGTTGGCGCTCAGGCCCATGGGGCCCGGGGGGTCAATAAAGGGGCCCCTTTCGGTTCTATGATGACCCCCCAGGTGCGGGTACTCAAGTGAAAGATATTTTCGAGACGAATCCAACGATGTTATTTTTAGGTTCCTACGGGTCTCCTGGACCGAGTTAGAGCCATTTCCGGGATATACCAAGAAAAAAAAATATTTTTAACTAAATTTAAAAAATTTTAAAAAAATTTTTGCGTGCGGCGCTACTAAACCCAACATATGCGTACCGTCATTTCGCCCAATGTCATTTCGCCCAAAAACAACCATGACATATCGCCCAAAACATGTCATTTCGACCAAAAACCTAACTACAAAATGACATATCGCCCAAATGCTATGACATAAGACCCAACTCAATTTTTTTGGGCGAAATGTCAGACTCATGACGACGGCACGCGCTGCTGCATACGTCGCAGTCATCATAGAACCGAAAGGGGCCCCTTTTTTGACCCCCCGGGCCCCATGGGCCTGAGCGCCAACTTTGACCTACCATTCCGATGTTTGGGGGCCAAGATGAAGACAATGGCATATTTTTGGTTTTTAATCGGGCTCCTGCCCCATATTCTGCACTTCAGCCTAAATGGGTAATGTAATAAAAGTTTTGGCTCAACCCGGAGGTACTCGGAATCAAAAAAAAAATAAAAAAAAATATGCATAATTATTTTTATCCCCAACCTCATATTTTTCAGTGCGAAAACTTTTGGATTTCACATTTTTAATTTTTTCTATATAACGCTATGGCCAGTCTAATATACATGCGTATAAATATAAATAAATGTGGTCGAATTTGGATTTGAAGGCAATATTCACATTTATCATTAGACAGTTTTGTATGTGTTGGAATTTCTGACATAAAATTGTCATTGGGAAATTTCACAAATCCTATGATAATTTTGACTTTTGCAAAACAGATGCAAAATTTTATGTGTTTTTATTTCATAAATATTTATTTAGTGATGAATTGTAAACCTTGAGGCTGACTACGGTTATAAATTATGATCTCGTCAAATGTAAATTAATTAGGTGGAAATAAATCTCGGGCGTAAGTGTGATCAGAGTATGTGATGTATTGAATGTGTTTTTACACATACAAAGATGTTAACTTCTTAATGGATTATTTTAGTTGCAGAGATTTGTTCAATCATTTATAACATTAATATGATATAACATATTGGATAATGTTTGAAGACTATAATAAAAGTTCGCGACAGAATATTTGTATTTGAGGGCAATAATGATAAAACTTTGTAATTGATAACATCGCTGTCAATATCTATGAATACATATCTCAAAAAAAGGGAGACAATTCAAAATTTCTAAATTTTAATTTTCTAAAATAAAAAGAGAAAAAAAAATCATATAAACTAGTCATCGCTACCCAAACTAAAAATGGTTCATTGCTTAGTAACCTCTTTTTTTTTAAAAAAAGTTATGACTCTCTCTCCGTTATGACTCTCTCTGTATTTTCAGAATATCTTCTTTAGACTCAATCAAAGAAATACACTTTTATTTTTTTACATTTTAAGTTGTCGCTCTTTTGTCGAACAGTTGCGTCATGAATTCAGTACTTGCATTAAAATATCTCTTAATGCGTTTAATGTTTTTCCATAAATCATATGTAATTTTATATCTTTTGACATTTTTTTTACTACAATTTACATTTTTTAACAAAATTATAATTTAATTTATTTTAAATATTATGTATAAATAATTTAATCAACATTCTGCACCAGAATCCCGCGTTGACGCACATATGAATCCTAATGGAAATAAAATTTATCATATTAAAAGTTTACGTTCACCCGGAGTAGCAAGAACAACAGCAGCAGCAGCAGTAGCAACAGAAGAGCAATTGAATTATTATGCTCTCTTATGTTTGTGTTTGTTGTGCCGGTCAACTGCCGGATAACTGCAGCAGCAGGACATAATGCGGAAAATGGCAAGCAAAGTTAGATAAACGGATGGACAAATTGAATTTACTGTGGTCCAATGTTAAAAAGGAAGAGTGCAGTTTAAATGGTTTGAAAGTAAGGAAAAATGTACATTTAAATAGAGATGATAGATTTTCTTATAGCATTTGTGAAAGTTTTCTAAAGGAATATTAACTAGATCAACACGTTTGTTTTAAATTTGCATTATATGAGAGCACGTGAGCAAATCTACAGACAAAGGTGTGGGTCGAGATTGTGTGTATCCATTATTTTCGTGTACTGCGTGCTGCAAATTTAGACACGGATCACAATCTTTTTGCAATCGAAATAAAAACTGAAAACTACTGAAAACTCTCATAACCAAACGCAGCGGAATGTAGACATCGCAAGACTGCATACCACCGAGATAGCCAATGCCTTTTCCAACCAACTCTATTCCAACCAACTCTCTCAATGGGTCTTTTGCGCGACAAATTCAATGGCCAAGATAAAGTGATTTGACACCGTTGGACTTTTTTTTTGGGGTGTAAGTCGATAAGCCAGCAGCAATTCAGGAGCTAAAGGATGAGATAATTCGGCAAATTAACGGCATAGAACCTCAATTATGCCTCAGCGTCTTCCTGCCTAGTGTGTCATGTGTAAGACTAAGCGAACCTGATTGTATCTTATCGACCTAATGTTCACACTACGACAAATCCTGGAGAAGATCCAGGAAATGCAGATCGACACCTACAATCTGTTTACCGATTACAAAGCTGCGTTCGTGAGTCCTATACAACTGGATGGATTTGGTGTCGCTGCAGAGCTGATACGACACTATGCGACACGAATTTTTCAGCGAAGATAGACAAAGATTTGAGGGATCAATGTTATACCAAGCGAATGCAATGGTTGGGAAATGTTGTGTAGAGGGATAAATATAATCCAGCTCAAATTGTCTTCGGCAATAGACTTAATAGACAGAGGGGGCAACAAAAATTCGTTGGATGGTCCAAGTTTTAGTATATGTCTACCAAACATGGTATGACGTGCTGTATATGTAGTGCAAAAATTAAAGCGCTCGGAATACTTTTCCAAATTATTAATAAATTAACATTTGTTGTTGTCAATTAGCTGTTTATGTAACTACAAAGGTTTCAAAAACAGTACAAAATAAGTACTATAGATGGCGTTAGTCACAACAATGCAAGAGTTAACAAAATGATGGGCTGATTTTTGTTTCTTACTAAGGTTAGTTTATGTTAAATATTCTCTCATTTTAATTCTCATTTTATTTTAATTCAAACAGAGCCTAAAACGTGACAAATTCCCCTATACGATACTTACTAACTTTTAATCGATATTAAATTATTATTTCATGTAACTTGACAAAACGAATGATGCAGAACATCTTCTCCTTTGGGTTACTTTCACGTGCAGTTCTCAGAAATGAGTCCCAAGATCATGCGTTCTACTGTGTAATATTAATATTACTTTACCTTACCTCCGACCATGGCTCTAGCACATTAATTGACGTCCATATTGATACTTTCTGCACTTATTTAGGTTAGCTTAGGTTATGTACACACGTGATCTAGTAAAAACCATCTCACACTACACTTTGTAATCTATTGATCCACTGTGATTGTCCGACAAAGAAGGAGAGAAGAAACAAGGGGTATAGAAAGTTCCAGATATAGATAATGAAGGAAGAGTAGATCGTGGGGACCCATTACAAGATGTACCTAAGTCAATCATCATGAGCAATGAAAATCACCGCATAAATCCTATTAAGTTATTTTCTCCGACTGAGGGGAGAGACTCTAGGTCCTGTAGATAACCTTGCGCCAAGTATCAAGTAACACTTATTTACTTAATTAATTTTTACATTTGTCAAGCATTTCTGGAACAAGAAATGAATTTATTATATAAATATATGGGATATTCCCATTCCCATTTTATAATAAGTTCATGTATTGCATCTAGCTATATATGTGTCAAATCATTTGTGTTCCTTTGTGCACCGTATGGATCCCTAACCATACATACGATTGCGATAAAATAAACTTGACAATGATAGATTTACAATTAGTAAAATTAATGTTTGATTTGTCCTTATAATTTGTCCTTTTTAACATAAGATTTGTAAAATGTCTGTGTGTTTTGAATATGCTGCTAAACCGTTACTCTCACTGCGAAGGGACTTCGTCAATTTGCTATTTATGAGTTCGCTATGGTTTTTATAATAGTACAAGAAATGTACTATAGGTGGTACACAAGTTAGCGTATATACAAAATTTGTTGGTTATCTGTGTGTTTCCCATATGCTGCGAAGCTTTTCGTCTTACTGCCTTGGAATTTTGTTAATTTGTTGTTTATGTGCCCGTGAAGGTTTCGTCATTAGTACAAGGAATTTACTATAGGTGGCGCGTTAGTCATTTCAATAAAAACTACGGCATCAACTCAATATGCTTGAAGTAAAAGAATAGACTTGGATTTTTTATTAAATAAGGTTCATGAGGAATTTATGGAATGAAGGAACTTTTGCTGGCATTAAATAGATATTTTTTTTGTTATATAAAACAGTACAAAATTTTTCAGCTTATTGATTTGGGACTGATAACTGCACGTAAAAGTAGCCCCAAAAGGAAGAAGTTTTGCATCATTCGTTTTGTCACGTTACATACCATAATAATTAAATATTGATTTGAAGTTAGTAAGTATCGTATAGGGTAATTTGTCACGTTTTAGGCTCTTTTGTTTGAATTAACTCGAGAACAACTAATCCGATTTAGCTGAAACAAATTTAAAAATATTAAGAATTAAAATTCCTTTAATCTCTACATAAGCAACAGTTCCACTTTTTATTCATCAAATGATTTTGAACGGAATTTATTTTGTAGCAGTTACAATAAAACTGTTGTAATCCGTGGCGTATGATTTACATGGAATATTACTTGTGATAATCATACGACGCTATATAGTATTTATGTTATGTCAAACAAAAGAGCCTAAAACGGGACAAATACCCCTATACGATACTTACTAACTTTAAATCGATAAATTATTATAGCATGTAACTTGACAATACGAATGATGCAGAACTTCTTTTTTTTGGGGCTACATCCACGTGCAGTTCTCAGAATTGAGTTCAAAAATCATGTGTTGTACTGCGTAATCGTATATACTCATGAAACTTCGCCAAATGGTTGTTTATATGACCGCGATGGTTACTTTAATGGTACAAGAATTTTAATATAGGTGGCGCCCATGCTTTGTTTAACATATGTTTTTTTGCCAATACCCTTCTTGGGAGCATATGGCTTATAAGCATATCTATAGTAAGTTTGTACTGTTCTATCTTTTGGAGCATCGTGCGGCTCCAGGTGTTCTCTGGTCGACCACGTCTCCTTGAGCCTTGATGATCCCACTCGATGATCATCATTGTAATAGTATCAGACTTTTTCCCGATGGTATGGCCAATCTACCTTAATTTTTTCCGCTTAATTTGCTTCAGTATGGGTTCCTAGTTAATTAGCTTCCAGAGACGCGTATTGAAGATGGAGTTGGACCAGAATATCCTGCCTAAGATTCGGATGCAATTGTTGATGAAACCCTGTACTGAAACTTGCCGTTCTCTATGCATCCAAACTAGTTGTCTGATTGTATTCTACTTTTTTAATTTATTTTTAGCATCAGCGTTGATTTCGATAATAGTAGAAAAAATACACCATAGGTGGCGCATATATAAATCCAATAAATAATGGTGTTTTCCAGTATTTTTTTAATATAATATAAATTTTTAAATTTTACGGTCCATTATATATATGAAATACATCGAATTATTTTCTTCGACTGCTCTTGTATTTGTGTATTGGTGTCATTACTGTCCAGTTTGCCCTTATTAACGTCTTGCATATTTATCCGATTGGTAACTGTTCTTCCCCGTCGCTCAGCCTTTATGGCCTACATTTTTGCTGTGTCTTTCTATTCTCAAATAACTCTGTCCCTTTTCTTTGCCCTGCAATTACATTCTGCAGTTCATTTTACCCTTAGTCACTTGATAGTCTTTAATTCGTATCTCATTTGTTTTGTTTTATGAAATTAGTTTGTTTTTCTATTCATATTACTATTATTATAAAATTACCCCAAATCATAGAGTTAACTATAGTTTTGACATTGCTGAGAGCAGACAACAAAGCTGCTACAATTGCTGACTTAAAATGTCTGCAATGGTATCATCGCCAACATGTCATCATCTTTAGCAGCTGCAGCAGCAATGACAATGGCGACGGAGACATCTCCTCTCACCCTAGCTAGCAACTGTTGTCACCATCTCCCATCATCATCATCACATTGTCGTAGTCGCAGTTGTATTCGTTGTCATCATTGTCGTCATCTCCATCATCAACCACAAACTTTGTCGTAATGTCAACCAGACAATGATGCCACCACTACACTACACTACACTATACTACCAACCAGTCAGTCTGTTGCAATAATGCACACAAGTTTTCTTAATGCTGTCACACTACACTGTTTGCTACAATTTCAAATTTGTACTGCTATACTGCGTGTTTGCAACAATACCAAAACACTTGATCACAACTGACAGTTGCAATAACATTTGAGACATATTTGAGCAGACATCATGAGTGCCACCGCCAGCCAGTACTTGGAAAAAATGACTTCTCAACAAAATACGAAACTACTTAAAAGATTGCTGTAGCATTGCTGCAAACCAACGGGTAGACAGTTTTGTTAACGACCCTGACAAGTGTATATAGAACGTTATAAGGTGACATACAGCTTATGCAGCTATAAGAGATTTCAAAGTAAAAGCGTAGCCGTAAAGTATGCTATAGATTTTAAGACATTATTGGTATTTTTATTAAAGGAATTCATTGTCATGACAATGAACCATGAATTAATATTTGGTTTTCAAAGACATTCTTGCACAACATCTATAATATAGCAAATATTTGTGCCCACAACATCGATAATGTAGGAGAAGAAAAACAAAATACATTTCAAATATTCGCCCAATACTCAGCACCTAACGATATGCTAAAGAATTCTTATATTATTCTGCTGTGAGGGATATTTTGGAAAATTATTTTGTTGTTGTTCTCTAACCAAAAATACTTTTCTTGTCATACATAAAATGAGGCACATTGTTTGTTAGCCAATTTTCAAATGTTGTTTTTACCCAAAAGTATGCTTTACAAAGGCCACAGCTCATTTTGTCGCTTGTGGAAGCCTAAATGTATACTTATTGTTACCAAGACTAAAAGCTTTTCGTAGTAATGTATGGAAATTGAGCTGAGTCAATTTGTTGCTGTACTGTACACTCTTGTTATTTGTTTATTATTTTTTTTTGAATTAATCATCATTTTCTCATGTTCATTTCACTTATATTATCGTGGAGTCATAAATTTCGGTAGGTTCTCCCAAAGTAACTCCCCCCCTCCAACAACAAATATGATGAATTTTAGCGTTTATTCTCATCGAATGTATCTTGCTACCATTTTAATAAATGTTCACTTTATGTTTGGCAATGTACAACGATGAGCCTAAAAATAGACAATACTTTGTGTGTGTGTCGCATTGTGTGGACTGCCTAAGTGTATGCTACGTGTATAGCATTATAGGCATACTTAGTCAGAGATTATATGATAATAAGATTTGGGAGTAAACCAGACAAGATACAAATTAATGAATGAATGAAAATGATAGAAAAAAATGTTATTAAAAGGGAAGAAGAATATTTTATATAAAATTCCAAGTAACATAATCGTCAGTCATCAATAAAAAATGATTACTAAATTAAATCATCGGAGACGAAATTATAATTGATGGATGTCCATTAGACCGATTCACCAAAAAAAGTATCTTCGGTCCACCCCCCAAAATGTACCTTGGCTTATGATGAATCCCTAAAAATTTCGTGCCTAGGATTAAGATTGAAATTGGCCTCTTTTTGAGTTTTTTAAAGATTTTTGATATACTTCTTTTAAAAATGGTCCAGCTCACTTGATCATAATCAATTTTTGGGATTCATCATAAAACATGTCAAGGTACATTCATAAAACATGTCAAGGTATTTTTTTTTTGGCCCCATACAGAATAAGTCGCTCTAGTATCCATGACAATTTTTCATAGAAAATTGTCTAAAATATGTTTGGTGTCTGTGTGTATAGTTATAGCTGCGAAATCCTTCGTCCGTTTGCGATGAAACTTTGTCAATTTTTTGCCAAACGTGTCAGCGATGGTTTCGACAATAGTACAAAAAACACACAGTAGGTGGCGCGTAATATAAACAGGATGGTGCACAAGTAGTAGTAGTTTCTCAGAAATTTTTTTTAAAAAAAAAAGTCGTTCAAAAACTTCTAAAATTTTTACACTTAGAATGTTTCTCCAAATGTGTAGAGTGTCTGTGTGAACATTAATAGCTGCAAAATTCTTCGTATAATGGCGTTGTAACTTTATCAATATGCTGCATATGTGTCAGCGCTGGATTCGGCAATAGTACAAGAAATACACTATAGGTGGCGTGTTATCTTAAGGATTTCGTTTTAAATGGTACACATAAGGTACGAGGGCTGCTATATATATTTCTGGCCTAGGCAACAATAAGTGTTGCCAGGTGCAATCTGATATTTCCATTGGAAAGGTTGACATTTTGTAGCATAACATCACTCAGAACGTGTTGTCATTTAATCGTGAATTGTTAAACTTACAGAGCTTTGAACAATTCAATTCCGTTAAAAAAATGGAATTGACACGTGAGCATTTTCGTGCGATCATTTTTCACAACTTTCGACGTGGATTATCCAGACAAGAGTGCATCGATGAACTTAAGTCTTTGTATGGTGATCAAGCACCATCATATAGCACCGTGAAAAACTGGTATAACGAATTTAATCGTGGTCGCAGTTCGCTCAACGACGAATTCCGTGAAGGTCGTCCAAAAACGTCCGTTGTGCCAGAGAACATTGATGCCGTGCGTGAACTAATAATGCAAGATCGTCATGTGACATACCGGGAGATAGAGGCATCCTTGGGCATTTCTCCCACCAGCATACATTCGATATTACATAAACACCTGACCGTAAAAAAGGTTTGTTGTCGTTGGATCCCGCACAATTTGACAATCGCTCAAAAAAAGGCTCGTGTCGATTGGTGCAAAGAAATGTTGAAAAAATACGATCGCGGTGCTTCAAAAGATGTTCATAAGATCGTCACAGGTGACGAATCTTGGATCTATGCGTATGAGCCCGAAACAAAATAACAATCGACCGTGTGGGTCTTCGAAGACGAGCCAAATCCAACGAAATTTGTTCGTGGAAGAAGCACTTCGAAGCAAATGGTCGCCTGTTTCTTCGGCAAAACTGGTCATGTGGCGACTGTTCCGCTTGAGCAACGAAGGACGGTCAATTCTGAGTGGTACACCACAATTTGTTTGCCTGAAGTCTTCGGAGAAATTCGAAAAACAAACAAGAGAAGACGAATCATTCTTTACCATGACAACGCGAGCTCTCACACATCGGCTCAAACCAGCGCCTTTTTGACCGGCCAAAACGTCGAATTGATGGGTCATCCGCCGTACAGCCCTGACTTGGCACCCAATGACTTCTTTTTATTCCCGCACATCAAGAAAAAAATGCGTGGTCAACGATTTTCGTGCCCAGAAGATGCTGTTGAAGCGTTCAAAAACCATGTTTTGGAGGTGTCTCAATCGGAGTGGAAAAAGTGCTTCGACAATTGGTTTGAGCGCATGCAAAAGTGTATAAATCAGGCTGGAGAATACTTTGAAAAACAATAAAACAATTTTTGATGATAAATATTCGCATTTTCATTATTAGGCCAAAAATATATATAGCAGCCCTCGTATTGGTGTTTATTATTCTTATACGTACAAAATATAGGGTGTAGGGTAGCAGATTTATATTTTCAAACTTAAATAAAAAACATAATAACTGACACAAAGTTTTATTAAGAGCATTGAACTATAGAATTGAATTCTGCGCCACACGCTGCAGTTAACTAGGTTCAATTGAGCTAATTTCTTGACGAATATTTTCCTTAGAGATTAGGGATTGTCATTATAAACCCTCTCTTTGTGGTAGCCCCCTAAATGAAAGTTAGATCAGGTGACCACGGTGGCCATGGTATGTCCCCAAAGCGACTGATTAGTTTTTGGTGAAAATTTTCCCGAAGCAAATTCATAAAAGCTCTGTCTGTGTGCAGTTGCCCCATCCTGTTGAAACCATGTATGTGAAGAGTTCGATGGATGAGCTCGCAGGTTTGGCAAAAAGAATTCGGTAATCATGTGTCTATAACTTTCACCGTTGACATTCGTCGCGTGGCTTCGAGAATTTTCGAAAAAAAAATTGGTCCAATTATCTCATGCGTGGATAAGGCACACCAAATAGTTATCCTGGGGCAATGCAATGGTTTTTGATGTTTTAATGGAGGTTTGCGTGTTCTTGGAGACCAGTAACAGCAGTTTTGCTTGTTGACGTAGCCGTTTAAGTGAAAATGAGCCCCGGCGCTCTAAAAAAATGGGATTTATAGTGAGAAAATGCTCCAACATCGTTTCACAAAAATTTTCCCGTAAATGAAAGTCACTTTCTTTCAGTTCTTGAACGATTTCAATTTTAAAAAGATGGAACTTGGTAACGAGGGTTTTTCTTTGGCTGGGGTATACTCAATCTCGTCCAGGGTCAGCATAAGGACCCACCAAACTTACGAAATAAGAACACAAGTGATTTCCCTGACTAGGGCTAGTAATTGACTAGGGCTAGTAATGCACTTGTGTCAGAAATACGACAGATAACTTATTGGTTTACGGCAACAAACAACTGCTTTTCGGGCTGAATCCAAATATCTGCGCTGGAAACACTTGCGAGTCGCTAACGATGTCGTTTTGCAGATAATCGAGAACTATTTAATTAGCCCAGTACTGGTACGGGTAATGGAATTCTGGCATAAGTTCCGATTGCCAGGTTCGGTTTCGGGTTCTGTCTATGGGGGAGCAGACAATCGAAGTCGCTGTGGGGGCACAGACAGCCGAAGCCGCTGTGGGGGAACAGACAACCGAAGTCGCTGTGGGGAAACAGACAGCCAAAGCCTCTGTGGAGGAACAGACAACCGAAGTCGCTGTGGGGGAACAGACAGCCGAAGCCGCTGTGGGGGAACAGACAGCCAAAGCTACGGTGGGGGAACAGACAGCCGAAGCCGCTGTGGGGGAACAGTCAATCGAAACCGCTGTGGGGGAACAGTCAACCGAAGTCGCTGTGAGTATGTATTATCACCCGATTAGAAGGAACAGGCGATGTTAAAAAAAGTAGTCACAAGTTCTTTTCAGAACTTGTGGCTTATGGTCTGTACTGGTCGAAGTTCCAGTACAAGGGTGCTAGTCACCCCTTTATACTTATACAATATAGCGCCTTAAGTGAATGAGAATTCCAATGGGCATGCTACGAATTGCTCGACATTTAGTGCTTATACCGAGAGTAACACAGTTGATTATGAGCTTTGTTAACGTATAAGTTAATGTATGAGTAAATTCTGTTTATAGAATTCGTCTCGTTACAACTTCAGATCCTTTTTTAAAATTTCATGAATAATCGCTCTTGGAAGTCCCAGTGAGGCTGCTCTTTTCAGTGTTGAAGGTCGCATATTTGCACGGAAACTGCTTACAACCAGTTCAATGTTTCCAAGAGTCCTTAAGGATCGACTGGGCCCTGGCCGTAGGGCATTCATAGCCGAAGCAGTTGCACGGAATTTGCGCACCCACGAACGAAATAAATTTACACTCGATCCATCACTTATTCGCGCGAATACCGAACTTTGGACAAAATTGCCGACAAGCAATTACGTAAGAATCATTACTCTTAAAAAATGTCTCCTCAGCGAACGCACTGCGACATCGTGACTGACAAATCAGCACAATCGATTATTTAAACGTCGCCACCTCCCTCCGCAACGTTTATTAGTTTTTGAAATAATCGTATTTAAAAATAGAAATTTGCCACCAGACACCCTGTATATCAAAATACCTAGTGTTTCAATACTAGTACAATAAATGCACTATATGTGGCGCCTAATGATACCGAAATAGAGCTCATAAAGTATAGATTGCAAGTAATTTAGCTTGTACGACTAACATATGTTCTAAATTCAAATTTCGAACTGTAGCGGCAGTGCTAAGCCCTTTTTACCCCCTGCAGAGTCCACGTGAGTTTTACATGAGTCTTGCCGAGAAGGCCTAAACCATGGTGCGCTATTACAATGCGATTGCCAGCGTGGGGAAGACTATATCACCGATAACGGTATCAACCACAGCCCGTGTGATGCTTCCACAAGGGGTCCTACAATCACCGATTAGACGATAACTAGTCCCGGGGCTTTGTGATCCCCATACACGCCGGGGGAAGTTCCCAGAGAACCTGCTACCAATTTGTGATTTAATGAATCATAATTTATAGGATATGTCGCTTTCCGCAAAGTATTCAGGCTGAAACATTATCATACTCGCAAACGTTCACAGCAATACCCCAAGCGGGTGAAACGGACGAAACTACATTGCAAGGATGTAGTACCATCACCGGTGGGAGGCAGGAAAGTCCAAAGTAAGGCTAGGCCCAACTGAACCCCCGTGAGATCGATTAGATACAGATGATTAAGGGCACGCACAGGAGACCTTGCACGTGTGTATCCCATGTCATCCATAGTACCACCAAAAGGCCTTTGGTGAGACCTCGTAGTCGAACTACTTTCAGTTTTAATCCTTTGCAGTTCAGCGACTGGTGCCCACGCAATGGGCAAAGGCAGCCGTTATTGGTATCGGCCCGATCCAACAGCCTCGCAATCACAGACATCCCAGATAGACCTACCTAGTCAATGTCGGCAGACATCGTTGTGGGAGCAACTATATCGAATTAGCCCTAGATCGTGCAAATGGTCTGGAAACAAACTCCGTTGCTCTAGCCAACGCTGCTGGAGTAGAGATCATCTCGCTCACATTCCGCTCATTTCCTACACTAGTAATTACTAATCTCTGGAGATCTCGTATATCATGATATAAGGGACCACCACATAGTATGTGTAACCAGTATTCTAAAAGTTCTCCACGCGTGCACAAAGCAAGGTCGTACAGGGTTCTCTTCTGCAAAATGGCATAATGCAATCAATGGCCCGTTTGCAGAAAACCAAGACAAAGGTTGAAACCAAGGTCAGGGTTCTCTGCAACATACTTAACAGTAGACAAAAACCAATAAGTAGCACGTTTGTTATCACTCTCATTCCAAAGTGTTTGTCATTCCAGCAAGATACGCTCGGCAAAAAGCAGCCTACGCTGAGCTCTACTCATATAACTCTCTACTTCCTCAACAAGCCTGTCCAAACAAATGGGTGGATATATTTTCAAGGACCTGGAATCCGCCGCCCGAAGGATAATAATTTGGTACTGCTCACTTAGCTGCAAGGGATACATCAGGAGGTTCCATATATATGGGCCACAGATAGGACCTTGCGGACAGCCACGAAGAACATCGAGCTCCACTGAACTACTAGCTCGCATTTTTGGAAATAAAAAAATAATTGCGCCATAAGCGCAGCTGCTGGTAAGCTACATCTTAAAGCCTTTCCAACATAATTTCTTAACTTGGATGGTCAAAAGCGCCCTTAAATGCAACAAAAACACTGAATTCGCTTACGCATCTCTGAACACGAATACAGGCATCCTTAACACTGTGACCCCTTGCAGTGGCATAGTGGTTAGAACTATCATGCGGGAGATCTATCAAACAGGAGATCTTCTCAAACAGTCACGTTCGCATTCGTCGATAAACAAGTAGGTGCCGTTAGTTGTGAATCTTAAATAGAAAGCGTGTTAACTCACAACAACGCAAAAAGCTATCATGGGGTGTAAAGGGAAATTATTTTTTTTTTATTTTACAAGCGGAAAAAAGTCGAAAACTTCATGACTGAACCGAATGTGCCCAATAAATTGTTTTAGTGATCCACAGCCATATTTACATTATTGTTTTCGGACACATCGGTTGGATGGTTTTAATGTCAACAACGGATATGGGTAGAATAGTCTTACTCACATACAATTTTTCAGTTAAACACACACACAATACGATATCGCAGTGTGTATATTCCACAACTTTATTGTCTGGCCATCACTGTCTGTTGTTTTTGTGTGCCTCCTATAATTTATAACAATATAATGTGTGTCTCTTTGTCAATACAGCAACATTTCTATCAAAAACATAGCCACAACTCCCTTCCTTTCTCTTAATTCAACATCAAAGCATACTTTTAGGCTGTTAGTCATGCATAAAACATAGCCTACTTTTAGGCTACGAAAAACTCTAGTTGGTTGTTTTGTTCAATTCGAAATAAAACAATATAATTTAAATATCTTTAGTTATCTTTCTTCTTTCCTGCGCCCTTAGAATTCTTTTGACCATGAAATATATTAAAAGTAGCAAATAGCACAAAAGGACTTCAGACAAAGTCACTTAGTACAGTCAAATCCTTGCACTGAAAAAAAGTGGAAAAAAAATATAAGAAAAGGCTAGAGTACGCTGTTTTTTTTCTTCTTTTTGTTTTAATAAATAGATGTTAGAATTTTTCTAAATTGGCTTTGCAGCCTTGCAGTAAAACCTCTTTGAGGAAATCACACCAAGTGTTGGGCGGCGACCTCCTCCTCCTGCATATCACTGGTGTGCTGGCAAACCATATATTCATATAAGACGTGACATAAGCACCGGTCTTTTCTTCCATTCATTCTTTCTTTGCCACTCCACTTTATCAGCCAACGGACGTGTGGCATGGTGCGGTTGTTTGGTCTTCACTTCGCGCGTGTACATAGGAGATTTTGCAACCACAACAGGCAACATGAGTTGCACTGCCACCACACACACGGCCAGGCCATTTGTGGCCCTGGATGGGGAGAATGTGTTTTGCATGATATGTACTCGTCGTCGTCGTCGTCGTCGTTGTATGTGTTAGCTTCTTTGCTATTTGCTTTGTACTTGTTTTTTCGCCCCTCTTTCTTTTATGTTTTTTATGTCTTAGCAAAGCAAAATCCAATGTTAATTCTTTTCAAATCGCATAAACTTTAAATGATTTTTTCTTTCTTTCTTTTTTTTGTGGCTTAAGTTGAAACCTTAAAGAGAACTCAAATCTGTGTGTCCCCCCTTTGTGGCGGCACATACGGGGTTGGACGACTTCTTCTTCGCTGCTGTACACAATTCGTATTTATGTTGTGAGTTCGTCTTTTTCAAGTGAAAAAGTCTATTCAAATACTCATATGCTACAACAACAACCGCCGTCGTCATCATCATCGTGTCATGGTAGCCCATCAACACACCACAATCATTATTAACATGATGAGCATGAAGACGACGACGATGATGATAATGTTGGTGATCATGACGACATTGATGACATCTAGCATATGAACGTGGCGGCGGACGGTGTATGCCAAGTTGAGGGAAATTATTAAGTTGGTCGCATATTAGGACTGTCGTTGACACTTGAAGTATATTTAGACCCAGTAACGTGTGTTTGTGTGTTTCACTCTGACCGACCGACAGTTCTTTGCATTATGCATTGTAAGCATTTGAAAATAAAAAAATAATCTTTACTGGTTGGCTGCAGGTGGGTGTGCCCTTGTTTTTGTTTTTTTGTTCTTCATATTAATTTATATGTATTTTGTCGGTTTCTAAGTACAAAAGAAGAAAATAAAATAAGGCGTTGTTTGTGGCTTACAAAATAAATACGACTGGTTTTTTTTTGTCGTGCATAATTTTTTTATAAGATTTCCTTTGAAAATTAGCGCTAAATTGCAGTTATAATTTATTAATATTGTATGGAAATCAATAAGAGTGTTTGATTTAATGATATGCGATATGAATTTTATCTGATTTCTGCTGTTTGGATACTTGCTATAATTTTTATAGCAACTTTCATTACGGTCGTTGGAGAGAAATTTTTGAGTTATTTATAATTGTTGTAAATTTAAAAAAAAAAACTATAAAATTATTTGATAATTTTTAATGCAATTGTTGGTCCTATAATTCACAATTGTTTAGCAGTTTGTGGTGGAAAATTATTATCATAACATGTCCTTTTGAAAATTAGCGTAAAATTGCAGGTATAATTTTTAAATATTTTAAAAATCTTATAAGAGTGTTTGGTTTAATGATATGCGATATGAATTTTATCAGATTTTTGCCATATGGATACTTGCTATAATTTTTATAGCAACTTTATTTATAGCTGTTGAAGAGAAATTTTTAAGTTTTTTATGATTGTTGTAAATTTTTAAAGAAAAGCATTTTTTTTGATAATTTTTAAAGCATTTGTTGGCCCTATAATTCACTAATGTTCAGCTTTTCTGAGGGGGAAAATTAGTATCAGAACATGTCCTTTTGAAAATTAGCATAAAATTGCAGGTATAATTTTTAAATATTCTATAAAATCAATAAGAGTGTTTGATTTAATGATATGCTGTGTGAATTTTATCAGATTTCTGATGTTTGGATACTTGCTATAATTTTTATAGCAACTTTAGTTATAGCCGTTGGAGAGAAATTTTGTAATTATTTATGATTGCTGTAAATTTGTAAAGAAAAAAAAAATATTTGATAATTTTTAAAGCAATTCTTGTTCCTATAATTCACAAGTGTTCAGCGGTTTTGAGGGGGAAATTATTATCATAACATGTCCTTTTGAAAATTAGCGTAAAATTGCGGGTATAATTTATTAATATTGTTTGGAAATCAATAATCGTATTTGGTTTAATGATATGCTGTGTGAATTTTAACTGATTTCTGCTGTTTGGATACTTGCTATAATTTTTATAGCACCTCTATTTATAGCCGTTGGAGAGATATTTTTGAGTTATTTATAATAGTTGTAAATTTTGAAAGAACTATAAATTTATTAAATAACTTTTAAATCAATTGTTGGTCATATAATTCACAATTGTTCAGCAGTTCTGTGGTAGAAAATTATTTTCAGAACATGTCCTTTTGAAAATTAGCGTAAAATTGCAGGTATAATTTTTAAATATTTTAAAAATCTATAAGAGTGTTTGGTTTAATGATATGCGATATGGATTTTATCAGATTTCTGCAATTTAGATACTTGCTATAATTTTTATAGCAACTCAAACTAGTGATAATTCATAGAAAATTTTCCATAAATAACCATGCTAATAATTCAATGAGCAAAAAAATAATGTCATAATTAAAAGAAACTCAATATTAACACTAAAAAACATTGATAATACCAAACTTTGCTCTCCCTCTCTCCCTCTTTCACATAAATATTATCATAATCATAAAAAACACGGTGAGAAAATAATGAAACGTTAACAATACATTACCATATTTTGTTTGCGGTATATTCTATTGCATTCTATCAAACATTTTTATCGTGATATTAAGTACAATGCAGCACCTCAGTACTTCTAGAAGCTTACCTGCAAATAAATTAAATAGAGAGAAAAAATTAATAAATTTTCAATACACAATAACAAGCAATCATTAAAAAAGGGCATAGGAACTTTTAATCGTAAAGTTTAATAAAACATTATGCAATGACTTGCTATAATTAACCTATAATTAAACGTGATTAGAACAAATTCTTTTTTTTGTAGATTTTCTAATCGCATAGTACATAGGCGGCATTATCAACTTGTGATTATCATATAAAAGCATTTAAAGGTGTCTACCTTAAAATAGTCGGGCAGAGGGAGAGAGAGAGAGAGAGTATATGAGTTGCCAGCACCATAAATACAAATTGAACTTTAAATATGCAAAAACCTAAAACTTTGCATACCATTTTTAATTAAAATTCACTACATCGTGAATTAAGAACATGCTATAATTTTTATAGCAACTCAAACAAAGATATTGCGAGGCGATTTCTAAAGAGATAGAACATATTTAGTGAAGTTACAAACAACATCACATGTCTTATCACAATGTGAGCAGCAAACACCGAAAATATAAACTTGCTATAATTTTTATAGCAACTCAAACAAAGTATATTTAAAATAATGTTTTCAATAAACTTAACTAATTACAGGTACTACATTCTGTATTCAAGATGGAATAACTTGAAATATAATTGTTTTTACAAAAATTATAGCATTATGTTTCACTTCAGAGCTGGTACATGCCCTCGAATAAGATTTTTTTATAGCAACTTGGAAAACATCAATTTTCTCTTAAAGTCTTCACTGGATATGGGTATATTTGTTATCATTTTGTATTAAATAGTCTCGAAATAAGAACTCCCTATAAATTTTATAGCACTCCCATCTAAGCTATTATATTACATGATAGCATTTTTTACAAATCTACCTAATTATAAAATAATATTATTGTTCAACTTCTTTTTTTTTTTTTGTAACATCCTTGCAAATCTCAATGCAAATATTTGCTATAATTTTTAAGCAACTTAAACTTATCAATTATGTGAGATTTGTTTAAATAAACCTACCTCTTTGAATAATAAAGTTAACATTAAACACAAGTCTTTATTAAATCTCTGAAATTCTCAATACGAGTACTTGCTATAATTTTTATAGCAACTGTAACGAAGCTTTTTCGTGATGATTTTTTATATAACCTTACCTATTGTTAAAATAACATGAACATTTTACTCATTCCTTTACAAAATCTTTGAATTTCTCAATACGAGAACTTGCTATAATTTTTATAGTAACTTCGTCTAAGCAATTTTTTGGTAATTTTTATATAAATATGCCTTATTTTTTAATATGTTAATTCTTAAACATTATATTTTAATAAATCTTTGTATTTCTCAATATGAGAACTTGCTATAATTTTTATAGTAACTCCAACCAAGCTTTTTCGTGACCATGCCTTGAAAAATATCTTATTGTTAAAATTACATTCAAATTTAACTCATTCCTTTATGACATTTTTGAATTCCTCAACACAATTATCAAATTTTTCATTTTACAAACTTGCTATAATTTTTATAGTAACTTCGTCAAAGCTTTTATAGGGTAATTTTATATATAAGTCTACCATATTTTATAACAAGTTTATTCTTAAACATTTTATTTTATTAAATCTTTAAATTTCTCAATATGACAACTTCCTATAATTTTTATAGCAACCCGTAATAAGCTTTTTCGTGATCATTTCTTGAAAAAAATCATCCTATTGTTAAAATAACAATAACATTACACTTATTCTTTTATAACATCTCTGAATTCCTCAATATAAGAACATGCTATAATTTTTATAGCAACTCAAACTAAGCTATTTTACGATGATTTTTTACCGTATTTATCTAATTCGATGCAATTGTACACGAATATATATTCCTTAGTACATTGTGAACAAAATATAATATAATTTCTTAAGAATTCTTTAAACTTCTCGAAATAAAAGCTTCCTATAAATTTAATAGCAACTCAAACTTTTTGAAGATTTTTAAATAAGCTTAAGTATATACATTTAAAGAGTTATATGATCCTTAAAGATTTTCTTTTATTGAATCACTAAATTTTTCATTTTATAAACTTGCTATAAATTTTATAGTAACTTCGTCTAAGCTATTTTGTGATAATTTTTTATATTAATCTACGTTATTTTAAAATAAATTTATTCTTAAACATTATGTTTTATGAAATCTTTAAATTTCTCAATATGACAACTTCCTATAATTTTTATAGCAACTCAAAACTTTTGTGAATATTTTTTTTAAAGCTGCCTATTTTGATAATAACACTAACATTTAACACATTGATTTATTAAACCTTTGAATTTCCTATAGCAAGAACTTGCTATAATTATTATAGCAACTCCGTCTAAACTATTTCTTGGTGATTTTTTAAATGAATCTACATAAATTTATAATTACATGATCCTTAAACATTTTCTTTTAATAAATAAAGGAATTTTACAATTTAAGAAGCTCCTATAATTTTTATAGCAACTCAAATAAGCTATTTTGTGATGATTTTTTAAATGAATCTACATAAATGTATAATTACATGATCTTTCAACATTTTCTTTTAATAAATATATGCATTTTTAATTTAAGAAGTTAGTATAATTTTTATAGCAACTATTATGTGATAATTTTTCTTATAACTCTACCTTGCTATAATATTATATAATTTTTGAACATTTTCTTTTTATTACATCTTTGCATTTCCTAAGTAAGAATTTGCTATAATTTTTATAGCAACTCAAACTAAGCTATTTTGTGAGAATTTTTCAAATAAAGCTGCCTTTTTCGAAAATAGCTTCAACATGTAACACATTGCAGTATTAAATCATTGCACTTCCTTAAATAAGAACTTGCTATAATTATTATAGGAACTCCGTCTATAATATTTCTTGGTGATGTTTTAAATCAATCTACATAAGTTTATAATTACATGATCGTTAAACATTTTCTTTTATTAAATAAAGGAATTTCTCAATTTAAGAAGTTCCTATAACTTTTATAGCAACTATTATGTGATAATTTTTCTTATGAATCTTCTTTGCTATAAAATTATATAATTTTTGAAAATTTTCTTCTTATTACATCTTTGCATTTCCTAAAGTATGAACTTGCTATAATTTTTATAGCAACTCAAACTAAGGTATGTTGTGAGAATTTTTTTAAATAAAGCTGCCTATTTTGATAATATCGCTAACATTTAACACCTTGATTTATTAAATCTTTGAATTTCCTAAAATAAAAAGAACTTGCTATAATTATTATAGCAACTCAAATTAAACAATTTTGTGATGATATTTTAAACAAATTACAAATATTTTTAATAACATTATTCTTAAACTATTTCATTTATTAAACCAATGAATTTCTCCAAAAAAGAACTTGCTATAATTTTTATAGCAACTCAAACTAAGCTATTTTTGAGAATTATTTCAATAAAACTGCCTATTTTGATAATTATGCCAACATTTAACACATTGCTTTATTAAATCTTTAAACTTCCTAAGATAAGAACTTGCTATAATTTTTATAGCAACTCAAATTAAGCTATTTTGTGATGATTTTTTCACCGAATCTATCTACTTTAATGCAGTTTTAGTCAAATATATATTCATTAACACATTGTGAACATAATTTAATACAATTTTTTAGACTTTTTCCCAAAAACACTAAAATGTTTTTGGCATTTTATTACCTTTCTGTTTGTGTGACTGACAGAATAGGTAAAGTTTACGTTACGTTATCAACAAAACATGCCACCTTGCCATAACATCTTTAACACACAACATGAATCTTATCTAAAACAAATGGCAATACACAATACCTATACCAACAGCATGCATACCACGACGGACGACACAACGATTAGCAAAAAAATAAATAAACGAAAACACTGAAATCTTGTAGAACAAAACACAACGCACAAAAATTATTAACGAAAAATATCGTTATGTCTAGAAATGATATAATTAGCCAAGTATTTTGTATTGCTTTTTAGCTCACTCGTCTACGAGTATGAGATCATAACATAATTGTTAAAGTTAAATTGCAAAGATAAACGCGAAACACGAATGAGCGACAACCAAAACTCAAACTAAGTGAAATATTATCATTTTAGTACACGTGACAAGAAAAAAAACAACCAACAACAAAGTAAATAATACTAAGTAAATATGACAGATAAGAGTCTCAAAAGAAGCAAGCAAGCAAGTAAGCAACCACACCAACCACCAGTCACAGCTAAATAAAGTAAATATTTGTTGCAAAAGTTTGTATAAAAATATAGCAGCAACAGCGACAACCACGACTATGGTGACAGCATTAATAACAATTCTATTTGAAACGATAACGCTAAAAGTTTAAAATATCAATGTCATATTATTGTATGTTCAACAATCACAAAAAAAAGTGAATTTAGTTTAAAAAACCAGAAAATGTCAACAAAGTGTGACAACATTTTGGCTGAACCGTAACTATGTTAAGTATTATTATTCCTTTTGTAACTAAATCAACATAACGCAAAATGTTAACTATGTTATTCATTGTATTTGATGATTGTTTTAGCCAAAGGTTAAGGTCAATTGTATAATAATTTATTTGTTTAATACAACAACAACAACAACAAAAAGACCAATGTTATTTTTATAAATAAATTTCTCTTAGTAGGGGTCGAAATACCGCTACATTACAGGGGGTCCAAAGTGTTTACACACACATACACACACAGCGTATAAAAATAAACAAAATATATTTATTATTATAAATTTATAAAAGGGACAACACAACAGCTTTATTGTTTAGATTAATTGCCAGTTCATTAGGTCGGAAATTTTTACGAGAGCTAACAATAAATAAACAAGTTCTAATTAAGGACAAACTAAATTTGAAAAAGTTTTTGTGGTTAATAGAAAACTGTAGGACAGTGTTGTGTTTGTTAAAGCGAAATATTTATTAGAGGTCACAAAAAATGACAAGGAAATGGAGTAAAACCTCTATCATACTAAGTTTCATGGTCAACACATCCATACCAAACAGTTGTTCATATAAGGAAAGTGAAATAATATTTAGCTTCACATGAAGCGTATGTATAATGGGCGGAGGCTTCAACTCAACATTCAGGCTGACTATCGTCACCAGCAGATATGAGAACGACATTAAAGATCTGACTTCTTAAAGTTTTCTATAACAGAACAGTGAAAGAAACCTTCCACAAGTACATTCTGTCACCGTTTTATGTCTATCATATAGATGATACCGAAAACAATGCGTAGCACAGTACAACACATGATTTTGGGACTCAATTCTCAGAACTGCGCGTGAAAGCAGCCCCAAAAAGAAGAAGTTCTGCGTCATTGGTTTTGTCAAGTTACATGCTATTCTAATTTAATATCGATATGAAGTTAGTAAATATCGTATAGGGGAATTTGTCTTTTGTTATATTGTTATATGGTGGCGTATGATTATCATAAGTAATATTCCACGCAAATCATACGCCTCGGAGTACAACAAATTTATTGTAACTGCTACAAAAGAAAACCCAGTTCAAAATCATTTGATGAATGAAAAAGTGAAACTGTGGCTTATGTAGGGAAACGTTCCATTTCCACCGCACAACGATGGTTTCAACGTTTTCGTTCTGGTGCAGAGGTGATCAAAGATGCACCACGGTCCGGAAGGCCTGTCGTCGAAAATTGCTATAAAATCGCTGAATTGATCGAAAGAGACCGGCATAGTAGCAGCCGTAGCATCGGCCAAGAGCTGGGCATGAGTCATCAAACCGTTATAAACCATTTGAAGAAGCTTGGATTCAAAAAGAAGCTCGATGTATCGGTGCCACACGACTTGACGCAAAAAAACATTTTTGCCCGTATGGATGCATGTGAATCGCTTCTGAATCGCAACAAAATCGACCCGTTTTTGAAGCGGATGGTGACTGGCGATGAAAAGTGGGTCACTTACGACAACGTGAAGCGCAAACGGTCGTGGTCGAAAAGCGGTGAAGCTGCCCAGACGGTGGCCAAGCCTGGATTGACGGCCAGGAAGGTTCTTCTGTGTGTTTGGTGGGATTTGCAGGGAAACATCCACTATGAGCTGCTCCCCTATGGCCAAACGCTCAATTCGGACCTTACTGCCAACAACTGGACCGCTTGAATGATGCACTCATGCAGAAGAGGCCATCTTTGATCAACAGAGGCCGAATTGTCTTCCATCAGGACAACGCCAGGCCACACACATCTTTGGTGACGCGCCAGACGCGCTCGGATGGGAGGTTCTTTTGCATCCACCGTATAGTCCGGATCTCGCACCAAGTGATTACCACCTATTTCTGTCCATGGCGAACGAGCTTGGTAGTCGGAAGTTGGCCACAAGAGAGTCCTGTGAAAATTGGCTCTCCGAGTTTTTTGACAATAGGGAAGCGAGCTTCTATAAGAGGGGCATTATGAAGTTGGCATCTCGTTGGGAACTCGTCATCGAACAAAACGGCGCATATTTGACTTAAATCGCATTATTATAACCAATTTTATGAACAATTGAAAATTCAAAAAAAATACCGCAAGACTTTTTTGACAACCTATTATGAACAGATTAAAGGGATTGTAATTCTTAATTTGTTTTTTAAATTTGTTTTAGCTAAATCGGACTAGTGGTTCTTGACTTTTGTCAAACAAAAGATTCTAATTCCGTGACAAATTCCCCTATACGATACTTACTAACTTCAAATCGATATTAAATTATAATGGCATGTAACTTGGCAAAACGAATGATGTATAACTCCTACTTGTTGGGGCTACATTCACATGTAGTTCTCAGAATTGAGTCCCAAATCAATGAGCTGAAAAATGTTGTACTGAGCAATATATTTGGCTTCTACCATCGCATAACTAAATCTCATACAATAACTTCCACTGCGCACCTCGCAATGCAACTGAAGTAGTCAGAAAACCTTCCCCGACATCTTAAGAACTATCTGCATGAGAACTATCCCATTCGGATGGATGGTTTAGAACCCAATGCGTCACAAACAGACTTTTCTACAACATTAATATGTGTTGTTCTAACACATATGTAAAAGATATCTAATACATCGGCTGCGCTACAATACTTGTCTTAAACCCCTTTCAGACATCGTAAGATTAACCTGACAAAGTTTCAATATATTCACGTGGACAATATAGAAGATAAAATATAACACACGGACACATTCAGGTACATAAATAGTACAGTAGGGATGCAAAAGTGTTGTACGGAAATCCTTAGAAATCATAAGGCAAAAAATTTTGGTCAAAGT
Source organism: Muscina levida (assembly GCA_964034835.1). Lineage (NCBI taxonomy): Eukaryota > Metazoa > Arthropoda > Insecta > Diptera > Muscidae > Muscina > Muscina levida. The sequence goes on along the minus strand of OZ035883.1, from coordinate 117,664,088 downwards.
TGTATGGGGAAAGGGATAAAAGGCACAACAAGCCCCATAACTGTCCGGAGTCGCCCCAGGAAGGGTAAAATTAATAACCGACCTTTAATAATGTTTCCTTCCTAATGTGATTCAGATGATATTCTTAGTCTAATCCCTTTAAGGCGAAATAAGCTAAATATAAAAAAAAAATTATTATGTAAACTTTTCTATAGTAATAAAGTAAACCCTTTATAATTTTCAGTCAGACAAAAAAGCAATTTTGTTGGAAATAATCCTAAAACATATTCTTAGAGCAAAAAGTAATGTCCATAGTTTAAAAAATTACAGAAACTGTTGCATTCTTTCAAAAATGCTGGCTAAAATAAAGTCGTATAAGTTGCTATAAAAATTATAGCGAATTTAAAATTTTTTTTCACAATGTGAAAATAGTTACATATTCGAATACAACTGCATTGAATTAGAGAGGTTCGGTGAAAAAATCATCAAAAAATAGCTAAATTTGAGTTGCTATAAAAATTATAGCATGTTCTCATATTGAGAAATTCAAAGATTTTATAAAGGCCTAAGTTAAAAGTTAATGCTATTTTAATAAAAGGTAAGATTATTAAAAAAATTATTATGAGAAAGCTTAATTTGAGTTGCTATAAAAATTATAGCATGTTCTCATATTGAGAAATTCAAAGATTTTATAAAGGCACAAGTAAAATGTTAACGTTATTAAAATGTAGGTAGGTTACTTCAAGGAATCATCAGGAAAAAGCTTAGTTTGAGTTGCTATAAAAATTATAGCATGTTCTCGTATTGAGAAATTCGAAGACTTCGTAAAGGCATAAGTTAAATAATAATGTTATTTAAAAAGTAGGTAGGTTTATTTAATAAATCATCACGAAAAAGCTTAGTTTGAGTTGCTATAAAAATTATAGCATGTTCTCATATTGAGAAATTCAAAGATTTTAAAAAGTCATAAGATAAATGTTACTGTTATTTTAATAATTAGTAGGTTTATTGAAAAAATCATTTCGAAAAAGCTTAGCTTAAGTTGCTATAAAAATTATAGAATGTTCTCATATTGGGAAATTCAAAGATTTTGTAAAGGTATAAGTTCATGTTATTTTAACAATAGGTAAGATAATCCAAAAATCACTACAAAAAAGCTTAGTAGGAGTTGCTATACAAATTATAGCATGTTCTCATATTGAAAGATTTTAAAAAGGCATAAGTTAAATGTTAATGTTATTTTAATAATAGGTAAGTTTATTCCAAAAATCACTACGAAATACCTTAGTAAGAGTTGCGATAAAAATTATAGCATGTTTTCATATTGAGAAATTCAAAGATTTTGTAAAGGTATAAGTTAAATGTTAATGTTATTTTAATAATAGGTAAGGTTATTCAAAAAATTACTACGAAAAAGCTTAGTAAGAGTTGCTATAAAAATTATAGCATGTTCTCATATTGAAAAATTCAAAGATTTTAAAAAGGCATAAATTAAATGTTAATGTTATTTTAATAATAGGTAAGGTTATTCCAAAAATCACTACGAAATAACTTAGTAAGAGTTGCTATAAAAATTATAGCATGTTCTCATATTGAGAAATTCAAAGATTTTATAAATGTATAAGTTAAATGTTACTGTTATTTTAATAATAAGTAGGTTTATTCAAAAAATTATTTTGAAAAAGCTTAGTTTGAGTTGCTATAAAAATTATAGCATGTTCTCACATTGAGAAATTGAAAAATTTTTTAAAGGCATAAATTAGATGTTAATATTATTAAGAAATAGGAAGGTTTATTCTAAAAATCATCACAAAAAAGCTTAGTTTGAGTTGCTATAAAAATTATAGCATCTTCTCATAATGAGAAATTCAAAGATTTTCTAAAGCCAAAAGTTAGATGTTAATGCTATTTTAATAATAAGTAGGTTCATTCAAAAAATCTCTACGAAAACCCTTAGTTTCAGTTGCCATAAAAATTATAGCATGTTCTTATATTGAGAAATTCAAAGATTTTCTAAAGGCATAAGTTAAATGTTAATGTTATTTTAATAATAAGTAGATTTATTCAAGAAATAATCATAAAACGGTTTAGTTTGAGGTGCTATAAAAATTATAGCAAATTTTCGTACTGAGCAATACAAAGATTTACTAAAAGAAAATATTGTTAATTGTGCGCAAAGGTAATACAAATCATATCATATGTTATGTTGCTAAATGTGAAGAATAATAATTTATTACTAATATTAAGTGCTCGTCATTACTCTCTAAGCGCCAAAACTTTGGTTTGTTTTTTGCAAACGTTAAAGTAATAAAATCTCGAGACATATTTGAAAAGTTAGATTTATGAAAAAAATAGTTGCTATAAAACTTACAGCAAATTGTGAATTTTGTTAATTTAATAATCGTAATTGCTCATTAAACGCCAACAATTTTGTTTGTTTTTCGCAAACGCTAAAGTAATAAATTATCGAGATATTTTTGAAAAACCAATAAAAAATTTATTAAATTGTGTCATCGGTCATAATAAGGTATGTGTTTTTGTTTAAAAATGCCTAAAAGCGACTATGTTCATTAAAAAAATTATCACGCTATGGCATAATATGAGTTGCTATAAAAAATTATAGCAAGTTCTTGTTTTGATATATTATTACTTTTTTGCCAAGGGGAGAATGGAAAGTTTAATCAATGAAATTTATGGAAAATTTAAGTTAACATAAATTTTACATGGGAAAACAAAACAAAAACATTGCAAAAAAAAATTAAAAAAAAATTGATAATGAATTATATATAATCAACATTTCCAGCTAAGTTATACGGTTTAAGGTATTAAAAGTATTTGTTTTATTATAGAAAACATAAATTAAATTATATTTAGCCAAGGATTGATCGAAAAATTGCTTGCTTTGAGTTGCTATAAAAATTATAGCAAGTTCTCATATTAAGATTTTACGACTTTTTTTGAACGGAAACTGTTACAAATTTTAAGACTAAGTTTCTTTTACAATTTTGCAGTTAATGTGATATCAATTGATTCCAATATATATACAGAAAAATTATTCACATGCGCTTTTATTTTACTACTCTATTAAGGCAATTCCACGAATTTAATATACAAAATCTGTACCACCATCACCATCTGCCCATCTGAAATAAGTTAACCAACTTAATAATAGAATAATCAACAAAATCTGTAAGTCTTCCCCCTTAATTAAACAGCAATTTCCGTTTTTTCTTGTCGTCTTCCCTTGATTTTGGGCATTAGTTCAAATTAGCATCTTCATTTATAAGAACAAAAAAAATCGTAAAATCATAAATGTCGATATTTGCTGACCCCATACACACACACACCGACACGTAAATATTTGATAATTAAATTAACATCTTAAACAAAATTATTCTTAAACAAAATATTGGTGTTTCCTTTGGCGCCGCAACGTTGCTTCTATAAATTATGAATTTCGTTCACAATTCATCCATATATGTGTATGTATGCACAGTAGGTTGATTCTTATTTGGCAAAAAAAAAATGTTTTTGGAATTTTTCATGGGCCAAGTTAAAATTTTATTAAGACGTACAAAAAAACTCTATGTGAATTTTTTCAATTTTTTTCTTAAAGGTTTAGGGGTCGCTACCGGGGTTCGAAATTCAAAATTTTACCGTCATCCTGAGGGATAAGCTGAATAACTCGAGTAAACCTTAACTGATCCTTATGAAAATTTTTCAGTATTAATAATTTCCATAACGAAGTAACGGAATTGTAAATGGGCAGAATTGCCCCACCCCTTCTGGTACCTCCCATACAAAATTATCTATTTTTTGATCATTAATATTTCTCCCATAACTTTCAAACAGGCAGATGGATAGCATTTAAACTTGGTCAGTTTAATTACCTTTTAATAACAGATAAACCCCCAGAAAATCAAAACCTTTGTCTCACCCCTTCTGGTACCTCCCATACAAATGACCGAATTAACCCCCATATTTTTACCTACATATCTTTTTAGTAAAAATACTGAATTCAATAAAATTTTGTGTGAGATGAACACATGCCAAAATTTGACTCGTGAGTGACTATGGACTATATAGGCCAACCCATTCTGGTACCTCCCATACAAAATTACCTATTTTTAACCAAATTATTTTTTACCAATAATTTCCAAACGGACAGCTGGATGGCATTTAAAACTAGATTTATATTTAAGATAAGCATTAGTAAAATTTCAATAAGCGTATATCTTTAGCAAAATATAAATGAATTCAGCATACTTACAAAAAAATGTATGTAAAAATATGGTGGTTAATTCGGTCATTTGTATGGGAGGTACCAAAAGGAGTGTGACAAAGGTTTTGATTTTCCGAGGGTTTATCTGTTATTACAAGGTTATTAAACTGACCAAGTTTAAATGCCATCCAGCTGCCCGTTTGAAAGTTATGGGAGAAATAATAATTATCAAAAAATAGGTAATTTTGTATGGGAGGTACCAGAAGGGGTGGGGCAATTCTGCCCATTTACAATTCCATAACTTCGTTATAGAAAATATTAATACTGAAAAATTTTCATAAGGATCAGTTAAGGTTTACTCGAGTTATTCAGCTTATCCCTCAGGATGACGGTAAAATTTTGAATTTCGAACCCCGGTAGCGACCCCTAAACCTTTAAGAAAAAAATTGAAAAAATTCACATAGAGTTTTTTTGTACGTCTTAATAAAATTTTAACTTGGCCCATGAAAAATTCCAAAAACATTTTTTAAGACTCACCCTAATGCACAGGCTGTGTGAATTGTTTTATAAAACAATAAATAATTGATATTCAACATCAGGTGTCAGTGACGTTAGGAATGATTTCACCTATTGGGAATTTTTGCTATAAATTGTATATAGGAAACGCAAGAGTGTGAAATGATGGAACAAAGATTATATAATTGCAGCTAAATTGAAAAAAAACTGAGGTGGTTATTAAATTCAATTCAGAATTTTATATATTTTAAAGGGTTTCCTAGAAAATAAGACTTGATATCAAGCTGAGTTTAGTAAATTATATGTTAAATTATGTTAAACTATTAAAGACTTTACTAAATGTATTCATGTTCCTTAATATGTTACAAAACTAAATTTTTTTATTATAAAGTTTTTACACGAAAAAGTTATATTAGGTTAGGTTCTAATCTCGAACGTAGTATCTTTAGGGGCATATCATATTTGACCCCAGAGAAAGTTATTATAACTCCTTAATTTCCCTCTTACATAATACACATTTCACCTTTGAACTAAACAACGACATAACACTCTCTACTGCCCATCGTCTCTCATAATTTGTAACTGACCTTGTTTACGTTCAAATTTATAATTTAAACCTTGTAACTGACTGTAGCCTAGTTGGCTGGCCCCATAACTGACACAGAACCCAACGCAACAAAAGAAAAAACGAAAGTTTTTGTTGACTATACTATATCATATCTATGGAAATAACCTAAAAACCTACATTGCCTAAAATAGCCAACAAAACCGTTTGCTAAACGAAACTCCTTTCTCCAAGGATAATATTTTGAATTGAATTCCTAAAAATCAATAATTCAAGTTTATATGTAAACATTTGTAATAACAACAATGTCTGACAACAGGAAATGATATGTTTTTTTTCCATTTTGTTGTACCTCATCATGTAAAGGAAATTCATGTATAACGATATGTTAGTCGCCGCTGTTCTCTCCTCCTTTTTGCTAGGTTTGCCAACGTCTTTTATGTTGACACACACACATACAGGATCAACATATCCGGCAGGAATATTTGGTTACAACAAAGCTAAAGAAAATTTGATATTTCCTCGAAAAGTTGATATGTGTTTACATAAAACATAGACACACACACACACACATGCGCGCACACATATGGAGAAAGACCATTATTTATTTATTGTAGCATGCTTTAAGGCAAGTTCTGTCATACGTTTAAACTGAAGCTAATACATGCGAAGGAAGGTAACTTGGTATTGGAACAGTGTGAGGGGCTGGCGGATTGAAGTCAATAACTAACACGTAAAACATATTTTTTTCTTCCAAGCTAAAAGAAAAGGGAAGGAAATCTTAAAGAGTCACTGTTCAAGTAAGCTTATAATTGTAGGAGATAATGATAAAGCAAATTCCGAATACGCGTACTAAGGTACTTTGAAGAGCTCATTACAGAGTACAACATTTTTCAGCTCATTGATTTGGGACTCAATTCTGAAAACTGCACTTCAAAGTAGCCCCACAAAAAAGAAGTTCTACATAATTCGTTGTGTCCAGTTACAAGCCATAATAATTTAATATCGATTTTAAGTTAGTAAGTATCATTATTTGCTGCTGGGAAGTAGATAACTTTTCGACACTATTAACTTTAATTTTAAAGTAGTGCTAGAAAGTGCTACAAATTCGACACTAAGATGTTTTCTTTTTTTTCAAAATTATTAAATAACATTTTTATTTATATTTATTTACAACAAATGTTTGATAAATTTGACCAAAAAATAATGGTTCATTACACTGTACAACACATGATTTTGGGACTCAATTCTGAGAACTACACTTGAAAGTAGCCCCAAAAAGAAAACGTTCTGCATCATTCGTTTTGTCATGCTACATGCCAAAAGAAAAAATATGTACCATAACTGTACCAAACATTACTTAAATTTTACTAAAAGAACTTTAATTGTACTAAAAGTACTTTAATTGTACTAAAAGTACTTTTGTTGTACTAAAAGTACTTTTATTGTACCAAAAAGAACCTTCAAGCAAGAAATTTTTATAGCACTAATGTACTTTAACTGTCACAAAAAGTACTTTTATTGTACCCAATCGTACAAACATTGTACCCGCAAATTTGTTATTGTTCTTAAAAGTACTTTTATTGTACCAGAAGTACTATTAATATACTCAAATAGTTCTATATTGTACACAAAAAGTACTCTAATTGTACCAAAAGCAAATTTATTGTGTCCAAAGTACCTTTATGGCACCAAAAAGTACTTTCATTATATCAAAAAGTAATGAGTTTAGTACAAAAGTGAATTTTTTTGTAAGAAAACTTTTATTTTATTGTACCGAAACAGTGGGTTCCCTAAAAGTACTTTTTTGTACCCAAAAAGTACTTTATTGTACCCTAACAGTACTTTTATTGTTTGCAAAAAGTTCTCTAACTGTACCAAAGTGTTTTGATTAAACCAAAAAAAAAACTTTTTTTGAGTACACAAGTACTTTAACTTTAAGAAAAGTACTGTTATTTCACCAAGAAGTACTTTTTTACAATACAAAAAGTACTTATACTTTAAGAAAAGTACTATTATTTCACCAAAAAGTACTTTTTACAGTACAAAAAGTACTTTTACTTTAAGAAAAGTATTGTTATTTCACCAAATAGTTCTTTTGCTTTACCGAAAAATACTGTGTTTAAACGAAAAAGTAATTTTTATAGCACTAATGTAATTTTACTATCACAAAATAGTACTTCTATTGTAATCTAATAGTACTTTTATTGTACCAAAAAGTATATTTGTTGTCAAGGAAATACTTGTTTTGCACAAAAAAAAAATAATTTTATTGTACCAAACAATACATTGTTGTTCCCAAAAAGTACTTTATTTTACCCAAACAGTACTTTTATAGTACACAAAAAGTACTCTAATTTAAACAAAAATTACATTTGTGGTACTAAAAAGTACTTTGATTATACAAAAAAAGAATTTTGTATAGTATTGTAAGAAAAATTATTTATTGTACAAAATAGTACTTTTACTGCAAACAGTCCGCTGTTCTCAAAAATTACATAATTCTACCCAAAAAACACTTTTATTGCATCGAGAAGTATTTAAATATACCCAAAAAGTACTTTTAATGTACCCAACAAGCACTTGTAAAGTAACCAAAAAGTACTTTTTATATAGAAAAGTACATTTATTATAATAAAAACAAATTTTAAAGATTTTTTTTAATTGAACCAAGAAGTACCCTTATTGCACCTTTATTTAACCCAAAAAGTACTTTTATTGTACACAAAAAAAGTTTTAGTACACCGAAAAATGCTTTTATTATTTCAAAAAGAACTTAAATTGCATCAAAAAGCACCGCAATTGTACCAAAACGTACTTTTATTGTAACGAAAGTCTCGAAAAGTACTTTTATTTCATTGTAACAAATAGTGTAGATACAAGAGTACATTTATTCAACCAAAAAGTACTTTTATTGCACCAACAAGTATTTTAATTGTACTACAAAGTAATTTTATTGTACCAAAAAGTATCTTAAGTACTTTATTTGCCTTATTTGCATTAAAAAGTAGTTTACTTGTACATGTTATTTTATTGGACAACAAATTACTTTCCGTGTACACAAAAAGTACCTTTATTGTGCCCAAAGGAACTTTTCATACATATAAAAGTGCTTTATTACATCAAAAAGAACTTTACTGTACCACAAGCTAATATTGCTGTGCCAAAAATATTGAAGTGTTTTTAATTTACCAAAAAGTATTTTAATTGTACCAAAAAGTACTTTTATTGCACCATTAAGTATCGAACAGGGAAATTTATCACGTTTGAGGCTCTTTGGTTTGACATAACTCGAGAACCTCTAGTCAGATTAAGCTGAAACAAATTTAAAAAAATTAAGAATTACAATTCCCTTAATCTGTTTATATAACGTTTCCCTACATAAACAACTTTTCCATTGGAGCTGAGTTTATTTTGTAGCAGTTACAATAAAACTGTTGTACTTCGTGGCGTATGGTTTACGTGGAATATTACTTATGATAATCATACGCCACCATATAACAATATAACCTTAAACGTGACAATACGTGACGATACTTACTAACTTCAAATCGATATTAAATTATTATGGCATGTAACTTGACAAAACGAATGATGCAGATCTTCTGCTTTTCGGAGCTACTTTAACGTGCAGTTCTCAGAATTGAATCCCAAAATCTTGTGTTGTACTGTGTAATGAACCTATGTTCTTTGGTCAAATTTATCATATATATGTTGTAAATAAATAAGTAAAAAAATTTAATTTAATAATTTTGTTAAATAGAAAGCATCTTAGTATCGAATTTGTAGCATTTTCTAGCACTACTATAATACTTTAGTTTATAGTGTCAATAAGCTATCTACTTTCTTACTATGACAACCGATTGTTAAAAGTATTGGTGGTGCACGCAAAACCAAAGTTTTGCTGGATCAGTAATTTCGTTCTTTTTTATACTTTTAGTTAACTCCTTGATCCACATCGAAAAAACACTGCTCAAACCCTAACATCGCACTTTTCTCTCAAAAACCAATAAAACGTTTTGTTGTGGCATATTGTTTTAGGCGTATTAATGTTTATACGTGCCGTTGCCTTTACCATTTGCTTCAACAACATTACTCCACATCCTTAAAGTTTTGTTTACAACATATTACTTCAACAAATATCAGCACAGTTTTTACTGCAAATGTGGTGATAATTTTAATTAACTTTCTCGCTCATTTATCATTGTTTCGTCGTTCACACTTGGCGCGAAAAGTGTTGTTTGCTGTTTTCGTTTGTGCCACAATTATTTGCGTAGGGATTAACATTACGAGTGGTACAAGCAGCGCCATCTCAACAACGCATTGGCATTATTATTTACATTTTTGTTTATTTAACTTTTCTAATTAATTTCCAAATGTTTACCAAAGTTTAATGACACATCATTAAATGCTGTGAAGTAAAGTAGAGGGAAGAGGTAGAGTGTAGTGTAGGCAAGGATTAAGAAAACATAGGAAAAGGGTGAGCCCAAAAAAGAAACAATCAAGCAACTAAAGATAATGTTTATGTTTCATTTACGATTTTGGAAGGGTAGGTTTCGAGCGATTGCTCTAAAGACGTATAATTGTTTCATTTGGTATTAGGAGCAAAGGAATATTTAGAAATAACAGTGAGTGAATTTCAACATTTTATTTGGGCGTTACCGTTTAGACATCGTAGGTAAGTTGCGGAGTGCGTATTTAAAAGCAATAGTAGTTAATTTTTAGCGCTGTCTTAAAGCCTAATGAATACAACTTTACAAAAAAAAAGTAGTGTTTATAAAAAAAAAAAAAAATTAATTCCATAAACTACATGTAAAACATCAGCAAAATTACTGATCTAGGAGTACTTCGGATTTGATTTAATCTCCAATGGTGTGAATATTGGCCTGTCATAGGAAGGAAGCAACTCATTTTTGTATGGCTTTCAATTCCTTAAATATTTTCATATAACGTTTTCCTACATAAGCAACAGTTTCACTTTTCTATTCATCAAATGATTTTGAATTGGATTTATTTTGTATTTTTTTTTTTGGAATATTACTCTTATGATAATCATACGCCACCATATAGTATCTATGTTATGTCAAACAAAAGAGCCTAATACGTGACAAATTCCGTTATACAATACTTACTAACTTCACATCGATATTAAAGTATTATGGCATGTAACTGGACACAACGAATGATGCAGAACTTCTTTTTTTTGGGGCTACTTTCACGTGCAGTTCTCAGAACTGAGTCCCAAAAAGTATCTTAAAAATCCTACAAAAAAAACAACGTATTTTCTACTAACAATGTATTTTCTACTACTGTGCTTATGAAAGGCGATTGAAGTGTGTATATCAACTATCGCGGGATTAGTATCAGGGTTCATATTGGCTCGATAGCTCGCGAGCCGCTCTTTTCCAAAAAATTGGCTCGGCTCTCGAGCCAAGAGCCCAAATAAAGAGCTGGCTCGCTCGCCAAGAGCTACAAATATTTAAATGAGCTCTCAGCTCGCGGGCCAAGAGCCACAAAATTTCAAAAGGGCTCTCGAGCTGGCTCTTTTTTGAGCTCTTGGCTCCTGGCTCGCGAGCTGGCTCTTTTTGGGCTCTTGGCTCGCGAGCCAGCTCTTTATTTGGTCTCCTTTCTCGCGAGCCAAGAGCTCATTTGAAATTTTGTGGCTCCTAGCTCGCGAGCCAAGAGCTCTTTTGTAGTTTTGAGGCTCCTGGTTCGCGAGCCGAGAGCCGAAAAGAGTGAGCCAATACGTAATCTGATTAGTATTTTACTCATCGCATACAAGGCCGGACCGGCCGTGGCATAGTGGTTAGAACACGCGACTACCATGCGGGAGATCGCAGGTTCAAACCTAGCTCCAGTCATCTTAAAACAAAAAAAAAAAATAATAAAAATTTTTTTCAATGTCGGCGCCCCTCGAATGTTGTTGACAACAACTTCGCAGTATTAAGCGTCGATTCAAAAGCTTCTCAAACAGTGACGTTCGCATTCGTCGATAAACAAGTAGGTGCCGGTAGTTGTGAATCTAAAAATTGAAAGCGTGCCAATTCACAACAACGCGAGAAGCTATCCCATACCTCATTCATGGGGTGCAAAGGGAAATTAAGTAAGTACAAGGGGTTGTCTAGTTTATTATTTGAAAGACTAAAGCCCAGCCTAGCGAAACTGATTGGCCCTTACGCGTGTGGCTCTAGGCCTGATAAATCTCACTGCAACAAATTCTGGAAAAGACTCAAGAAATGCAGATTGACACCTACCATCTGTTTATCGATTACAAAGCTGCATTCGACAGTCCGATACAACAGAAATTGTTGGATGCTATGGTTGAGTTTGGTATCCCCGCGAAGCTAATATACGACTTTGTGGGATGACACTGACTGACACAAAGTCTTCAGTGAAAATTGGCAAAAATCTGTCAGAGCCATTTTCTACCAAGCGAGGCTTTATACAAGTCGATAAGCTTGAACGTGGATTGCGAGACGTTCTGCGGCTTTTTCGAGCATTGAAAATCAGTCGGCTGAAGTAGGTCAGGTGATAAACGGGGGCAAAACCAAGTTACTTGTTTCAACGAACAAAGAGTCCATTCGTCTGGGACGCTGCGTGTCCGTTGGCAACTATAACTTTGAAGTGGTAAATGATTTTGTCCACCTTGGCTCCGCCATAAACATAAATGATAATGTCAGCCTGGAAATAAAAAGACGAGTATTGATCGCAAGGCGCTGCTACCATGCGCTAAGCGAGCGATTTAATGACAAAGCGCTCTCTCGAAGAACAAGGATCCAACTCTACCAGACTGTCTTGCTTTACAGCTCAGAATCCTGGGTAATGAAACAAGCGGATCAATCTATTCGGAGAGTCTTCGAGAGCAAACTACTACGCAAAATATTTGAACCCATCATCGTTAACGCAAGGTACGGTCGTCAAATGAATCATGAGCTGTATGAGTTGTATGTACAACGACATCGACGTAGTCAAGCGCGTTCAAATAGACAAAATACGTTGGCTTGGACACGGAGTACAACAGTTTTATTGTAACTGCTACAAAATAAACCCAGTTCAAAATCATTTGCTAAATGGAAAACTGAAACTGTTGCTTATGAAGGGAAACTTTAAATGAACACGATTAAAGGAATTAAGGGGCTTGCAGCAACAACGAGTTAACTCCATTTTTAGGCCGAACAGAGTTAACAACCTTTTCTTAGGGGAAAAAGATCATTCCTTCGTTTGGTTCAACAATGATTTATCTCCCATTGATAGTTCTCCAGTTATCCTCTAGAAAGAGTTAACTGCATCGTTCGCTTAAGGGCAACATGGAGTTAACTCCAGGAGCTGACTCTTTGTTTCCCCAAATTTTTTTTTTCCCCATTACATCCCATGGAGGGATAGGGGAGAGCTTCTCGCAATCAATGAGCTGTGCGCTTTCTATTTTTTAGACACACTGATTGGGACCTACAGTTTTACACCGGTTCCGAACGGAATTGAGAAGCTTTTTCATGGCTAATTATACTCGATAGCGTCGCCGGCACTAAGCGAGGTGACCGTCGTCGAAAGAAATGTAAAGTGGTCTGACCGGGATTCGAACCCACGATCTAATGAATAACAGGCGCGCACGCTACCCATTACACCACCGACGGCCCCAAATGATTGTCGTAAAACAGTATGGAGATAACAGTGGCGATGTTACTTGACCGGCCTCCAAACGACTGATCTCTCTGCTAGTTGAATATCCGTTTAATGCGTATTGCAGTAAGAGACTTTCCTGATTTTCGCGACTTTGCTTATACTCACCCTTAATGTAATCCCCTGATAGTTGCGCGTATGGCAACACTAAATAAACCAATTTTCTTTAAGATTGCCCATGTGCAATGCTTCCTTACTTTAAAAAGAAAGCAATTTTCAATTATTTGGGCCAAAAAGGAGTTAACTCCAGAATAAAATTGACTCTAGAATTGCGAATTTTACAAATATCTTAATGGAATTTGGCCAATGCATGTAGTGGTACGTGACAAATGATAAGGCAAAGTCACAGACGATTTAAATGCATTTTCTATTTTTGAACAGTTTTTTTTTTATTTTCCAAGTAATTTTAAAAATAGGAGTTAACTCGTTGTTGCTGCATACCCCTCAATTGTAATCTTAATTTTTTTTTAAATGTGCTTCAGCTAAATTAGACTAGTGCATCTCGAGTTATATCAAACAAAAGAGCCTAACTTCAAATCGATATTAAATTATTATGGCATGTAACTTGACTTGAGGAATGATGCAGAACTTCTTCTATTAGGGTCTACTTTTACGTGCAGTTCTCAGAATTGAGTCCCAAAATCAATAAGCTGAAAAATCTTGTACTGTGTAAATGAGCTTTTCATTGATATTTTATAAACCTATTTGTAAGAAATCTAAAAAGTTCAGACTTTAGTAAATTTTTTTTACAAATACATCTGTGATGAAAAGGAAAAACTGCTTAAGTCTGATTTTGCAGGAGAGCAGCCTTATTTTACAAAAACTTATGGTGATTCTTGTATAAATGAAAGACATCCATCGAATCATTGCTAATTAAGGCACTCAATGCTGTACATTCAAATTTAGAAATTTTTTAACTTGAAAATAAAAAGTAATAAAATTTTTGCTTAAGTCGACTTAAGAACTTTTTCGTTTTCACCACAGAAATTATAAATAGAAAAAAAATACAAATTTGTAGAATATTTTTTTATTTTTTTTTTATTTTTTTTTTATTTTTTTTTTATTTTTTTTTTATTTTTAGTTTCATTGTTGACAAGATGACATTTATCCCTCACTTATTTGCGACAGAAATTATGAATAGAAAAAAATACAAATTTGTATAAGATTTTTTTTTTATTTTTTCTTTTATTTTAAGTTTCTTTGTTGACAAAATGACATTTATCCCTCACTTATTTGCTTTTGCAAATTTCACTATCTCCATTTGTGCAATATTTTTTTTTGTGTTTTGCTGGTCTTTCTGGTGCTTTGGCATTACAACTTTGTTACACTAAATATTTCAGTTAACAAATTAACTCCATCCAGCGCCTCGAATTTCTATGGGAATACGATGCGACGACACCAGCCGCAATATGCAAAACTACAGAGGAATTTCCCGCAGCAATAGCCCCCGACCACCCCCCATTATGACTGAGTAAGTGTATGAATGAATGAATGCGATGGTATGCCACCACTCACCGTCTCCTTGGTACATTGTTTTCATGAGGGGGTGGGGCGACGGCGGCACATTGTGACTATAAGTGAGAGTTGTGGGTTCAAATTGAGGTCGTGTTGTTTTTTTTTTCCTCCATGTTCTGCGTGTAAAGTTTATGAAAAAGTGTACGAGGAAAATAAAAACCATGACAAAAAAAACGCGTAACATTGTTATTTTCTCTCATGGCTTTCTAACAGAACTAAAAGAATATTGTTGTACGGGCCAGGGCATAAGTAGAGGGGCAATTATAATTGAGGTTAGTGTTATAGATATAGACATGCTTACGCGCTTACACGTACGCTGGGCGGCTCGGCTCGCACATTTCATTTAGGTTGGCGGAGGTCATGGGAAGAAAACTCGAAAAAAACAGAACAAAAACCACAACAACACTAGCCTCTTTAGGGTCTGTCATACCTTACGTCTTCTGTGGTGATTTTACTGTGTAAAACCAAAATTCTGACAGAAATTGACATTTTGACATTTGTTATACATAGCAGATGATGCTGCTGTAATAACTTTTAGGCTCAACATACATATTTGAACTGCTAATGGATAGGAGGGCGGGCGGTCGGTCTGTTGTGACCTGTACTACCCCACTACATTCGATATTTTATTACATTTCATTACTTTATTTGAATTTGTTGAGGTTAACCGTTCATTAATTGACAGCATGACATGACTGATTATAAGCGTTTGTGTGTGTTTGTGCGAGTTTGCTAAGGGCAAACGCCGCAAATTGTACTTTAGCACTAGTCATATTGAAAATGAACCTACGAATTTCGAACATATAGAGGAAGCCATATAATTATTAACCAAATATTTGTTTATAATCAATTAACGTTTGTTTTCTCAACTGCCTGACTGACTGCCTACTCGTCACTTCTACCACCGGGGCCTATTCTGCCCAAACGCAAACAGACAACAATTTAATTTTAATGACATCATTATTCATATCAAGTAGTCTTCATGTGTGTGTGTGTGTGTGCTGTCGGCCCAAAATATTTCGAATGCCCCAAATAAGTCACTAAGACTACGTAAAGACATTTATGACCATACAACCACACAACGGTCGGTCGTTATGGTCTAAGTGGAGGGCTGCCGTACTTAAAATATTCACAGCATATTCCCTATATGGTCAATATGAATTTATGGTCGGTTATATGACAATTTTATGAATGAATTTTTTTTTATTCTGCCTGTCTTTATAACAATAGATTTAAGTAACCCAATTTGGGGGGGCATTTCAATTTGGTTGATAAATTTGAAAGTGATTGAAGGCATTGGAATTGGACGAGGAGGAGGAGGAGTAGGCGTGATAAAATGTTTAATAGGAAATATTAAAATATAAATGCATATTTTTGCCCATTGTCAGTGAGAAACGAAAGTTATGGATGATTAACACAAGTAATTGTGGGGGAAATGGCTCAAATAATTACATTGCAATGTAATGGAAAAAGGTGATGTGTGGTCAGTCGGACAACTCGACCCTCACCCTCAAAAAAACATAAAATTTTCTATTATATTGGTACTAGCTTTCCCGGCTCGCTTTGCTTCAGCGGTACTTGCAATGAATCTCCTTTTGAATTTAAGCAATACAGGTAAAATGCAAATGCTTCATAAGACGAACGAACATCCCATTTATGTGATTGTAGCTATATCCCATTGGTCTGAGTGATTGTGCTACTTTAGTCCCTTATTATCCCTAAAAGTACGAATTTCAAAAGATACAGTCGTATCGCACATCTAAACTGGACTGGTACTCACTCTAATTCCAAATATTACATCTTTAGACGTTTGGTCTGGGTGATGGTATCAGTTGTATCTCTTTTCGGCATTTTTACCCCTAAATAATCGAGTTTCTAAGAACCCCATTTGGCGGCTCTCTAATTCCATAGGCAGCAATTCTAAATACATTTTCAAAACCCAAGCTTTAGACATTTGGTCTGGGCGATAGTACCAGTTTTATCCATTTTTCGGTATTTTAACAACTAAAGTACGAATTTCGAAAAATTACTTTACATCGCACTAGTTAAATATTCACTTCAATTATTGCGACATTACCTTTAGTCGTTAAGTATCAGTTTTATCCCTTTTCGACCTTTACCCCTAAAAGGTAAGTATTTTCGATAACTGTCCTTGCTTCGTTCTAATTCTAGGCCTATATTAATTATCATGATTATATCATTAGCCGTTTGGTCCGGGCGATAGTAAATTGTTGTAGTAATTGTTATCTCTTTCTCGATTTGTTTACCCAGAAATATCGGATTTAAAAAAAAACCTCCAATTCAATTTGATATTGAGTTGGCATCATCGATTATAGCAACAGCCGCGATAGGTCGAGTCATTTTTACTCTAAAAGTACGAATATGCAAATATTCAATCTTAGCTGACGTTTATTCTTTTATTATTCGAAAAGGGAAACAACCACCCCAATTTCATCATCGTATCTACAGCCAGTAATCAATTTTAAATATATAGATTATGGAAATGTTATTACAATCGTTCTATTAATATGACTGACATAACAATTTTTCCAAAAGGGGCGTGGCACCGTCCATTTACCAGCGAGACGTAATCCCCCATGTACCATTTCCATATGTAGCAAATCTCATCTTCATACCTTTAATGGCTCTTGAGATATGACCGATTTAAAGTTCGGTATGTGTGGGCAGTGCCACGCCCCATTATCTTATTATGTTTTCCTGTAGGCTATGATAGAGACCCTATGGATAGTGTTACACAGTGAAAATTGCATTGCAATCGGTCCATTTATTTCGCCCTGACAACGATTTTTCCAACAGAGGCGTGGCACCGCCCATTTTCCAGCGAGACGCAATCCTGCTTGTACCTGTAACATATATACCAAATATCGTCTTCATACTTCTAATGGCTCGTGAGGTGTGATCAACTGAAATTTCGGTTTGTGTGGGCGGTGCCACGCCTCACTATCTAACTCTGTTTTTATATAGCCCTATGGACAGTATCAAACAAAAAAAATATAATTGTAATCGGTCCATTTATTTGGCTAATATAACTGTTTTAAAAAAGCGGTGTGGCACCGCCCACTTTCCACAAACAAAGTATTTTTTCTTATACGGCCGATATACGTACCAAATCTTGACTTCGTACCTATAATTGTTTAAGAGATACAGCCTTTTTAAAATTCCAGTTGTATGGGGCGGTGCCACGCCCATTTTACCCGCTTACAGTCCGAATTTCCAAAAATCACTTCTTAGTTCGCGCCTACATTCTTAATTTCATGGTTCTAGCTTTAGCCGTTTGGCCTGAGGAGGGATCAGTCAGTCACCCAAGCCTTTTATATATATAGATTACTCGATTTCTAAACTAGGCGGAGTGATACATTTGCATGGGAGGTACCAGAAGGGGCGTGTCTAGACTTTTAGATTTTGTCCTCAAAAACTTTACCAAACCTGTATCCTGCAATCGCTTTACTAAATAAAGAATTTGGGTACGATAGCGTTGGATTTATTGATATTATTACTCCATCTCTAAAGTTGGAGGAAAGGTACATTTGTATGGGAGGTACCAGAAGGGGCGTGGCTAGACTTTTAGATTTTGTCCTCAAAAACTTTACCAAACCTGTATCCTGCAATCGCTTTACTAAATAAAGAATTTGGGTACGATAGCGTTGGATTTATTGATATTATTACTCCATCTCTAAAGTTGGCGGAAAGGTACATTTGTATGGGAGGTACCAGAAGGGGCGTGGCTAGACTTCCAATTTTTTTCTTAGTCATGTTATAGCTTTACTAAATACAGAATTTGGGTACGATCGCGTTGGTTGTATTGATATTACTGATCCATCTCTAAAGTGGGCGGATGGGTAAATTTGTGTGGGAGGTACCAGTAGGGGCGTGTCTAGACTTCCAGATTTTGTCCTCAAAAACTTTACCAAAACTGTATCCTGTTATAGTTTTACTAAATATTTAATTTGGGTACGATCCCGTTGGGGATTTCTAAAGTGGGCGGAATGGTGTATTTGTATAGGAGGTGCCATAAGGGGCGGGGCCACGTAACCCATTTGCAATACCGTAAACAGTTTTGGGAAAATTTAACTCGTGCAAATTTCAAAACATTTGGTTGCGTCTTTCGAAAGTTATCGTGCGTATCAGCCGGACAGACAAACATACGGACGGACATGGCTCAAACGACTTAAAAAGTCATGAATAGAATTTGGTTTAAAGAAACCTAAGGACTAAATTGACTCCTTCTATGTGTTACACTTCTGGGTCGTATCAAATGATATATACCCTCCTACCCGTAGGGTGATCTTGTTCATCTTCATTTTCAAGTTATCTCGGGGGCGGACAGACGGACACCCCTAAAAAGGGGGAATGCGTACGAAAAGTGGAAGTAGATTGTGTCTCATCTTGCTTATCATAGAACTTGACCTCCGCTTAGAAAAAGGAATTTTGCATACCAAATTTCACTACCACGGACGGACAACGGTGAACGAGGACAAAACGAAGTTATTAGTTTAATCGAACAATGAATCTAATCGTTTGGGAAACTGCGTGAACGTTCTTCTTCTTCTTAAATGGCAACAACAACAGCAATTTATCCATCAGTAGCCGCAAGTAGAAAAGTATTCCAAGCGCCTCGGTCTTTTGCGCTACGTAGATAGTTCGTCACACCAAGCGTAGTTAACAGCTCTTTCACCTGGTCCATCCATCGGAGTTTTAGTCGCCCCCTCCTGCGCCGACCATCCAGTTTATTGCCGAAGACTTTTCGAGCCGGAGCGTTTTTGTCCATTCGTGCAACGTGTGCAAGCCAGCGCATTCGTTCTTTTTGCTTGACTACGTCGATGTCGTTGTACAGCTCATACAGCTCATGATTTATTCGACGACGGTACTCGCCGTTAACGATGGTGGGTCCAAATATTTTGCGTAATATTTTTCTCTCGAAGACTCCCAGAATAGTTTGATCCGCTTGTGTCATTACCCAGGATTCTGCGATGTAGAGCAAGACTGGTAGGATCAGAGTCTGGAAGAGCTAGATCTTTGATCTTCGAGAGAGCGGTTTGCGATCAATACTCGCCTTTTGATTTCCAGGCTGACATTATTATATTTGTTTATGGCGGAGCCAAGTTAGACAAAATCATCTACCACTTCAAAGTTATAGTTGTCAACGTTCACGCAGAGTCCCAAACGAGTAGACACATTGTTCGTTGAAACAAATAACTTGGTGTTGTCCTCGTTTATCACCAGACCCACTTCAGCCGACTGCTTTTCAATGCTCGAAAAAGCCGCAGTAACATCTCGCAATCCACGTCCAATGATATCTCTATCATCAGCATACGCGAGCAACATGTGACTTTTGTTGAAGATGGTACCATTCCTGTTAACTGCAGCCTTCCTTATATCCATCTCCATTACGATGTTAAAGAGATCGCAGGACAGGCTATCGCCTTGTCTAAAGCCTCGCTGGCTATGAACGATTTTTGCCAATTTTCACTGAAGACTTCGTGTCAGTCAGTGTCATTCCGCAAAGTCGAATTAACTTCGCGGGGATACCAAACTCAGCCATCGCATTCAACAATTTCTGTTGTATCGGACTGTCGAATGCAGCTTTGTAATCGCTGAACAGATGGTAGGTCGATCGATCTGCATTTCTTGGGTCTTCTCCAGGATTTGTCGTAGTGTGAATATCAGGTCGGTCGTGGATTTACCAGGTCTAAAGCCACACTAATAAGATCCAATCAGGTTCGCCAGAATGGGCTTTAGTCTTTCATATAACACACTAGACAGGACCTTATATGCGATGGGTAAAAGCCTAATCCCGCAATAGTTGTTACACTCACTTGGATAGCCTTTCTTAAGCACGGGACATAGGACACTCAGATTCCAATCATCGGGCATGCACTCCCTGAGCCAAATCGTGTTTATGAGCTGGTGCATGCATGTTACCAGCTCATCGCCGCAGGGTTTAAAAAGCTCTGCTGGCAGTCCATCGGCTCCCGCAGCTTTATTATTTTTAAGCCGTGCAATTGCCGTGCTGATCTCGTTTTAGCTCGGTGGTGGACAGTCTACTCCATCGTCGATGATTGTTGTGATTTCGTGACTTATGCTGCCTTCGGTAACGAGTAGAGATTGAAAGTGTTTCCTCCATATTTGCAGCACATTCTGAGTGTCCGTGACCAGATTTTCGTCTTCGTCCTTGCGGGTGGGGATCCCTGTTGCAAAACCATTACTTTTTACCTTTTGGTAGAACTTTCGGGCCTCACCGTAGTTTTCGATATCCTGGCTCTCTCTTTTTTTCCACAGACGCTTTTCAATTCCCTCCTTTTCTCTTTATAACGCTCCGTCGCCATTGGCTCCAGTTTTGCCTTGTAAGCAGCATCCATTTCCTCAGACATTTGGACACATTCATCATCGTACCAGGGCTTGTCTGAGCGTGGTTTTTCATAACCTAGTACGGTCTTTGCGGCAGTGGTCATTGAATACGCAATATGCAGCCACTGTGTGTCGGGAACATCAGTACTAGCGGAATTTGTCTGGAGTAATTGAGAGAGTTGGTTGAAGTTGGCATTGGCTATCTCGGTGGTATGTAGCTTTGTGATGTCTAGCTTCCTTTGCGTTTGATTACGAGTGTTTTTAGCACTACTTAACCGTGTGCGTACCTTGGCTGCAACTAGGTGGTGATCCAAGTCAATATTTGCACCGCGCATCATACGCCTGTCCATAACGCTTGAGACATGCCTTCCATCAATTACCACGTGATCAATCTGATTTCTTGTATTTTGATCGGGAGATATCCAGGTTGCCTTGTGGATATCTTTATGCGGGAATCCGGTGTCACTCACAACCGTGTTTCTTGCCGACGCAAAACTAACCAGTCTGAATCCGTTATCGGAGGTGTTGTTGTGTAAACTGAATTTTCCGATTGCAGAACGAAGAGCATCTTCCCCTCCTATTTAAGAATTAAAATCTCCCAGAACAATATTAATGTCATGTGCAGGGCAGCGGTCATATCTCCGGATCTCCTCCAGGCGCTCATAGAATACATTTTTAATGTCATCATCTTTGTCTTCCGTCGGGGCGTGTACACAAATCAGCGTAATGTAAAAATATTTCGCCCGGAGCGAATAGTGGCTATTCGGTCACTTACAGGGTTAAACCGCGAGACCAGGTGTCGAAGTCTCTTGCCGACTATAAAACCACACCCAAATTGGTGTCTTTCTGCATGGCAGGTGTAAAAGATTTCACAGTTCTTTCGTCGTATGTATCCCTGTCCCGTCCATCTCATTTCCTATATGGCGGTGATGTCAGCCTTGTATTTGTCGAGGACATCCGCCAGTTGGATAGAGGCACCATCTCTGTATAGAGTTCGAACATTCCAGGTGCATATCCTTAAACCGGGTTCCTTATAACGTTTGCGGGGGTCGTCAACATTTTGGGGGGTTCTTGTTTTTTTCTTTTCTTCGTGTTTTTTATAATAATAGTTTTGTTTAAGGAGAGTGGCTTATTAGGCCACCGCGGCCGATCCCAGTTTCTTGGGGCTGCCAAAGCCACTAAGACAGCCTGTGTTGAGCTTCAGTAACTTCTGTTACCAACTTCCTAAGACGCATCGGTGGATTAGGTAACTCAACATTTCGCCTTCTCACATTTGTTATCACTGAACGGATGTTCAGTGGCATTGCCCGGGGAATACGTGATCTCTCGAACGTTGTGAGCTGCTTGGGAAACCTCCAAAGAGAGCTTCTGGTTATTCCTAAATGAATAACAATCAGAAAGACTCAAATTAGAAAATTCCCCATTCATCAGGCTCCGCCATTAACAAAATAATTAACGTCAGCCTCGAAATCCGGAGAAGAATCGTGCGTGCTAATAAATGCTATTAAGGACTAAGCAAGCGATTCAATGGAAGAACCCTCTCTCGACGAACAAAACTCCAGCTGTACCAGATACTGGTTCTACCTGTCTTAGTGTATGGTTCAGAATCCTGGGTTATGACACAAGCGGATGAAACGGTTCTGGCAGTATTTGAAAGAAAAATACTCCGTAAGATATATTATCCCATCATCGTTAACGGAGAGTATTGGCGTCGTATGAATCATGAGCTGTATGAGCTGTACACTGACATTGACATGGTCAGACGTTTTAAGGTGCAGCGGTTGCGTTGGCTAGGTCATGTTGTACGCATGGACGATAATTAGAGTTTCTCTTTTTCCCGGACTTTTCATTTCCCGGGAAACCGGGAAAAATTTTTGCCTTTCCCGGGATCCCGGGAATGCCCGGGAATTTTCGCGCAGTAGAAAACCAAGACAAACTATGTTAATTTTTTTCAATTTTGCAGTATGAGATTATATAGTACAAGCTGCAAGTAAAACAAAAAAATAACAAACAAACATATCACACGAAAAACTTTAATTTTAAAGTATATATAAAAATATTAGTTAAACAATAAAAGTTAATTTGTCATTTTGAAAATACTTTTTTAAAACAGAAAAAGCGTTAACCGGTCTAATCTGTTACAAATTCAAAAAATTGGTATTCAGAATCATTGTTACTGTGACAATTGTTACAAAAATTGTTACCTACCAAAAAGGAGGTAACAAGGTAGTTTCAGCTCTTGGAATACTATTTTGAGATGTAAAAAAAAATTTAAATTATTGAAGTCGTAGGTAAAACAGTTTTGTATTGTGTTTTCATTTTTTGTTTTTAAAATTCAAAATTAGTCAATAATTCAAATTGTCAATAATTTACATTTCACCACAAGGTGAACTTTTTTTTGTTTTTAAAATTCAAAATTAGTCAATAATTCAAATTGTCAATAATTTACATTTCACCACAAGGTGAACTTTTCTTGTTACTAAATTGCCAGAATACCCGTAAAAAGAATTGGTTACAAAATTGTAACAAATTTACAGTGACAAATTTGTGTAACCAAATTATTAGAATAGGGCCGTAATAGTTTCATCAGACAGTCTGTTTCTAATTCTATTTACAAATTGCCCTGTTGTTGAAAACATTCTCTCGCTTTCAACTGATGTTGGCCTTATTGTCAGAAGAGCATTCAATAAAATGGTGACATTTTTCGTTGCTTTTCCACTTGCTTCGTAAAATTGTTAATCCTTTTTTATCGAGTAATTTTGTAGTCTATTAGTTGATCCAACATTACATTTGTTATGGCATCGATTAAAATATCCTTAAATGGTCTTTCCGTACTATAGTCACAAATAGGAATTTCGTCCGATTTCAGAACTTCGTCGATAACGTCTTCTTTAAAAAGTCGAGTATAAATTTGTTCAGCGTACGCGATCACATTTTGTTTTGAAGCAGTTAGAAATAAGTTATTAGCTTTCTTATCAAATACTATTGGATCTTTACGATACTTCACTAAAGTATAAAGTCGCTTGCCCCTTCTTTCTTCAATTCGCTTCTTTAAAGCTTCTAAAATTTGATCTGCCAAAGGTGTTTTAATTTCCCGGGAATCCCGGACGATTTTCCCGGGAAACCGGGAATTAAAAATGGCCGGGATTCCCGAGAATTCCCGCCCGGGAAATCCCGGGAGAGAAACTCTAACGATAATGCTCCAGCTCGAAAGGTCTTCGACAATAAGGCGTAGATGAGAGCGACCAAGACTGCGTTGGAAAGACCAGGTTACTAAGAACCTTACAGAGATTTCCTTCGCGTGCCATATAAAAGCAAATAGACGAATATTGCCAAAATAACACTAGTTGCAACAACTGATGCAAAATAATAAGCAGATCGTCCTTAATCTGACAGTTTCAACACAAATTGTGTTAATTTGCGACCGATTGTTATGTTCAACAACAACACAAACAATGTAAAACGTGCCATTTTCTCGACGACACCAAAACCAAAGTGAACTGAGAATTCTCTATAACTTGGTATTGTCACATATAATTTCTGTTTCAGGCAGGAGAAGACAACAACAACGGCAACAACAACAACTAATGAAGAGCCCTTTTGTCTTTCATCAAGGAGAGAACACAAAAAACACTGCAGTTGTAAATTGTGGTAATTTATGACACAAAAAAGTACTTCAAGCGCTAAATGAATATACAAAATACACAACAACAACACAAAAATACTAAAAATTATGAACAACTGCAATGTTTTTTTTATTTCGCATATATAAAAAAGGGGGAAAATTACGAAAATTGTGAAATTAGCGCAATTTTTTGCCGTACAATGCAAAAAAAAATATACAAATTGCCAACAAAAGCAAAAGGCGAAACAACGACTCACCAACAACAACAAAAATAAACGCTAAAACAAAAAGGCCTCTTTTAATATAATGCGAGATGGTTTATAACTACATGAAAGGGTCGTGCCCACAAACATACAGTAAGAGTACAAGTGCGAGTACGAGTACTACAATAAATGTCATAAAATCTACAACAGCCACAAGAGGCTTTTTAAATTACATATATGTATATAATTTACCTGAATATTAGTTCATACATTTATTTGAATAAATTCATTGTGAATGGCATAAAAGGTTTAAGTTTTGTTTTCAACGAAAAATATGCTAATATTTTCATCCATATTGTTGGGAAAGGTCTGTAGAGTAATTTGTGAAAAATGTTACAATTTTCTGTTTGGTTTCTTTTTTTGTGTTTTCGTCTTACATTCTGACTTGTTTGTTTTGTCTGCTCAACTTTCTTTTCTTGCCTTTTATAACGGAAATATTATGCACAGAAACAAAAAAAAAAGTAACGTACAATTATTTAAATCCATGAATGACGCAAAAAAAAACAACACTGTGACGCCGTGTGAATGATAAACCAAAACAAAAATGAAGCTAGTGAAAGACGAATGTTATAGAAGAGAGTTAATTTTTTTGTTTTGTAAGAGGCCTATAGTCTACATACCGCAATGAATGAACTGAATTAATGAATGGAAGTGGAGAGGAGAGGATTTCCAGCCAAACATTTTTGCAATGCTTTAGGAGAGAGCGAGTTGCTGCTTGGTTAAGTATGGAATTGCAGCATATTTGTCTTAAGGCAAACCTCGATTTTTTTGTTAAGCCGCAGTTCGTAGTCGGAAATTGTAAGCTGGAGTTTAGTAGAAGTCAAAGTAAAGTAAATATCTCCTGAGATAAGGATGCAGGAGTATATCAACATCCTGGTGTGCCAGCAGAGGACTTAATGCGAACCCTGACAAAACAGAACTAGTACTTTTCAGTCGAAAACAGAAATCGCCCGCTACATCCAACATCTATTTGGGCATTAAAGAACTCAACTTCTCCGCTACGGCGAACTACCTCGGCCTTATATTGGACAGGAAGCTTAATTGGAGACAGAATATTGAAAGCAGATCCAACAAGGCACTCATAGCTTTATATACATGCTGTAAAGCTATCGAGAAAATCTGGGGATTTAAACCCAAAGTAACACTTTGGATTTACAATGCTATAGTGAAGCCAATACTACAATATGGCTCTATAGTTTGATGGTACGCGCTCGACAAGAAGAGCAAATTTAGACAATTGGATCGTGTTCAACGTTTCTCTCACATTCTGGTGTGCCAGCAGAGGACTTAATGCGAACCCTGACAAAACAGAACTAGTACTTTTCAGTCGAAAACAGAAATCGCCCGCTACATCCAACATCTATTTGGGCATTAAAGAACTCAACTTCTCCGCTACGGCGAACTACCTCGGCCTTATATTGGACAGGAAGCTTAATTGGAGACAGAATATTGAAAGCAGATCCAACAAGGCACTCATAGCTTTATATACATGCCGTAAAGCTATCGGGAAAACATGGAGATTTAAACCCAAGGTAACATTTTGGATTTACAATGCTATAGTGAGGCCAATACTACAAATTGGCTCTATAGTTTGATGGGACCGGCCGTGGCATAGTGGTTAGAACACGCGACTACCATGCGGGAGATCGCAGGTTCAAACCTGGCTCCAGTCATCTTAAAAGAAAAAAAATAAAGAAAAATTTTCTTTCATTGTCGGCTCCTCTCGAATGTTGTTGACAGCAACTTCGCAGTATTAAGCGTCGATTCAATCGTCGTGTCTAGTAAGAGCTTCTCAAACAGTGACGTTCGCATTCGTCGATAAACAAGTAGGTGCCGTTAGTTGTTAATCTAAAAATAGAAAGCGTGTTAATTCACAACAACGCGAGAAGCTATCCCATACCTCATTCATGGGGTGCAAAGGGAAATTAAGTTTTTTTTTTTTTTTTTTAAGTTTGATGGTACGCGCTGGACAAGAAGAGCAAATTTAGACAATTGGATCGTGTTCAACGTTTCTCTTGTCTCCTTATAACCGGATGTATGTGATTGACACCCTCTAAGGCTCTCTACACGATACTAAATCTACTACCAACTGATCTGAGCTGCAAATGCTTCGCCCTCAAATCAGCTATTCGACTAAACGAGATTGAACATTGGGATCCTTCCATCGGACATTTAAGGATCCTGAACCATATTAACATCTCACTTGAAACTGACTACGGAAACTAGTACGCCCTCCAGAAAGGAGTGAGCAGAGAACGAGAACGCAATGTATGGGCCAATAAACATCTTTATCGATGGGTTCAAACTGGATGACAAGGTCGGCTATGGTATCTATTCCGCTGATCTAGGCCTAAGTATAAGATCAAGGATTCCAGACTTCTGCAGCGTTTTCCAGCGGAAATAATTGTTATTAAACGAACCGCGAACGTGATTAACGTAGGGAAGATATCACAGGAGGATATTCTCCTGTTCACGTATAGCGGCGGTAAGCTCATTGAAGTCCTGCGACATCAAATCGAAAATGGTCAGTGCCTGCCGGAAATCTCTTAACGAGATATCCAGGAATAACAGAGTTCCGGTTACGTGGATACCCGGACACAGCGGAATTGAGAGCAACTGCAGAGCGGACTAAGAGGCCCTACAGGGCTCTGCCCTGCAGAAAAGCGACGTTGAACACGTAGCAATTAGCCCTATATCCACCTGTAAAAGTACCATTGGAAATCTAACGTTTAGAGTTGCAAACGACAGATGGAAGAATGAAGAAAGATGTAGAAAGGCCAAAAAGACATGGCCAGAATACAACGCAAAGCGTACATCGTACCTGGTAAGTCTTGAGAGGGACCATATAAGGAAAATTATTACCTTCCTGACGGAACATGGACCTATAGGCAGACATGCGAGCATAATGGGATTCGCAACGAAAAGCGAATGTAACTATTGCGGGAATAGCAGCAGTCATCTTCCGACCACATTATATGCGATTGCCCAGCCCTATACAGAAGGAGTCTGGAAACTCTGGGGAAACCCTTCCTAAATGGTGTAGAGGAACTTGCATCCTTGGATATCGGAATGATCCACATCTTTTGTAAAATCATCAACTGGACGGATTGGATCGAAACTCCGGATTCCCAATCGACAACTGGCAACGCAATCAGGCAGCACACGCACTGATATCATAGGTTGAAGGGATGGCGTAAATGCCCAACGGGTGTCACAATGAGTCCATAATGACCTAAGTGTTCTTCTCGAACAAGGAGATGACCGCACACCAATCAACCAACCATCTCTTGAGATGGGGTTTATTAGGAAATGTGTAATTTATCCCCGTGGATATAAGACCAATGTAACTTGGAAACTTAGTGAATGGATTATTGCAGTCTTTTTGTTGTAATAATGGGTTTTCCAATAAGAGGTGTTATTTGAGTATTTAAAGAAAAATTCAATTTTTTTTTAAATACATGATCGGATGTTTATTTCATAATAAAGAGGAAGATATGCCGTTATTAATGAAAAATTATATATACCCTCCTACCCTTAGGGTAAGGGTATAACAATTTCAGCCAAATGGCCACTGCGAGCACGATTAAAGGACCATATCCTTTTCATGAAATTTTCCATAACCAAATCGCAAAGTGGCTGCCCTATGTCCTCGATAGCCTCACGAATTTTATCTTTGAGGTCTTGAATCGACGCTGGGCTGTTGGCGAAGACTTTATCTTTCACGTGACCCCAAAGGAAGAAGTCGCAAGGTGTTAAATCACAAAATCTCGGTGGCCAATTGTGATCACCTCTTCGAGAGATAACACGGTGCGGAAACTTTTCCCGTAAAAAAATCAATGGTTTCGTTGCTTGTGTGGCACGTAGCGCCGTCTTGTGGAAAGTAAACGTTGTCCCGATCAATACCATTTAACTCCGACCATAAAAAAAACAAAATCCATTCACCGTAACTGTTGATTTAACCTCATTTTCAAAAAAGTAAGGTCCAATTACCCCGCCGTACCATAAACCGCACCAAACAGTCACACGTTGAGGATGGAGAGGCTTCTCCAAAATAACTCTTGGGTTTCCGAAGCCATAGATGGGACAAGTTACTGATTGTTACTCACTTCGGAGTGACCAGAAGCGATTCCTTTGTAGCACTGTCCAAGCAGCTAACTACCTCCGGTCTTAGACAAAGTATTCCCCGGGCAATGACTTTAAAGCAACCGCTTAGAAGTTAGCTAGAGTTAGAAGGCGAAATGTTGAGTAACCTTATCGGCATGCTACCACCAATGCGTCTTAGGAAGTAGGTAACAGAAGTTACTGAAGCTCAACACAGAGGTTCTCTTAGTGGCTTTGGCAGCCCCAAGAAACTGGGATTGGCCGCGGTGGCCTAATAAGCCACTTTTCTTAAACAAAACAATTATTATGAAAACACCAAGAAAAGAAAAAACAAGAACCCCCCCCAATGTTGACGACACCCGCAAACGATATAAGGACCCTGATTTAAAGATATGCAACTGGAATGTTTGTACTCTATACAGAGTTGGTGACTCTATCCAACTGGCGGATGTTCTCGACAAATACAAGGCAGACATCACAGCCATACAGGAAATGAGATGGACGGGACAGGGATACATACGACGAAAGAACTGTGAAATCTTGTACACCTACCATGCAAAAAGACACGAATTTGAATGTGGTTTCATAGTCGGCAAGAGACTTCGACACCTGGTCTCGCGGTTGAATCCTGTAGATGAACGAATAGCCACTATTCGCATCCGGGCGAAATATTTTTACATTACGCTGATTTGTGTACACGCCCCGAAGGCAGACAAAGATGAGGACATTAAAGATGTATTCTATGAGCGCATGGAGGAGATATATGACCGCTGGACTGCACATGACATTAAAATTGTTCTGGGAGATTTTAATGCTTAAATTGGAAGGAAGATGGCTCTTGGTTGAGCAGTCGGAAAATTCAGTCTACACAACAATACCTCCGATAACGGATTCAGACTGGTTAGTTTCGCGTCGGCAAAAAACATGGTTGTGAGTGGAACCAGATTTCCGCATAAAGATATCCACAACCTGGATATCTCCCGATCAAAATACAAGAAATCAGATTGATCACGTGGTAATTGATAGAAGGCATGTGCCAAGCGTTATGGACGTACGTGTGATGCGCAATGCAAATATTGACTCGGATCACCACCTAGTTGCAGCCAAGGTACGCACACGTTTAAGTAGAGCTAAAAACACTAGTAATCAAATGCAAAGGAAGCTAGACATCACAAAGCTGCATACCACCGAGATAGCCAACGCTTACTCCAACCAACTCTCTCTCAATTACTCCAGACAAATCCCCCTAGTTCTGATTTTCCCGACATACAGTGGCAGCATATTGCTAATTCTATGACCACTGCCGCAACGACCGTACTGGGTTAAGAAAAACCATGCTCAGATAAGCCATGGTACGATGATGAATGTCTCCAAATGTCAGAAGAA
Source organism: Muscina levida (assembly GCA_964034835.1). Lineage (NCBI taxonomy): Eukaryota > Metazoa > Arthropoda > Insecta > Diptera > Muscidae > Muscina > Muscina levida. The sequence continues at coordinate 117,633,870 of OZ035883.1, read as the reverse complement.
ATAGATGCTGCATACAAGGCAAAATTGCAGCCAATGGCGAGGCGTGCGGTGACGGAGCGTTATAATAAGAATAGGAGGGAGATGAAACGCCTGTTCAGGCAGAAAAGCGACTATGGAAGAAAAGAGGAAAGAGGAGAAAAGAGGAAATAGATGCTGCATACAAGGCAAAATTACAGCCAATGGCAAAGCGTGCGGTGACGGAGCGTTATAATAAGAAAAGGTGGGAGTTGAAACGCCTGTTCAGGCAGTAAAGCGACTATAGAAGAAAAGAGCGCAAGAATATCGAAAACTACTGGGATAGAGGTGAGGCCCGAAAGTTCTACCAAAAGGTAAAAAGTAAAGGTTTTGGAACAGGGATCCCCACCTGTAAGAACAGAGACGGAAATCTGGTCACGGACACTCAGAGTGTGCTGCAAATATGCAGGTAACACTTTAAATCTCTACTCTATCCTGAAGTCAGCATAAAAGATGAAATAACACCAATCATCGATGATGGAGTAGACTGCCCACCACCGAGCCAAAACGAGATCAGCACGGCGATTGCATGGCTTAAACATAATAAAGCTTCGGGAGCCGATGGACTGCCGGCATAGCTTTTGAAAGCCGGCAGCGATGAGCCGGTAACATGCATGCACCAGCTCATAAACACGATTTGGCTCGGGGAGTGCATACCCTATGATTGGAATCTGAGTATCCTATGTCCCGTTCTTAAGAAAGGCGATCCAAGTGTGTGTACCAACTATCGCGGGATTAGCCTTTTACCCATCGTACAAAAGGTCCTGACTAGTGTGTTATGTGAAAGACTAAAGCCCATTCTGGCGAATTTAATTGAACCTTATCAGTGTGACTTTGGACATGGTAAATACAAGACCGACCAGATATTCACACTACGACAAATTCTGGAGAAGACCCAAGAAATGCAGATCGACACCTACCATCTGTTTATCGAAGCTAATCCGAATTTGCGGGATGACACTGACTGACACGAAGTCTTTAGTAAAAATTGGCAAAAATCTGTCAGAGCCATTTTCTACCAAGCGAGGCTTTAGACAAGGCGATATTCTATCCTGCAATCTCTTTAACATCGTAATTGAGATGATCATGCGGAAGGCTGCAGTAAACAGAAATGGTACCGTCTTTAACAAAAGTCACTTGTTGCTCGCGTATGCCGATGATATATATATCATTGGCCGTGGATTGCAAAATGTTACTGCGGCTTTTTCTAACATTGAAAAGCAGTCGGCGGATAAACGAGGACAAAATCAAGTTTATTGTTTTAACGAACAAAGAGTCTACTCGTCTGGGACGCTGCGTGAACGTTGACAACTATAACTTTGAAGTGGTAGATGGTTTTGTCTACCTTGGCTCCGCCATAAACCAAAATAATAATGTCAGCCTCGAAATCAAAAGACGAGTATTGAACGCAAACCGCTGCTACTATGCGCTGAGCAAGCGTTTTAATGATAAAGCGCTGTCTCGAAGAACAAAGATCCAAATCTATCAGACTCTGATCCTACCTGTTTTGCTCTACAGCGCAGAATCCTGGGTAATGACACAAGCGGATCAATCTATTCTGAGAGTCTTCGAGAGAAAAATACTACGCAAAAGATTTCGTTAACGGCGAGTACCGTCGTCGAATGAATCATGAGCTGTATGAGCTGTACAACGACATCGACGTAGTCAAGCGCGTTCAAATAGATCGAAATCTCATCAAATTCTGAGCCACTTTTCAAATATTCTCACATCAGCCACATCAGTGTGTGTGTGTGTGACCTCTTTCCTTTTACCCTTCCATGCAGCCTTACAGCCGCCCACAACTTTGTAAGTTTTTGTGACAGAAGTATCTTTTAACATTTATAAACGTTTAAGTTTTTGTTTCTCTTTAATTTTTAATGACCTTTTTGTCATCGCTTAATTTAGTAAAACGGCTTTGACAACAATTAAATACAAAAAAAAACGGTGAAAAAAATCTTGGCGTCTGTCAACTTTCATTTAAATATATCACTGGCGCTGTCATTGTTGCCATTACTGGCGGCACTGTTGTTGTTGTTGCTGCTGCTGCTTTTATTATTTATCATACAAGGTTGTCTCGTCGTAGCGGGCAATGTTGTTGCAGCTACTGCCTCTGCCGCTGGTAATTATTATTGTATGCACTTTATGTGATATTGATTTATGTTGTTGTAGCTATTCTTGTTGTTGCAATTGCCTGTCCGACTACTGCCATTGAGTAGCTAGTTGGCTTTGTGGCAGCCACACTTACACATCCTCGGTAATGGAAGAATCAAAGTGGACATGTGTATCCGATGAAACCTTTTCCTTTCAATTGACCTACAGTAACTGGTGCAACATTATTGTGAGAGGAAGAGGGAACCATCCATCCATGCAGCCGTTGCCGTCGCCCATCCACTACCATATCCAACCATCGTTTAATGCAGCCATCAGCCTTCGGCCAATGTAGAAAGAATTTCTTCCACTTGAGTTAATCAATTGCTGTTGCAACAACAACAACAACAACTACAATAGTGTGGAAAAACGATGTTTGTCAGACAAATTGTACTTATACAATGTGCCACAAAAAGTGGCACAAACACTGTACACTTAAGGAAAATTTACGTTGAAGAAAATTTGCTAATCAAAATAGAAGTATAGAAGAATGTATCGGAAAACTATTTTTTGTAAGAAATTTACATTTATGCTGAAAATGTAAATTTTTGTCGAAAATTTATATTTATGTAAAAAATTTATATTTATTTCGAAAATGTGCATTTATGTCGAAAATTTATATTTATGTAAAAAATTTATATTTATGTCGCAAATGTGCATTTATGTCGAAAATCTACATTTAAGTCGAAAATTTACATTTATGTTGAAAATTTGCATTTTAGCCGAAAGTGTACATTTATGTCGAAAATGTACATTTATGTCGAAAATGTACTTTAATGACGAAAATTTACATTTATGTCGAAAATTTACATTTAAATCAAAAATGTACACTTATGTCGAAAAAGTACATTTATGTCGAAAATTTACATTTATGTGAAAAGTGTACATTTAAGTCGAAAATTTACATTTATGTCGAAAATTTACATTTTTGTGAAAAGTGTACATTTATGTCGAAAATGTACATTTATGTCGAAAAAGTACATTTATGTCGAAAATTTACATTTATGTGAAAAGTGTACATTTAAGTCGAAAATGTACATTTATGTCGAAAAAGTACATTTATGTCGAAAATTTACATTTATGTCGAAAATTTACATTTTTGTGAAAAGTGTACATTTATGTCGAAAATGTACTTTAATGACGAAAATTTACATTTATGTCGAAAATTTACATTTAAGTCAAAAATGTACACTTATGTCGAAAAAGTACATTTATGTCGAAAATTTACATTTATGTGAAAAGTGTACATTTAAGTCGAAAATGTACATTTATGTCGAAAAAGTACATTTATGTCGAAAATTTACATTTATGTCGAAAATTTACATTTTTGTGAAAAGTGTACATTTATGTCGAAAATGTACTTTAATGACGAAAATTTACATTTATGTCGAAAATTTACATTTAAGTCAAAAATGTACACTTATGTCGAAAAAGTACATTTATGTCGAAAATTTACATTTATGTGAAAAGTGTACATTTAAGTCGAAAATGTACATTTATGTCGAAAAAGTACATTTATGTCGAAAATTTACATTTATGTCGAAAATTTACATTTTTGTGAAAAGTGTACATTTATGTCGAAAATGTATACTTACGTCGAAAAAGTACATTTAAGTCGAAAATGTATACTTACGTCGAAAAAGTACATTTATGTCGAAAAGTACATTTATGTCGAAAATTTACATTTATGTGAAAAGTGTACATTTATGTCGAGAATGTATATTTATGTCGAAAATGTACATTTCTGTCGAAAGTGTACATTTATGACGAAAATGTACAATAATGTCAAAAATGTACATTTATGTCGGAAATGTACATTTATGTCGAAAATTCACATTTATGTCGCAAATGTACATTTATGTCGAAAATATACATTTATGTCGAAAATATGCATTTATGTCGAAAATTTACATTTATGTGAAAAGTGTACATTTATGTCTAGAATGTATATTTATGTCGAAAATGTACATTTCTGTCGAAAATTTACATTTATGTCGAAAATGTACAATAATGTACATTTATGTCGGAAATGTCGAAAATTCACATTTATGTCGAAAATTTACATTTATGTGAAAAGGGTACATTTAAGTCGAAAATGTACACTTATGTCGAAAAAGTACATTTATGTCGAAAAAGTACATATATGTCGAAAATGTACATTTATGTCGAAAATTCACATTTATGTGAAAAATGTACATTTATGTCGAGAATGTATATTTTTGTCGAAAATGTACAATAATGTACATTTATATCAAAAATTTACATTTATGTCGAAAATGTACTTTTATGTCGGAAATTAACATTTATGTCGAAAATTTACATTTTTGTGAAAAGTGTACATTTAAGTCGAAAATGTACATTAATGTCGAAAATGTACATTTATGTCGAAAATGTACATTTATGTCGAAAATGTACATTTATGTCGAAAATGTACATTTATGTCGAAAATGTACATTTATGTCGAAAATGTACATTTATGTCGAAAATGTACATTTATGTCGAAAATGTACATTTATGTCGAAAATGTACATTTATGTCGAAAATGTACATTTATGTCGAAAATGTACATTTATGTCGAAAATGTACATTTATGTGAAAGTGTACATTTAAGTCGGAAATGTACACTTATGTCGAAAAATTACATTTTTGTCGAGAATGTACATTTGTGTCGAAAATGTATATTTATGTTAAAATTAACATTTAAGTCGGAAATGTACACTTATGTCGAAAAATTACATTTATGTCGAGAATGTACATTTATGTCGAAAATTTACATTTATGTGAAAAGTGTTCATTAATGTCGAAAGTGTACATTAATGTCGAAAGTGTACATTTATGTCGCAAATTTACATTTATGTCAAAAATGCAAATTTATATCAAAAATGTACATTTATGTCGAAAATTTAAATTTATTTCGATAATTTACATTTATGTGAAAAGTGTACATTTAAGTCGAAAATGTACACTTATGTCGAAAAAGTACATTTATGTCGAAAATTTACATTTATGTCGAAAATTTACATTTATGTCGAAAATGCACATTTAAATCAAAAATTTACATTTATGTCGAAAATTTACTTTTATGTCGGAAATTTACATTTATGTCGAAAATGTGAATTTATGTCAAAATGTGTACATTTATGTCGAAAATTTAGTTTTTGTGAAAAATGTACATTTATGTCGGAAATGTAAGTTAATGTCGAAAATGTGAATATATGTCGAAAATTTATTTTTATATCGAAAATGTAGTAATTGTAGAAAGTGTACATTTTGTCGGAAATTTACTTTTTGTCGAAAATTTAAATTTTTATCGAAAATATACATTTATGTCGAAAATTTACATTTATGTTGACAATTTACATTTAAGTCGGAAATGTACATTTATGTCAAAATGTACATTTGTGTCGAAAATGTATATTTATGTTAAAAATTAACATTTAAGTCGAAAATTTACATTTATGTGAAAGTGTACATTTAAGTCGGAAATGTACACTTATGTCGAAAAATTACATTTTTGTCGAGAATGTACATTTATGTCGATAATTTACATTTATGTGAAAAGTGTTCATTAATGTCGAAAGTGTACATTAATGTCGAAAGTGTACATTTACGTCGAAAATGTACATTTATGTCGAAAATGTACATTTATGTCGAAAATTTACATTTATGTCGAAAATGTACATTTATGTCGAAAATTTACATTTTTGTGAAAAGTGTGCATTTAAGTCGAAAATGTACACATGTCGAAAAGGTACATTTATGTCGAAAATGTACATTTATGACAAACATGTACTTTTACGCGAAAAAAATTACAATTCTATGAAAAATTTGAATTTATGTAAACAAAATTACATTTATGTCGAAAAAATACATTTATGTCGAAAATGTACATTTATGTCGAAAATGCACATTTATATAAAAAATTTACATTTATGTCGAAAATTTACATTTATGTGAAAAGTGTACATTTAAGTCGGAAATGTACACGTATGTCGAAAAAGAACATTTGTCGAAAATGTACATTTATGTCGAAAATGTACATTTATGTCGAAAATTAACATTTATTTGAAAAGTGTACATTAGGGCGTTTCACCAAATGGGTTTTTTGCGATTTTTGCAACTCTTGAAGCGGAATATTAAGGCTTGTGATCTAAAAGAATTTCGAAAAAATTTTTGGATTTTTTGAAGATGGGTATGGGGTCGCTGAAATCGATTTTATCAAAAAAATGAGGTTATGGAGAAAAAATTTTTATATTATTTTTTTCTGGTGCTTTTTGTTCACACAACTAAACAATTCTCTTAGTAAGCATCCGATCCCACGACAAAAAAATTATTGGTGTGAAAAATTATTATATTATGGACCACTTTGATAGTCTTAAAAGTGAAAAATTATTTTTCCTAGATTTCAAACCTCGATAACTTGAAAAGTTTTCAACATTTTTTCAAGATGTAAAATGCGTTGGAAAGGTCTTTAAATTACCTTTCATTCGGTACATTGATTTATTTTTACTTGTTGGAAAAATATAAGAAAAAAAATTTAAGTTTGAGAAATTTTTTTTTTATTAATCAAATTTTATGAAAGTTAAAAGAATTTCATTATGTTTCGTTCTTTGTTAAGTAAAAAAAAACTCTAAAATACATTGCTTTAATAAAAATATCAAAAACTCAATTCATCAATATATTTGTATTCCCATACAAAATCAAAAGATATTAAATAAACAAAATCAACATATTTAATGAACAAATTAAAATTAAAAAGTAAATTTGTATCTAAAATTACAATACATTAACCAATAAATGTGGAACAACTGTGGAAGTATTTTCAAATTGGTTTCTTAAGAGCTTTTTCAATGACATTTTTGTTAACATTAGATATAATTTTTTGATTGTTATCAACTCTAATCAATAAGTTTTGAAAATCATCCTCATTCTTTGTAATTTTTTTGTTATATATTGTAGCCGACGCCACGCCTCTTTCTGATAAATCATTCACAACACATAGTTTTTCTAGCTTTTTCTTTGAAGAAACAAAATCATCATAATTTTCCCATAAAAGTGTATCTTTCGAATAAAAGGAAGTGGGCAACTTTAATTCATCAAAAACCCCTTTTACTGTTTGAGGTTACAAAATTATGCATTATGAATTTTGTTACATTTTAAAAAGGGTCTATTTCAAATATTTTAAAATTCAAATAGTGTGAATTTAAAAATAAAAAATAATTTTTTTTGTCTATTTTTTATTTTTTGCAACATTTCTCACAAGTAAGATATAAACTTGTATATACCAAAATAAAGGTATCTAAATTATCTTTCTAACGCATTTTACATCTTGAAAAAATGTTGAAAACTTTTCAAGTTATCGAGGTTTGAAATCTAGGAAAAATAATTTTTCACTTTTAAGACTATCAAAGTGGTCCATAATATAATAATTTTTCACACCAATAATTTTTTTGTCGTGGGATCGGATGCTTACTAAGAGAATTGTTTAGTTGTATGAACAAAAAGCACCAGAAAAAAATAATATACAAATTTTTTCTCCATAACCTCATTTTTTTGATAAAATCGATTTCAGCGACCCCATACCCATCTTCAAAAAATCCCAAAAAAATTTCGAAATTCTTTTAGATCACAAGCTTTAATATTCCGCTTCAAGAGTTGCATAATTTTTTTAGTGAAACGCCCTAGTGTACATTAATGTCGAAAGTGTACATTTATGCCAAAAATTTACATTTATGTCGAAAATGTATATTTATGTCGAAAAGTTTACATTTATATAATGTAAAACGTGTACATTTATGTAAAAACAAATTACATTAATTTAAAAAAAAATGTTAATTTATGTAAAAAAATATATATTTATGTATAAAATTTACATTTATGTATAAAATACATGTCAAAAATTTACATTTGCATAAAAAAATTACATTTATTTTATAAAAATGTACATTTATTTTAAAAAAAATTTACATTCAAAAAAAATAAAATTACATTTATTTTAAAAAATTTACATTTATGAAAAAAAATAAACTTAAAAAAAAATTTTAATTTCCCTTTGCACCCCATGAATGAGGTATGGGATAGCTTCTCGCGAAAATTTTATTTATTTTTTTTCTTTTAAGATGACTGGAGCCAGGTTTGAACCTGCGATCTCCCGCATGGTAGTCGCGTGTTCTAACCACTATGCCACGACCGGTCCCAAAAAAATAAACATTTATGTATAAAATTTACTTTTAGGTAAAAAAAAATTACATTCATGTTTAAAAAAATGTACATCTGTGTAAAAAATGTACACTTATGATAAAAAATTTACATTTATGTAAAAAAAAATTACATTTATGTATAAAATTTACATTGATGTAAAGAATTAACATTGATGTAAAAAAAATACCATTAATGTAAAAAATTTATATTATTTACATTTACACTTGTGAAAAAAAATCAGAAATATACATAAATTGTACAGAAATGTACATAAATTGTACAAAAATGTACATAAATTGTACAAAAATGTACATAAATTATAAAGAAATGGACATAAATTGTACAAAAAAAGTACTCAACTGATGCAGAAATGTACACACATAAATTATACAGGAATGGACATAAATTGTACAGAAATGTACATAAATTGTACAGAAATGTAAATGTACATAAATTAAACAGAAATATACATAAATTGTTCAGAAATGTGCATAAATTGTACATAAATTCTACAAAAATGTCCTCAAATGATACAGAAATGTACACAAATTATACTGAAATGGGCATAAATTGTACAGAAATGTACATAATTTGAATAGAAATATACATACATTCTATAAAAATTTACGTATATTGTACAAAAATGTAAATAAATTAAACACAAATGTATACAAAAATAAACAAATGGCCATGATTTGTACATAAATATACATCCATAGTAAAGAAATTTTACAAGCGCACATAAATTTTACACAAATAATCATAAATTGTTAACAAATGTACATAAATTGTACACAAATCAGTTTATCAGTTGTACAGAAATGTACATAAATTGTAGACAAATGTGGATAAATTGTTTACAAATGTACACAAATAAAAATTTACTTTTCTGTTAAATTTCTTTTTCTGCGAAATATTTACTCTTTTTGGATTTTTATGGATTTGTTTCTTTCAGAACTGTACATTTCTTTTAAAACGTTCAAACGAAATCGCATTAGTTTTACCTATTTAAAAAAATTAGTGAAAGAAACTTTTACATAATCCCCAATTTCTTTACCCAACCAAAAAATTTTATTAACATTTTTACTTTCGACCCTTCGATTCGATAGTTTCTGTTGTTTTCGTTTCGTTAAATTCATTATAAATTCGTATTCGTGTGTGTGTGCTCACATTAAATGCCACCATTAAAGTCATTTCCTTTTGTGTAGCCCTGACCTTTGCACTATTCTTAATATTATTACGCAAATGAAATGTCGAATACCCATTTGCTACATATTGTAAAGTTTTATGTAGTAAATAGGATATAAACTTAGTTTTATGACAATTTCTGATATTTCCTGTCATAGGCAAAATAAACTTGAGTCCTTGCATTATTTCATGATATTATGAGTTGAGAGCTTAGGGTGGTGGTTGGGTGACATTACAAGCTCACAAAGGTTATTACGACAACGGAGCACTTGTGCCGCCAACACAACACAACACAACATTTGCCCCAACACTTTCGCTGAGTGGTGCGAGTGCACAATATAGCGATATGTTATGATGGCACAAGGAGGCAGACCAAGTATGTAAAGGTTACACAACACTCCTTAATTTCTTGGGTTTCATTAATAATTTTCTATTTTTCTTCGTTGCTTTAACAGAAAACTGCCAATTCCAAGGCGTTGAAGAAGCTAAAGACAAAAAAAGGTCATAGGTTGTATACTTTTCTATTCGTCAACGAGATATTTCCAGAATCTTTTTGAAAGGACGTAGGTTTTTTTTTTTTTGTTTTTTGCTGTTGTTAGTCCTCCTTTAGCCCACATTGTCTCCCCTCCCCATAGAAATGAATAAGAAAATAATTATTTATATTGACGGCTGAGATGTCATCTGCACAAGTTAATTGAAATATTACCCAAAGAAATGTCACAGATTTTTGCTTTAGAATTTGTCACACACACAAAAAAAACCTAAACATAGGAAAAGTTTTCTAATTAAAATGTTTGTTGACAATATTCCTACTGGGGGGGGTCGGGGGTGCAGAAGGCATTAGGCAACATAGACAATTTTGTTAACTAAATGGCAACGCTTACATGATAAGCGAGAATGGAAAACTTTATTAAATAAATACATTTTTATAAAACAATTTGTTTTATATAAATAAAATTCATTCACACCACTCTAACTGCCCCAAAAGTGCCCCTAGAAGAGTCAAATGTATGCACGATCCCTAATACTATCGCAACCCCAACCGTTTCTTAGAATATATCTACCATCTATCTTCAAACCTTAAGGTGGTGTCCACAATTTTTTTTTTTTTAAATTTAGTACATTTTTTATATGACGTCAGCTGTTGCTCCCATTGTGCCTATTGAAGGGTGAGAAGTATGACCGACCACTTACAATTTTGTTGTTGGCTTCGATAATGTGAAAAGAAGTACCTTGACATCGAAACAAGTGAATCAAGATCCCACGGACAACGATTTGAGCCATTTGAGGCGTTAAAAAAGTATTGAAGGTCGGTCATAGATTTGACTCCTTTAAGAGCTCTTAGGAGCAGTTAGAGCGGTGAAAGCAAATTTTATAACATATTTAATTCTTATGGGGCAAAGGAATGTTCGGGGCAAAGGAATTCCAAGGGGCACGATGCTGGACGACAGCAGGTTTCATAAAAAAAAATTTAAAAAAAATTGTATAGGCACCATCATAAGGGTTGCATGGGTGCCCCCTTGGGGGTAGGTATGTTCGGAAAAAAAAATTAGGAGAGAAAAATAAGTGGGAGTCGGTCATGCATACATTTTACCCCTCTAGGGGTGAATGCAGGTCAATTGCGGTTCTATTAAAAATGTAAAAAAAAGAAAGAAAAAACAACTTATCGAAAAATGCCTCCATAAATATTTGGGAAATATTTCGTTTATTTCAGTTAAAATTTTTTTTCTTGAGTTTGGTTCATTTTGCTTTTGAAAAAAATTGCAATTTTTTTACCATGGGCCCCGCCACCGTTTTGACAATCATGATGCCACGCTCTCCCAAATACGCCTTAAAATGGTGACCATTTCACCAAACTTGATGCTACGCTCCCCTATATTCACATGAAAATGGTGCCGGGGACCTTGCGACCCCTCATTTTTATAGAGAAATATTTTTTGGGGGTATTTTTAATAAATAGTTTTTTGGGATTTTTCCAAATTGTTGGGGAAATTTTCGTGCCTGCATATTGCGTCATTTGTAATTTTTTCCGATCATTTCTTTTTTTTGGTGTTTTTCTCTAATTGGTTCATATTCAAAATGACCTTAATTGGCAGGGATGAAAAATGCCTTAATTTTTTTTTGGAATTTTTTCCGCCCTTTGGCAAAGTTGAAAAATATGGTGCGCAAGTCCAAAAAAAAATAAAACTTATTAATCCATATTTCTGTTAAAATCTGAAAAAAATTTTTGCTTTTAAAAACTTGAGCGCTGTTTTTCGTTGTATATTTTTCATATTTTTTGGGGACGGTTTCATTGTTGGAGAAATTTTTTGCCTGAGTAATTTTGTATATTTTCGCCAAATTTTACTTTTGCATTGCCGGCTCTATGGCAGTTAATGGTTTGTTGTGGATTTTTCCTCTTTCGACTCCAGGTCAGTTGCGGTTCTATTCAAAATACCCTTAAATGCCCCAAAGAAAAAAAAAGAACGAATAACACCCTAATAAATTTTATACAAAATTTCCCATTCAATTTCAAATGAAAAATTCTCCATAAATTCAGGGATCAAATTTACTCAAATTTGTAGGGATGAAAAAAATTTTTTTTTGGGAGAATTGGAATTTTTTGTTCCTTAGGAAGGGAGCCCAAAAAAATAACACTTATTTATGCATATTTCTGTAAATTTTTTGGTGTTTTTCCTTAGTTTGGGGGGAATGTTTCTTAGGGCATTTTTCATGTTATTAAGGGTATTTTTCCTAAGTGAGTCATTTTTTTTCGCCAAAATTTGCTTTTGCGGCTCTATGGAACATGAAAGAGAAAAAAAACGAAAAATGTTCCAAAACAATTTTACCAAATTTTCCGTACAATTCATATAAAAAAATCCAAAAAAAATTCAGAGGAATTTTTTGTAAATTTCAGTTAAAATTACGTTTGAAAAATTACCCAAATTTAAAGGGATAAAAAAATTTATTTTTGTTTTTTATTTGTTTTTAATTTGTTTTTAATTTTTTTTATTTATACAAAATTTTCCCCACAATTCATATAAAAAATTCAGGGGAATTTTTCATAAATTTCAGTTAAAATTTGTATGAAAAATTACCCAAATTTGCAGGGATGAAAAATATCCCATTTTTTATTTTTTTTTTTAATATTTTTTTTAAATGTTTTATTTTAATATTTTGTTTTTAATATTTTTTAAATTTTTTTCATTTTATTTAATTTTAAACAAAAAAAAAAAAGCTGCGAAGAAAAGTAAAATAAATAAAAATTTTGGTGTTTTTCCATAGTTTTGGGGGAATGTTTCTTTGGGACATTTTTCATGTTATTTAGGAGATTTTTCCTAAGTGAGTAATTTTTTATATTTTTCGCCAAATTTTGCTTTTGCGGCTCTATGGAAAATGAAAGAGAAAAAAACGAACAATGTTCCAAAACAATTCTACAAAATTTTCCCTACAATTCACATAACAAATTCCCTATACATTCAGGGGAATTTTTCGTAAATTTCAGTTAAAATTACGTATGAAAAATTACCCAAATTTAAAAAGATAAAAAAATTTCCCAATTTTTAAAAAAAAAATTTATTTTTGTTTTTTATTTGTTTTTAATTTTTTTTTTTCATTTATACAAAATTTTCCCCACAATTCATATAAAAAATTCAGGGGAATTTTTCATAAATTTCAGTTAAAATTTGTATGAAAAATTACCCAAATTTGCAGGGATGAAAAATACCCCTTTTTTTATTTTTTTTTAAATATTTTTTTTTTTTCATTTTATTTAAATTTTTTTTTAAAAAAAGCCCCGAAAGGTAAGTTAAATAAATAAAAATTTTGGTGTTTTTCCACATTTTTGGGGGAATGTTTCGGTGGGGAGTTTTTCAAAAGTTATTTTGGAGATTTTTCCTGAGTGAGTAATTTTTTTATATTTTTCGGCAAATTTTGCTTTTGTGGCTCTATGGAAAATGAAAGAGATAAAAACGAATAATGTTCCAAAAAATTTAAAAAATTTTCCCTACAATTCATATAAAAAATTCCCTATAAATTCAGGGGAATTTTCGTAAATTTCAGTTAAAACTTACTTACTTTTCCTTTACACCCCATGAATGAGGTATGGAATAGCTTCTAGCGTGGTTGTGAACTAACACGCTTTCTATTTTTGGATTCACAACTAACGGCATCTACTTGTTTATCGACGAATGCAAACGTCACTGTTTGAGAAGCTCTTACTAGACACGCCGATTGACTCGACACTAATACTGCGAAGTTGCTGTCGACAACATATGAGGGGAGCCGACAATGAAAGAAAAATTTATTTTTTTTCTTTTAAGATGACTGGAGCCATGAGTTGGACCTGTGATCTCCCGCATGGTAGTCGCGTGTTCTAACCACTATGCCACTATGCAACTACCCAAATTTGCAGGGATAAAAAATTTCCCAATTTTTTTAATTTTGTTTTTTATTTGTTTTATTTTTTTTCAAATTTTCTTAATTTTATTAAAAAAAATTTTTTTTAATAAAATTAATTTTTTTTTTTTTAATTTTATTTAAATTATTTTTTAACTTCATTTAAATTTTTTTTTTTAATTATTTTAAAATTTTTTTTTTTATTTTTAATTTCATTCAAATTTTTTTTTAATTTTATTTAATTTTTTTTTTTTAATTTTATTACAAATTTTTTTTTAGTTTTATTTAAATTTTTTTTTTTAATTTTATTTAAATTTTTCTTTTAATTTTATTTAAATTTTTTTTTTTAAATTTATTTAAATTTTTTTTTAATTTTATTAATTTTTTTTTTAATTTTATTTCAAAAAAGAGATTAACGCCACAATAAATTATATACAAAATTTTCCATACAATTTCAAATGAAAAATTTCCCATAAATTCAGGGGCATTTTTGGTTAATTTCAGTTAAAATTAATCTCAGTGTAATACAATTTTCGAGATATGAATTTTTTTTTTTGCTGAATTTAAATTTTTTTTTTGGGGGCTTAGAAATATGATCAGAAAATCGGGCGAAAGCCCAAAATATAACACTTATTTACTATTATTTCTGTTAATTCTTTGGTGTTTTTCAATATTTTTGGGGGAATTTTCGGTGGGGCGTTTTACATAAGTTATTAAGGGGTTTTTTTTAAATATTTTTTTATTTTTTTTTTAAAATATTTTTATATTTTTTTTAAATATTTTTATTTTTTTTAAATATTTTTATTTTTTTTAATGTTTCTATTTTTTCTTTATTTTTTTTTTAATTTTTTTATATATTTTTTTTTAATTTCTTTTTTTTGCTTTATTCAATTTATTTCAGATTTTTTTTTTCATTTCTTTTTTTTTTGCTTTATTTAATTTATTTTTTTAAATTTTTTTTAAATTTTTTTTTTAAATTTTTTTTTAAAAAATGCCCCAAAAAAATAATAATAACGCCCTTATTAACTTTATACAAAATTTTCCTTACAATTTTAAATGACAAAAATTTCCCATAAGGAGAATTTTCCAATAAGGAGAATTTTCCCATAAGGAGAATTTTTCGTTAATTTCAGATAAAAAGATTTTCGATGGATGAAAAAAAATTTTTGGGAGAATTTAATTATTTTTTGTGTTTAGAAAAATATTTTTTTGTAAATATCTTTTAAAAAAAATTTTTTTGTATTATTTTTATAATATTTTTATTTTTTATAATTTTTTTTTAAATATTTTTATTTATTTTTTTTAATTTTTATTTTATTTTTTTAATGTTTTTATTTTTATTTTATTTTTTTTAATATTTTTATTTTATTTTTGTTTAAATTTTTATTTTTTATTGTTTTTTTTTTGTGGTATTTTTTTATAAATTAAGGAAAAAATAAATAAAATATTTTGTTCTTTTTTCTTTTATTTTGTTGGGGTATTTTTCATATTTTTGGGGTAATGTTTCATTGGGGTATTTTTTACAAAAATATTTAGGGCATTTTTTGTAAAGCCCGCAGTATAGGTTTTATTAAGGATTTTTTTTATCCCTTCCTCACCTGCTTAGACCACGATGTACAGCCATTTGCCACCACACAACCTTCCCCATTTTTTGTCTCATGAATTATTTTACCCAATCTCCCAAAATTAGGGGGTAAGCCATATGCAAATTTTGTTATACAACAACATATAACTATACAACACTATCCCACCCCCAATATATACAAATTGTACACCAATTCTACACAATTATACCTAAATTGTACAAATATATACTTAAATTTTAATTTGAAGGAAAATTTGGGTGTTTATCTGAAATGAATATAAAAATATCGGAAAACGACGAACTGTGTCCCAAAATGAGTTTCGCAAGAAAACTAAACAATTTTCCATTTCGTGTTCATTAAGCTACATATCTGTCATATAAGCTTTACTGTTTCAAAAATTCCTTATATGGTACATTTCGTCATATTTTAGTCTTATCGAAAAAAAATTTCAATAATGCATTTTACACAAGTGTAACTGTAATTTGTGTTAATACCCAACTGTTGCAAAATACCTGTTTTCCCTGTTTGAACAAGCTTAATATGTAACTTGGTGGTCTCTCTCTCTCTCTCTTTGCCACTCTGTCTGTCTGATGCTTAATTGTCACACGTACGTACCTGTAATGAGATGAAAAGAGAATACAAAATAAATAATTAATTTAGCTGTTAAACATTTATTTAAGACATAACAAAACACACGACAATTTAAGCGATTAACAAGGCAACTGAAAACACAAATACGAACAATAAATAACCAAAAAGGCAATAACCCAGCACAAGTCGTGCGATGGGGTTTTTTACCCCACCCCATGACCGGCACTTGATTAACTCACTGTCTGACGGACGGGTGCACTTATTTGCAGAGTGTATGTGTGTGTACATTGATTAACCCCCCCCCCCCTTTTTTTTTGCCAACCCAGCCCACCCCTTTCTTGCCATCTATCCAAGAGAGGGAGAGCGAGCGAAATAAATCGCTGCTGTCGTAGCTCATTTCGCCGTTCAATTCGATGCAAAAGCTCACACGGCTGCCTCTGATTATAATCACATTTAACAAATTAAATGTAATTTAAAACTTAATTAAGCTGATAAAAACAAACAGTCCCCTCAACAGAAAAGCTGAACCTAACCAGAAAAAAAAACAACAAGAAACAAAAAGTATATGACTACATTAACAACAACATGTGTGACATACGAGTTAACCAACGAGCGCTCGTACACTCAGGAGGGTGAACATATCTTAGCGACCAAAACAATAAAATCTCATAGTGTACAACAAAGTTGCCTCTTTAGAAAACACTAAGCAAACACTCGGGGCGAAAGCAAGAGATGATTTATCTGAGATAAGGTAAAAAAAAAACGGCAAAAAAAAAACTGAACTATAAGGCAACTATAGACAAATAGTTAAAAAGTTCTTTATAGTTTAAAGACTTTGCAAATAGTTTGTGAATTTTGTAAGTGAAAAGTTAACTATTAACCTTAGTCATAGTTTTAAAAGTAAATTTCTTCACACTAAAACATAAAACCACAACTTTAAGGCAGGACCAAAGAAAGATGTTAATTTTTGTTTATATACCAGCGGAAATGTACCAAACAATGTTTTTTTTTATTTTTTATTACACAATTTCTTCACGGTATTAATTCGAGAAAGAGGGTATGACTTTAAAATTAACCTTAACTTAGTGTACGCTTACATAAGTAGGAACAAACTTTTTACTCTCATTGATGTACAAATGAATATTCTTCAAAAAAAAAGGGGACTGAAAGTTTTAGGCACTTTTACTAAAGGATTCAGAGGGTATATTATTTAGAAGAGAACAACTTTTATTTAAAATAATACAAATATAAATTTTTCGCAATATTTTTTTTATTTATAACTAGAAGAGACTAATTTAAAACTGGCAAGCTTTAACCGGTATCAAACCACTTGCCGTGCAAGGATTTAAGGATGCAGAATCCGCCTGAATTGCTAGGGGATATTTACCTTGAAAGTACAATGTACCAAAATAAAACATAATTTTTTAAAGTTGTACAAAATTTGAATAATTCAGTACACTTATGTACAATTTGAGCACATACAGATCTCGTAAATTTACATTAATGTACATTTTTGTAGACTAATGTACATTTGGGTTATTTTATTTTGTTGCGAATTTATAAAATGTACATACATTAACATAAATCCTCTCTGTGCAAGAAATCTACATTAATGTACAATAATTGTACATAAATTAAAAAAATTTACAAATTGCACATAAATGTACACCATTGGGCAAAAATTTGTCATTAATGTACAAAAATTATCATAAATGTACAAAAATTCTACACAAAGTATAAAAACTGTACAGAAATATTAAATTTTTTTCTAAAATTTTACATAAATGCATACCAATTGTGCATAAGTTGTACACAAAATGGTGAAAAAAAAGTACACAAATTGTACAAAAATGTAAAAAATAGTACAAAAATGTAAAAAACAGTACAAAAATGTCAAAAATAGTTCAAAAATGTAAAAAACATAACAAAAATGTAAAAACAGTACAAAAATGTCAAAAATAGCACAAAAATGTACAAAATAGTACAAAAATGTTCAAAATAATACAAAAATTTAAAAAATAAAAAATGTAAAAAAAAATAGTAAAAAAATTAAAAAAAATTGTCCATAAATGTTAAAAAGTTGTACACAAAGTATACAAAATGGTAAAGAAAGTACATAATTTTTATATAAATGTAATCATTTGTACCAATATGTTCAAAAATTAACAAAAATTGTGCATTAATCTTTACAAATTGTAGATAAATATATACAAATTGTACATGACTATACAAACGTTGTACATAAATGTACAAAATTTTACACAAAGTACACAAAATGGTTCACAAGGTATACAAATTTTACATAAATGTAAAAAAATTGTACAAAAATTTATAAAAACTGTACAAAAACTTGTACAATAAATAGTACATTTGTAAAAAACAAAAACATTGCACAAGTGTACAAAAAATTGTACACTAATTGCCACAACTTGTACATCAATGTATACAAATTGTACACAAAGTACACAAAATGGTACACAAGCTACAAACATTTTACGAAAATGTAAAAAAATTTCACAAAATTTATAAAAAATGTACAAAAACTTTTAAAATAAAAATACATTTGTACAAAAATTTTTTTTTGAAAATTTTACACTAGTACAAAAAATTTTACACTCGTACCAAAAACTGTACACTTTTACAAAAAAATTTACAATTGTACAAAAAACTGTACACTTATACAAAAATTTGTACACCTGTACAAAAAACTGTACACTAGTGCAAAAATTTTACACCAGCATAATTTTATTGTGTACACTCGTACATAAAAATACAACAAATTTTACACAAAAGTAAAAAAAATTTAAACATATGTAAAAAAAATTTACATAAAATACAAAAAATTTACATAAAAATACAAACATTTTTCATAAAATTAAAAAAAATTATATAAATCACAGAAATGTACACTTGTACAAAGAATTGTACACTTGTCCTTGTACAAAAAATTTACTATTGCACAAAAAATTGTACAGTTGAAAAAAAAATTGTACAAAAATTTTACACTTGTACAAAAAATTGTACACATACATAAAATTTTACACAAATGTACAACAATTGTACATAAAAATTGAAGAAAATGTTTATAAAAATTATCCATAAATGTACAAAACTTATACATAGATGTACAAAAATTTTACATTAATGTACTCTTGTACAAAGAATTGTACATATACAAAAAGTTGTACACTTGTACAAAAAATTATACACTTGTATAAGAAATTGTACACTTGTACAAAAAATTGTATACATCTGTACCAAAAACTGTACACTTGTACAAAAATTATTACACTTCTTCAAAAAATGTTATACATGTACAAAAAATTGTACACTTGTACTATGAATTGTACACATATATATAAAAATGTACACTTGTAAAAAAAATTATATTTTTACAAAAAATGTTACACTTGTACAAAAAATTGTACACTGGTAATAAAAATTTTACACTTGTAAAAAAAGTGTACTCCTGTACAAAAAATTTTACAATTGTAAAAAAATGGAAACTTGTAAAAAAGGGTACACCTGTATAAAAAATTGTACACTTGTACAAAAAATTCTACAGTTGTACACTTGTACAAAAGATTGTACAGTTGTACATAAAAACTTAACATTTTTAACACTTTTAACACTTTCACAACAAATTGTATATTATACAAAAATTTTTATAAATAGACAAAAAATTGTCCACTTGTAAAAAAAATATTACAGAACATTGTACACAAATGAAGAAAAAATTTACCCAAATATATAAATGGTGGTTAAATTTTAAGAGCCGATGTTGATTTTGAACAAAACACAAATTATTTAGAAAATTATTGTCATTTCTTTTTATTATGAAAATATTGGTATGGTTCAATTATATATGGAACAAAATATAAAAAAAAATCGCCACTGCGACCTCGGCGGCACACCTCCATCCGATGGTTCAAATTTTCGTTGACGCTGAGGCATAATTGAGGTTTTATGCCGTTTATGTGCCGAATTATCTCATCCTTTAGCTCTTGAATTGTTGCTGGCTTATCGACGTACACATTTGCTTTCAACTAACCCCAAAGAAAGAAGTCCAACGGTGTCAAATCAAATGATCTTGTCGGCCAATTGACATCACCACCACGTGACATAACACAGCCATTGAATTTGTCGACCAAAATAGCCATTGTTTCGTTAGCTGTGTGGCAAGTGGCACTGTCCTGTTGAAACCACATATCGTCCACATCCATATTTTCCAATTCGGGCCATAAAAAAGTTCGTTATCATCTCACGATAGCGAACACCATTCACAGTAACCGCCTGACCGGCCTCATTTTGGAAAAAATACGACCCGATGATGCCGCCAGCCCATAAACCGCACGAAACAGTCACTCTTTGTGGGTGCATTGGATTATCATTCGCTCAAATGTGGCAATTCTGCTTATTGACGAATCCACTGAGGTGAAAATGTGCTCTCATCACTGAAGATGATTTTCTTTGAAAATTTATCATCCACTGTTGCCATTTCTTGCCACCATTCTTACCATTGACGAAGACGTTTGAAATGGTTACCAGGCTTTAGTTCTTGAGTCAATTGCATCTTATTTTTAGATTCACAACTAACGGCACCTACTTGTTTATCGACGAATGCGAACGTCACTCTTTGAAAAGCTTTTTACTAGACATGTCGATTGACTCGACACTTATACTGTGAAGTTGCTGTCGACAAAATTCTAGGGGAGCCGACAATGAAAGAAATTTTTTATAAGATGACTGGAGCCACGAGTTGAACCTGTGATCTCCCGCATGGTAGTCGCGAGTTCTAACCATCATGCCAAGGAGGGTCCCTTACCAGTGCGAAAATAGCATCAACGAAGACCACACATCACACGATTCACACAAACTCTTAAGATGTTCATACTTAATTGGTGAATTAATACGCATAAATTGTTGAACAAATCCCTATTATAACTTTATTTAAGAAAAATTGAGTACAAATCACAAAAAAGTTTTTTAAATATTTTTTAATTTTTTAAATTTTTATCAATAAATAAAAACTAAAGTTCTAAGTACAAACTCCTGAACCAAAACCATTGTGCTTCACTTCTCATATTTAGACCTAACACATTTTGTCTGCAATACGATTACTATTTACAAAAAAAACTTGGTTTATTTTTTCCTACAACAACAATTTTGTATTAAATAGAAAAGTGACATTTTCAATACCGCAAAACAATCAAATTATTCGAAATAGTTATTAATTATAAATTATATGATGATTGCTTGTCATTGTTAAAGACGACGTCATTAATGTCAATTATAATCATTATTGCTGCTGCTGCTGTTGTTAATGTTAAAGTGCACTATTCAATTTTTACTGTACAACTTTTGTTGTACAGTAACCCTCTCTTTTCCTCCCTTTCTGACTTCTTCTCAACGTTTTTATGCCCCTCCTCTTTAGTCAGTCCTTGATCCCCATATTCGCTTAGTTGTTTACAACTTTATTAGTGAGCAGCTTTGTCGATTTGAAAACATCATAAAATGCTTTAGGGGTTTTGTGTTCTCACTTGCATTAATTTCTGTTGCTGTCGTGTTGGCCTCAGCGACTGCTGCTGCTGTTGCTCTAGCCGGTATAGGGCTTTCTCTTTTGCTTTGTCGGTTTAATTGCCATTTAATCCTAGTTGTATTGACGTCAGAGAGCGCTTTGGGTTTGGTTGGTTGCTTCTTTATTTATTTGCTTTTTGCTGTAATTTGCAACTAATTTTTATTTCTTATTCACGGCGATAATGAATAATTAATTAAAGGTGTTGTAAAACTAAACTGTTGTTGTTTTTGGCTTATTCACACCTTAGTGTTATAATGACTAGAGAGAGGGAGAAAGAGAGAGAGAGAGAGTGCTAGTATGGGTTTAGAACTGTGAGATACCGAACTGTTTGTGCCAAGGACTTATTTTAATTTCTAGTTTAGTGTAAGGTTGAGTTTCTCGTACCATGTTAGCCCTCTGTTATGGCAAAAATATCTTTATTTAGGTCAATAATAAAAACGAATACTATTTATAGCCTTGATACATATGTACTGTCAAAGGATTCGTTTGCCAGCTTATGGGAGTATACGTGACAGGCCTATATTTGGTTGTTACAAAGTAATAGTAGGTTGACTAGTCTAGTGGGTAAAATGGTTTGGTATTATTACTACATTATCGGCTATTTTGGTGTAACAATAATACTTTTCAAAAGCACTTTAAGCGGGAGAGCAAATGTAAGCTCACAACAACAATATGTTAATATAAAAAAAAACTTAATTTCCCTTTAAACCCCATTAATGAGGTATGGAATTGCTTCTCGCGTTGTTGTGAATTAACACGCTTTCTATTTTTAGACTCACAACTAACGGCACCTACTTGTTTATTGACGAATGCGAACGTCACTGCTTGAGAAGCTTTTACTAGACATGCCATTTACACTGCGACGCTGCTGTCGACAACATCGAGAGGGCCGGCAATGAAAGAAAAAATAATTTTTTACATATCTGGAGCCAGGAGTTAATTCGGGATCACCCGCATGGTAGTCGCGTGTTCTAGCCACTATGTAAATTTTTGCGAGAAAGGATATCGAGCGATACTGGGATAGAGGTGAGGCCCGAAAATTTTACCATAAAGTAAGAGCAAATGAATACGGTAATGGCCTCCCTCCACCTGTAAGGACAATGATGGAAATCTGGTCACGGATACGCAGAGTGTGCTGCACATATGGAGAGAACACTTCCAGCAACTGCTGGTTCCAGAAGGCAGCGCAAGTGAAGTTATCACGCCAAATGTCGACGACGGCTTAGATTGCCCACCACCAAGTCAAGCCGAGGTAAGAAGAGCAATATCGCGGCTGAAAAACAACAAAGCAGCCGGTGCCGACGGTCTGCCCGCAGAGCTCTTCAAGTCCGTTGGCGAGAAGCTGATAAAGAGCATGCACCAGCTCCTGCGCACGGTTTGGCTTAAAGAGTGCATGCCCGACGATTGGAATATAAGCGTATTATGTCCTGTGCTGAAAAAAGGTGATCCAAGTGTGTGCTCAAACTACCGCGGGATCAGCCTTTTACCCATCTCATATAAGGTACAGTCGAGTGTGCTATGTGAAAGACTAAAGCCAGTGTTATCCAACCTGATCGGGCCTTATCAGTGTGGCTTTAGACCTGGAGATTCAACAACTGACCAGATTTTCACACTTCGGCATATCCTGGAAAAGACACAAGAGAAACAGATCGACACGTACCATCTTTTCGTTGACTATAAAGCTGCCTTCGACAGCCCGATACGGCAGAAATTACTTGAAGCCATGGCTGAGTTTGGTATTCCAGCGAAGCTGATACGTCTTTGCGGAATGGCGCTGACTGACACGAAGTCTTCAGTGAAGATTGGCAAGGACCTGACGGAGGCATTCTATACCAGACGAGGCCTAAAACAAGGCAACGGCCTATCGTGCGATCTCTTCAACATTGTGATAGAGATGATAATGAGAAAAGCTGCAGTAAACACGAGTGGCACTATATTCAACAAAAGCCACATGCTACTCGCATACGCTGATGACGTAGACATCATCGGGCGAAAACTGCGGGATGTGACTGCAGCCTTCTCAGGTATACAGAAGGAATCAGCGAAAATGGGTCTTACGATGAACGAGGACAAAACGAAGTTATTAGTTTCAACGAACAAAGAATCTACTCGTTTGGGAAACTGCGTGAACGTTGACAACTATAATTTCGAGGTGGTAGATAATTTTATCTTCCCAGGCTACGCCATCAACAAAGAAAATAATGTCAGCCTAGAAATCCGGATAAGAATCCTGATTGCAAATAAATGCTACTACGGACTAATCAAGCGATTCAATGACAGAGCCCTCTCTCGACGAACAAAACTCCAGCTATACCAGATACTGGTTCTTCCTCCTGTCTTAATGTACGGCTCAGAATCCTGGGTTATGACACAAGAGGATGATTCGGTTCTGGCGGTATTCGAGAGAAAAATACTCCGTCAAATATATAGGCCCATCATCGTTAACGGAGAGTATCGGCGACGTATGAATAATATGCTGTACGAGCTGCACACTGACATTAACGTGGTCAAACGCATTAAGGTGCAGCGGTTGCGTTGGCTAGGTCATGTTGTACGCATGGACGAAAATGCTGTAGCTCGAAAAGTCTTCGACAATGAACTCGATGGACGGCGCAGAAGAGGACGACCAAAACTCCGTTAGAAATACCAGGTTACTGAGAACCTTACAGAACTCGGTGTGACTAAATGGAGAAGAAGCGCAGAAGATCGAGGCGTTTATAATATTTTTCTACGTGCGGTATTTAATCCACTGGGATTGCAAAGAAGTACCAGCTAAGAAAAAGAAGAAAGAATTTAGATTATTGCATAACCTTTAAATGTCGAAATCTATCGCCTACCAGTTAAAATTGTATCGCAATGAATACAAAACACACACACAGGTGGACACAGGTTTACTAAGTCCAAGTAAAGATCATTCAAATAACGAGCATACATTTAACGAATGCTAAAAAATCGTCTGCTTTCCCTACAGTAGACACATAATAAACAACTGAGCTAGATGAGAGATTCACTCATCAAAGGTAAACACCCTACAAAATACACCTAATTTGCAAATCTGGCTTTCAGCAAAAGTGTGTAACATTTTTCTAAAATTATCAAACAAAACCCAAAATACCAGCCCTGGCCCCCAGCAATGTCTGTTTTACATGTTTTTTTTTTGCTGTCAGACTAGGTGGAGGACACACTCGCACACACACACTCACACCCATCTCGCACATCACACACTCGTTTGTTCTTGGTCTCTACTGAAATAAATTTTATTTACAAACGAGAAATATTTAAATTGCAACTAAAAATAAACATTACAATTGTTTCAAGATGTCAAATGAGGAGGAAGATCTGCTGCTACCGCCATTACGATGAGCCCAAAGTAGCAGCCAACAACCGATGAATGGTCACAGATTGTTTTGTCGTTACGTTTCAAATAGAAATTCATGATTTTTTATGACAGACACTGTTGCATGCGTGTGTTTGTGATTGTGGTGCTCGTGTGTAGGCCTCCGTCCTCTGGCACGGCCAGACATCAGAGCCAGCAACGATGATAATGATAAAGATTGCTGCCTGTTGTTGATGATTTGAGAGAGTGAGATAGAGAGAGTGAGAGGTTCGTTGTTCGCTTGTAATGTTGCTATTGTAATTTTTGTTTTTTTGGGGTATTTTTATAAATTTCTCAAAAGAAACATATGTTGGTGGCGTTTAAGTACTTTTTTTAGTACACATGTGTACATAAGGATGTAATATGAAATACAAAGCACTTATGTCGTTTATTTATGCAAAGGCATAGAAAAATATTATATATGTATTTATATATATATTATTATGCCAACACATTTACATTGTTGTATGATGCTATCTATGTACTCGGGGTAGGGGTAATTATTTCTATTTGTGTTGGCGTACTTGTTGTAATAAGTATTGGCGTGCGTGTGTGAGTGTAACACTTTTCCGAAAATATAGTCCAACAAATGTCTCTTAAGAGACATTGAAAGAAAATTTATATACGATTGAGTTCTGTGAGATTTTTACGTTCAAATACATTTCCGGTTTAACGTAAATATGAAATATGTCATTTATTGACACTCAATAGCGAGAGTAAATATTTCCACGAAAATCTCTTAAAGCTAGAGGCAAAGAAAAATAAATGCAATTTCTTAGAAATTCTTATGAAAGCTGTAGGCAATATTTAAAATAATATTTGAAGGATGTGATGTGATTATTGTTTTATGTGGCTTTTTTTAAAATTCGCAGAATAAATGAATTACAATAATGGATTAGGGAATGAATCGCACAATAAATTGTTCATAAAAATGGTTTAGATAAATATCTCTATAAATACAATTATTAATGTGCAATACATTGTATAATTTATAATGCTTTAATATATGAGATAAATGGCATGAAGGCACGCGCCATCTATGGTGTATTTATTGTACTGTTTATCAATCAACTCCGAGATATAAGCAAAAGTAGAGTAGCAATTAAAAAAGGGCAGTTCATTTAGTTCTCCATGTGGACGAATGGGTTGACCTAAAATGGCAACAAAAACGGTAAATGGGATTTTGTTGGGGGTCAATTGTACATTAATCATCCACTTGAATCAAAATTCTAGCTGATCCTTTTTTTTTAGATAAAAGCTTTTTTCGTTTTTTGTTCTTTGCCCCATGATTCCGCCATCAAATCATAAAGATAATATATATCTTGTTATATCTCATTGGTACGAAAACCGAAAAAAAATATTTTTTTTTTTAATTCAAAAGTTTAGTTTTTTTATAAAAGCCTATAATTGTATTGAAAACATCAATTTGGACAGAAATGTCTTAAAGCTAAAGTCCATACGCTTCCATTGAGATATAACACGATATATTATCTCTATGATTTATTTTCGGAATCATGGGGCAAAAAACGTCATTTCTAAAAAAAATCAAAAAAAACGGAGATGCAAAACAAAAAATTCTCTTATCTTATAAAAAGGATAAGATAGGATTTTGATTCAAGTGGATTTTTACTGTACAATTGACCCCCAACAAAACCCCATTAATCGTTTTTGTTGCTATTTTAGGTCAACCTATTTATCGTTTAGGCGAGGTGTAAGGAAAATATAAAATTTTTGGGAAAAATTAAAAATAAAAGACTTTCAGTTTTCTTCCGCAAAACTTAATTTAGTGCAAAAAACTTCAGAAGTGTCTTAAAGCTGAAATCCGTACGCTTCCAATGAGATATAACACGATATATACACGATATATAACCTGGCTCCAGTCATCTTAAACGAAAAAAAAATTAATAACATTTTCTTTCATTGTCGGCTCCCCTCGAATGTTGTTGACAGCAACTTCGCAGTATTAAGCGTCGATTCAATCGTCGTGTCTAGTAAGAGCTTCTCAAACAGTGACGTTCGCATTCGTCGATAAACAAGTAGGTGCCGTTAGTGGTGAATCTAAAAATAGAAAGCGTGTTAATTCACAACATCGCGAGAAGCTATCCCATACCTCAATCA
Organism: Muscina levida; assembly: GCA_964034835.1. Taxonomy (NCBI): domain Eukaryota; kingdom Metazoa; phylum Arthropoda; class Insecta; order Diptera; family Muscidae; genus Muscina; species Muscina levida. Next base: position 117,606,692 of record OZ035883.1, on the reverse strand, counting down.
TGGGGTGCAAAGGGTAATTAAGTTTTTATTATCTCTATGATTTGATGGCGGAATCATGGGGCAAAAAACGTCACTTCAAAAAAAAAAGCGCAAAACGGAGTAAAAAAACGAAAAACCTTTTATCTTAAAAAAAGGATCAGCTAGGATTTTGATTCAAGTGGATTTTTAATGTACAATTGACCCCTAACAAAACCCCATTTACCATTTTTGTTGCCATTTTAGGTCAACCCATTTGTCTTTCAGGCGAGGTGTGTGCTGTCGAAATTGAAACATAAACAGTACAATAAATACACCATAGATGGCGCGTGTCTTCATACCGTTTATCTCATATATTAAAACTTTATAGATTATACAATGTATGGTTTTTAGGTCAACCCATTCTTCATTCAGGCGAGGTGAGAGCAACTTCGCATTCGTCGATAAACAAGTAGATGCCGTAATCTGGGTTTGGCAAATTGAAGGATTTTGTATCTTCGAATGAATAGCAACACTTCCGTTTCTACAGTTATGACACCAATTTAGCGAAAAATCGCAGCGCAGATTCTATAAGGTCAGATAGTAATTTAGGTTCTTTGCCGGTAACTTTTATCCGACGGCTGTGCAGCACGTTTTTTCCGTCGTCTTCAGAAGAGTTTTGATGTTGAGATTCCTTAGTAGTGGGGAGAGTACTCCTCCTTGTGGAGTACCACGAACGGCCATCTAAGAAATATATGACACAACCAGACCTTTTAGGAGTTTATCAACTAATGCGATGACTACTGGGTTAATCTTTAGTTGTTCCTTTAAGTCAAATACAGATTCAGCTATGACTTTATGGAAAGTTCCCTCGATTTTCAGAAAGGCTGCGAGTGTATATTCCTTGTAGTAAAGAGATCTTTCTATGTGACTGGTTATCGAATGTAAAGCAGTTTGCGTGGATTTACCCTTCGTATAGGCATCCTGGATCGGCTATGGCATGATAGTAAGAACACGCGACTACCATGTGGGAAATCCCAGGTTCAACTCCTGACTCCAGTCATATAAAAATGAAATTTTTCTTTCATTGCCGGTCCCCCTCGGTGTTGTCGACAGCAACTTCGCAGTACAAGTGTCGAGTCAAACGGCCTGTCTAGTAAAAGCTTCTCAAACAGTGACGTTCGCATTCGTCGATAAACAAGTAGGTGCCGTTTGTTGTGAATCTAAAGTAGAAAGCGTGTTAATTCACAACAATGCAAGAAGCTATTCCATACCTCATTCATTGGGTATAAAGGTAAATTAAGTTTAAGTTAAGTAGGCATGATGAGCCTTGGATGGAGATACCGGTTTTAGAGTTGATCTGATATATACATTACATTATTCTCCCCATTGTATTGAGAAAAAGGAAGAGAGGCTAATTGGACGAAAACCCTTGGCCTTAGTTTGGGATGCCTTACCCCACCTTAGGGATAAATAAAATTTTGTAGGTTATGCATCTCGTTGGAATGTGTGACTGCTTCAGATAGGCTCTGAAAATTGTCAGAAGTCAGGGCGTTAATACTTCGATGTTCTTCTGTATATCCGCGGGAATAGTTTCTTTGGGAAAGAGTGAAAACTTTTGATAGCCCGTTAACTCGATGTTTAGTTATTGGTATACTGGAAATATAAAAAGTACAACTGTCCGAGTTTTCTACAAACTGGTAATCGACTTCCCCACAGCCTGAAAAATGTGCTTCAAACAGTACCTCCAGGATTTCGCGGCTGTTGGGGGGTCCAGTAACCATTTGTTCTCTGCATGTACGATGGTATTGTTGAATTCGAGGATAAAAGCTTACGTTTATAACTAGCTTCCAAAGAGGTTTCTACATTAGTGCAGAATTCTCACCATGACTGCATTATGGCTTTCCTAATCAAGTGCTTGAAGTTGTTAACTTAAGATTTATAAGCGCTCCAATTGCTGTCCCTATGCGTCTTATTGAATAATTTCCTGCATTCCTTGCTTTTACCTGCAATCTCTGCATTTTCCCAGTGTGGCTTAGCTCTGTCCCTCCTTCCTTCCTGCAGAATTGTATCTTTGCTTCAGCTAAGACGTCAGTGAATAACTCAACAGTGAAATCCAGTGTAGACTTATAATCTATAGTAGCCGAACACCTGGGTAACTTTCTCTCCACTACCTTCTTAAAGATCAGGCAGTTTGTTTTCCTTCTAATAATATAACTATCTTCGGAATCCACTTTGAACATAAGGTCAAAGTCGATATGCAGGTGATCAGAAAAGCAACAGTCTTTACGCTACCACGACAGTCGGATCTACGAAATTCCAAAGCGACCCGAAGCGACATCTGCTCCGACCAAGGACTGTCAACCCAGAAACACCTGCAATTCATGGCTGTTGCAACAACAACAACACGCTCTGTAAATTTAAATGAAAAAAACGCAATCACAGTTTTTCTATTATTTGTTTAAAAAAAATTCTTAAATTCTTAAACTTAAATTTCTCTACTGTAAACATCACCAGTCTTAAGAAAGTTCAACAAACAAATAATATCGCATAAAGCGACTACAATCACTTCTAAAAGTCAGCATTGGGCAACAAATATTAACATAACAAAACTGCAACATAAATAAAGTCATATTGCTCTTATCAACCAACCACCATCTCATGCCTACTTTCCTGACATTACAATTTAAATTATTTCCTTTAATTTTTATTTCCATTGCCTCCCCACAAAATTTACGCATCTTAATAATAATGTGTAAATGTGTTTTTGTAATAAATTTTCCAAAAATACCCACAAACAACCACTTTTCTTCGTACGATGTGCGACAAAAAGACAAAATCACCATTATCTCTTAGCACCACCCCCCAAAACCCTGGAACAACCCCATAAATGTTTTTGACACTTGAGGTAAAAGATAAAAAGAATAATAAGATGTCTTTTGATGCTTCTTCCAGGTTTTCCAAATACTTTCAACAATTTGTAATGGAAAATTGTTATATTTAGCCGACGAGACACCAGATGCGTATTGCGTGTGCAGAGAAATGAAATTACTATTGAGAACATTTTTTTAACACCCAACTGAATAAGTGAACACGATCTTTCAACAACATTTATGTTGTTTGAGGGGGAGAAGAGAATGGGTGGTGTCTGTTTGTGTGTGTGTGTGTGTGTTTGTGTGATATATTAAAGGAATTTAGTTTAATATATTGTCAAGTAAGCGGAACTGTCACAGCATGAAAGGCACTTAATAGGATTTTGTTTGTGAGGAAATTGTAGCTGTGGCATTATTTGTTTAGAGCAAATATCAAGGAGTCGACATTTTCTTAAGGAACAATTTGATTTTTTATTTTTTGTGTTGGGATATGATTTAGTAGGAAATGTAGTATTACATTACATTACAAATTAAAAATGTATTGGTTTTTAATTATTAAATTTTCTACCAAAATTCTAAATTCATAAAAAAAATAAAAAATAATAATAAAAAAAACAATAATAAAATATATAGTAAAAATAATAAAAAAAAAATTATTAAAAAAAATTAATAAAAAAAAATTATTAAAAAAAATTAATAAAAAAAATAATAAAAAATAAATAAAAAAATAAATAATAAAAAAATAAATAATAAAAAAAAAATTATAAAAAAAATTATAAAAAAAAAATAAAATATCAAACAATAAAAACGCTTTTCTGATCGTTAGCCGAGTTTGATGTATCATTTGATACACTAACTTAAATTGATAAAAATAATAACTACAATATTTTTTATCCTTATTAAAAAAAATGAAAAAAATAATAATAATTAAAAATAATAATAATTAAAAATAATAATAATAAAAAAATACTAAAAAAACTAATAATAAAAACAATTAATAATAAAAATAAATAATAATAAAAAAAAAAATAAAAATAACAAAAAATTTAAAAACCAATAAAAATTAATTCAAACTTAGAAATGAAACATTCTTAGTTTTTCTTTATTAAAAAAAAATATTATAAAAAAATAATTATAAAAAATAATATAAAATAAAAAAAAAGTTAATAAAAATAAAATAATAAAATTTATTTAAAAAAAAAATAATAATTAAAATAATAATAAATAATAATAAAAATAAATAATAATAATAATAAAAATAAATAATAATAAAAATAAATAAGAATAAAAAAATAATAAAAAAAAAATAAAATAAAAATATGAAAAAATAATAAAAAAAATAGTTAACTGAAACTTACTTAAGACAGAAGTTTTCATAATTTTATAAAAATTTCAATAATTCCCTGAAGTTTACAAAAGATTTTATGACAAAATTATAATAATTAAAAATAATTACAAATATACTAAAATAAAAATAATAGAAAAAATAATAACTATAATGTTATTTATCTTTATAAAAAAAAAAATAAAAAACAATAATAATAAAAAAAATTGATATTGTCATAGTTCGGTTTGAGATCAGTTCTATTGGCAGTTATTTATTATTGAAATTTATTATGTTGACAGCAGGTTAGGCGTATGACGTCATTTCGACATTAACCACAATGTCTCGTCAGCGCCCTTTGCTGTGCCTTCTCCTCTATCATCACAAACCTTAAGGGAAGAAAACATCTCGAAGCTAATGAGAACTTTTCCCAACGGTGCGAAGAAAGCATCCTCGAAGCGCACAACATGCCAACATAATACACACACAAGCACTTGCCTATGCATGTGTCCATGTGTAAAATAAAAAAAATAATAAAAATAAATAACAATAAAAACAATTAATAACAAAAATAAAAAATAATTTAAAAAAAATAATAAAAAGCAAAAGCGAAACATTTTTAGTTTTTCTTTTTAAATTAAAAAAAAAGTACAAAGATATAATAAAAATATAATAATTAATTAAAAAAATAATTATAAAAAAATAAATAACAAATAAAATTAATAAAAATATAATAATTAATTAAAAAAATAATTATAAAAAAATAAATAACAAATAAAATTAATAAAAAATTTTTTTATTTTTAAAGATTTTTGGAAGAAAAATAATAATTAAAAATAATAAAACATATACTAAAAAAAATAATAACTACATTTTTTATCCCTAAAAAAAATACTAAAAAAAATAATAAAAATAAATAATAATAAAAACAATTAATAATAAAAAAAATAAAAAATAATAAAAAGAAGCAAATAAATAAAAAAAAAAATAAATAAAAAAAAAATAAATAAAAAAAAAATAAATAAAAAAAAAATAAATAAAATTTATAAACGAAATATTTTTAGTTTTTCTTTTTAAAAAAAAATATAAAAAATAAATAAATATGAAAATTAATTATAATAATAATAAAAATTCATTAAAAAAATAATAAAAATAAATAATAATAATAAAAAAAAATAATAATAAAAAATAAATAAAAAATAGTTAACTGAAACTTACTTAAGACTGTAGTTTTTATAATTTTATAAAAAAAATCGATAATTCCCTGAAGATGACTAAAGATTTTAGTCAAAATATTCGAAATAAAAATTTAAAGGAATATCAAAAATCTTTCAATAAACAGACCTGGAAGCCGAACAATTACCAAAGATAGATAAGAAAAGGTCAACAATCAATAACAACTATACAAAAGAAATATAGAAAGAAGCAAGTAACAAATAATTTAAAGTACAAAATAATAAAAAAAAAACTTATGAAAGAATAAACAAAAAATAAAAAAAATTAAATAAAACAGAATAGTTTTTCTTCTTAAGTCAAAAAAATTAATAATTTATAAAAATAATAAAAAAAATACTAAAAAAATAATAATAAAAATAAATAATAATAAAAATAAATAATAATAAAAACAATTAATAACAAAAAAATAATAAAAAAAAAATAAAAAATAATAAAAAGAAGCAAATAAATAAAAATTATATAAAACTTATAAACGAAATATTTTTAGTTTTTCTTTTTAAATAAAAAAAAAATTAATAATAATAAAAATTCATTAAACAAATAATAAAAATAAATAATAATAATAATAAAATAAATAAAAAATAGTTAACTGAAACTTACTTAAGACTGTAGTTTTTATAATTTTATAAAAAAATTCAATAATTCCCTGAAGATGACTAAAGATTTTAGTCGAAATATTCGAAATAAAAATTTAAAGGAATATCTAAAATCTTTCAATAAACAGACCTGGAAGCCGAACAATTACCAACGATAGATAAGAAAAGGTTAACAATCAATAACAACTATAAAAAAGAAATATAAAAAGGAAGCAAGTAACAAATAATTTAAAGTAAAAAATAATAAAAAAACAAACTTAAGAAAGAATAAACAAAAAATTAAATAAAACAGAATAGTTTTTCTTCTTAAGTCAAAAAAAAATTAATAATTTATAATAAAAAAATAATCACCCCTATTCCCGTAGTCGTCGTCGTCATCGTCGTCGTTTTCATGTCAACATCACTTCGATTCAACATCGTCGTCACAAGACGACGTCGTTTTGCGTCGACGACGACTACGGGAATAAGACCGAATAATAACAAAATAATATAAAACAAATAAATACCAATAAAAATTAATAGAAACAAAATTTAAATCCATAAAAAAATAATAATAAAAATTCATAAAAAAATAAAAATAATAAGAAAAAATCCATAAAAAAAATAAAAATAACAATTAAAATTCATAAAAAAAATATTTAAAAAAATATTAATAAAAACTTAATAAAACTTAATAACGGAAAATTTTTAGTTTTAAAAATTAAATAGTTTTTATTAAAAAATAAAATAATATAAAAAATTAAAAATTAATAGTAATAAAAAATAAAATAAAAATAATAATAATAATAAAAATTCATAAAAATAAAAATTCATAATAAAAATTAGTTAAAAAAATAATAATAAAAACTTGAAAACGGAAAAATTTTAGTTTTAACATTTAAATAGCGTTTTTATCAAAAAATAAAAATTAATAATATAAATAACAAAAATAATAAAAAAAAAAATAAACAAAAATTATAATAAAAATAATAACACTACTTTAGAAATAATTATTTTTTTCTCTGGTCTTTGGATACCACTGTTTTTTATGATAGAAGAAGGGTTTCCGATTAAGAAAAAAAAATTTATAAAATTTCTTATGGAGCGGACTTTTTTAAAAAAAAATTTGTTTGGGGACCAAAACGAAGTGTATATTTTTGTTGTTTTTTTGGGTTCCGCCACATATTTCGCAATTCCTTCAAAGGCAAAAATTTAAGTATCTATAAAAACTTCATTTCTATATGCCAACTTTCAGAGGCCATTATTTTTTAACCAGTCCACAGATTCTTTTCTGCAATACTTTATTTCTTTGTTGAGGTGTTCGCTTTACTCAGAAGGTTTTAAAAAAAATTGTATTTCGAGTTAAAACGAAAAAAAAAAATTTTTCTTGGTGACTGAAAACGATGTTTTGTTCCAGAACTTGTCTGGAGATGTAATTGGAAATTTTGCCCAGAGTTAATATTTCCTACACACATAATGCTAAAGTGTTTACTCGAGTTCATTTCTCAATGTATTACATATAACTTTTAGAGTCCAGATATTTCCACAACAAATGCTTGAAACAAGTTAAAGTAAATAGTAAAATATATATATACATAATCAGCATATGCAATAGCATATATTTGCAATGTGCATAAACATTACACAATCAAAAGGATATTTGCATTATATACATATGCAACATATTACATACATATGCACATAAATATGTAGTACATAATGAAACAACAAAACAAACACTAGAAAAGGCGTTGTGAAAAACTCTATGTGTGGAAGTAAACATTGTGTAAATGTAAATACAACTCCATTTACGTACTCTTCTCATGTACACTTGAGTACATGTATAATACTACTGCTGCACACACTTTTGAAGCCTATGAATGAGTAATGTGTAAACGTATAAGTGCAATTGCCGGTGGTGTCTATGAATGAGTAGTGGACTGACTGAATGAACATGAAGTCTATAAAGTCCAATATATCTCAACTGATTTAATGCACTTGCTAGTCTGCCACACATTTGTTTGGTTTTTTTTTTTTGCATCCATTGTGTTTTATTATGGGCCGCCCACTTTGCCTTACTTCACCTCAGTCGTTTTTCCTTTGTAGGGCGCTGACTGAAAAGAGATGACTGAGGATGTCTCTATTCGGTTCAGACAGTGTTGACGAACATGTATGATGTAGACATTTAGCAACGTTTCAATGGTTGGCTGATTAGTTGGTTAACTGGATGAATGGCACAATGTTGGTGAAATGCTAAGCTAACAGTTGATGTTCAAAAAACAGCTCTTAAGAAGGAAATTGTTTAAAATTTATTAAAGGCCACTTAATAAATATACAAAAAAAAATGTTATTTGCATAGAAAATATTAATTAATATTTAAAATAATTTTTTATATAAAAAATGTTCATTTAAAAGTTAAAGAATTACATACAATTACATCCGCCAATAAGAATATAAGAATCTAATTTAAGAAAAAACCCTTTGGTATACAAAATTAATTAAAGGAGATACCTTTTTGTACAGAGAAACATTTGACAACAACTTATTACATTTGATGGGACTCTTTATTCAACTAAGTGTCCGATGTAGCCCTCTATAAGACAGAAGGTGGCAGTTTTTTAAATACAATTTACATACGAAAAAGTGTCTTAGAGGATATTTTACATTCAAAATAGGATGACGTTAGAATATTCGACTTGAGGTACAATTTTCATGCGGAAAAGTGTCCGAAGATATATTCGCGACCCAATACCTTAATTTTGGATCATATTTTGAACAACAACTTGCTTAAAGGAACTTAAGGAGCAGAAAATATAACGGATAAAAAAAATTCCTGTTCGAGGAAGAAAAAAATTCAATAATTTTTATATTAAATTCTAAACAAAATTTAATTTTTTAATTGAATTAAAATATTATTATTATTATTTTTTTAAATCAATTTAATAAAACTATTGCGTTCTTAAAAAAGCAAGAAACAAAATATAAATTTAAAAAAAAATTACAAAACAAAATAAATTTAAAAAAAATTACAAAACAAAATAAATTTAAATAATATTGTACAGTGTTGTTTGTGTGAATTAGTCGATCGTATTGATAAGTTATCAATTTGTGTTAGTGTTTCATATGGTACATTAAATTTTGGCTAAACGATCGGATCGTTTAAAAAACCTAAATTTGATGTATCATTTGATACACTAACACAAATAAATAATTTTGTTTTAAAATAACAAAATTTCTATAAAAAAAACCAAAAAAAAAATGTTTATGGTTGTCATTAAAATTAAGTTTATTTAGAAAAATTTTTATTTATTTATTTAATTTTATTAAAAAAAAGTATAACAAAATAAAATATTTTTTTAAAAAAAAAATATTTTTTTAAAAAAAATTATTTTATATTAATATCAAACAATAAATAAACACTTAACGTAAATTAATATAATGTACTGTAAGATCGACTAACAAAACACAAATACACAAAAATTATTTTATTAAAAAAATATTATAAAAAAAATAAATGACCATAAAAATGAATAAAAATACAATAATAACAATCCAGGTCTGTTTATTGAAATATTTTAGATATTGCTTTAAATTTTTCAATTTGTATTTCCAATATTTCGAATAAATTTTTAGTCATCTTCAGGGAATTATTGAATTTTTTTATAAAATTATAAAAACTACTGCCTTGAGTAAGTTTCAGTTAGCTATTTTTTATTTGTTTTATTATTATTTTTATTTATTTTTTTTTATTATTATTTTTTATGAATTTTTATTATGAATTTTTATTATTATTTTATTTTTATCAATTTTTATTGTTATTTATTTCTTTATAATTATTTTTTTTTATTAATTATTATTTTTTACGCCATTTTACTTATTTTATTTAAAAAGAAAAACTAAAAATATTTTGTTTCTAAGTTTTACTTAATTTTTATTTTTTTATATTTATTTTTTCCTAATTTTTTTTATTATTTTTGTTTATTTATTTTTTTTATTGCTTCTTTTTAATTATTTTTTTATTATTATTTTTTTTATTATTTTTTGATTATTTTTTTTATTATTTTTTTTATTATTTTTTTTATTATTTTTTTATTATTATTTTATTATTTTTATTTTAGTATATTCTTTATTATTATTTTTATAACATTTTAAGTCGTCTTCAGGGAATTAATCAACCTTATTAAAAAATTAAATTTTATCCGACAATCCCAATTTATTAAAAAATTTAATTTTAATACAAATCTTCTTAAACTTTAAAATATAATTTAAAAAAAATTCAAAACTATTAAAATGTTTAATTTTGTTTAAAAAAAAAACTAATTTTAATAAAAAAAAATTACAAATTGTGTATCAAGAAAATTTAAATTTATTATAATAAAAATAAATTAAAATAAACATTAATTAAAATAAACATTAATTAAAATAAAAATAATAAATTCTAAATCAATGTTCAATTTAACAGCCCGAATAAAAACAAAAAAACAAAAACATTAATATAAATATTTAAAAAATATATTAAAATATATTAAAAAAAAAAAAAAAAAAATAAATAATAAAATAAAATAATAAAACTACTTAAGAAAAACTTCATTATTTTTTATATATGAATAAAAATATTAAACAAAATGTACAAAAAAAAATCTAGTTTAAATTTTTACTTTATTTTTTTTTTTTTTTTGGTGGTTACTTTATTTATAATTCTTTTTTTTTTGTTATTTTCTTTTAAATGTTTTTTTTTTTTGTTTGTATTATTTAGATACAGTTTTTGGAAAAGAAGGCATTAAAAAATGAATTAGAAAATAATTTGCTATTATTAAAACCATTTTTTTAAATTCATTGTTTTAAACAAAATAAATTTTTCTTAACATAATAAAATATATATTTTTCTTAATCAACTTTTTAAATCAATTTTAAAACATCTGTTTTATAAAAAAACAACAGTTTTTTAAATATTTTTTCTTAAAATTTCTTTTTATAATTTACATTTTTATCAATTTAAAAAAAAACCCACTCACATAAATTTTTAAAGTTTGTTTTATACTTTTGTTTAAACGGTTTGTTTGTTAGTTTTAGTTTTGTTTTATACTTGTAAATAATGTTTCAATATCAATTTTATAAAAATATTTTAATTTTTTTTTTTAAATCAACTTTAAACGAATTTTTTGTCAAAATCATTTATTTGAAAATTTCCACTTGGTTGATTGATTGGTATGCTGGCATCTCCTCCGCAGAGGAAATCACTAAGGTCCATATGGTCCATTAGGTCCATAAGGTCCATATGGACCCATTGTGACAACCGTTGGGCATTTGCGACATTTCCTTAACCTGCACAGTACAACATTTTTCAGCTCATTGATTTGGGACTCAATTCTGAGAACTGCACTTGAAAGTAGCCCCAAAAAGAAGAAGATATGCATCATTCGTTTTATTAAGTTACATGCCATAATAATTTTATATCGATTTGAAGTTAGTAAGTATCGTATAGAGGAATTTGTCACATTTTAGGCTCATTTTTATTAGCAATAATAGAAATAGATTTTGAACCGAACGATGAAAACACATTTAATAATATAATAATAAATTAATTAATACAAAGATATATACCGCCAATTAGCCCTAATTCCTTAATGTTCCATAGAAAATTACTGCAGCTTAATATTTTCTGCCAACACTTCTTAACTTGTGCCTGCCACTGTAATTACTTAGCCAGCATATAAATACTACATCACTTTCTTTTGTCCCATCTAACAACCAAACCATCAAGCAGCAATGAATTCTTTTTTTTTACAATTATCTGCAACCCCACCCCCTCGACCGCACAAGTATACGATGAGCACAATGTTGTTGTTTATTTGATATCCTTGTTCTTCTTTGCACTCTCTACATTCTTCTATGTACAAATAGGCGCTTCATGTCAATGTATTATGTGGTGTTGGCTCGTGCCGTAATGTTACAATGCTATAATGGCGTGATAAGAAAGAGAGCATAGAAAATGCATCATCATGTAAAACATATTTATTTACACCACTGGCACTCGGATACTTTGACGTATACGCATAGATACACAGTCTTACATACACAGTGACAGTGCCACATTTGCTTATGGGCATAAACATGGCTCTAGTTAGTTGAGACATATGCACAGACCCAGTTTACAAGTTAAAGAGAGCAGTGTATGTACGTAGTCTGTTGTATGTGTGTGTGTGTGTGTTGGTTTTATTACACCATGGATCTGATTTCAAAATGAGGAAGCCTTAGGTGGGTGTTGACATTGCCAATATACAATCAGAAATAGGCAGTAGCAAGCAAGCAACACCAGCACCATCGTACCAGTTACAACAACAACAACTTGAACAGCAACAAAGATAAATACATTACAAACAGTTAAGACGAGACAACACAACACACAACGATACAGTCAACGGCAACGGCATTCGACAACAACTGTAACCAACATCAGCTAACGTAGGTAGACGCAACAAATCAGACCAAATATGGTGAAAAATCTGACAAAAGTATCATGTCAACATATTTTGAAATCTTGGGCTTTACATAGTCTTAACAGTTGGTGTGGTACATAATGTAATGAAGAAGTCAGAGGGCTTTATTCACGTGGATGTTTTGATAAAGTAAAACTTAAAACTTAATTTCATGAATGAGGTATGGGATAGCTTCTCGCGTTGTTGTGAATTAACACGCTTTCTATTTTTAGATTCACAACTAATGGCACCTACTTGTTTATCGACGAATGCGAACGTTACTGTTTGAGAAGCTCTTTACTAGACACGACGATTGAATCGACGCTTAATACTGCGAAGTTGCTGTCAACAACATTCGAGGGGAGCCGACAATGAAAGAAAATTTTATTTATTTTTTTTCTTTTTAAGATGACTGGAGCCAGGTTTGACCCTGCGATCTCCCGCATGGTAGTCGCGTGTTCTAACCACTATGTCACGGCCGGTTGATAAAGTAAAGCAACGTTATTTTATGGGGATTTTTAGTTTAAAATAGTTTGCCTTTAAAATTCGTAACTGCTTTTTGCTTTTTGTTTGTCTTTCCCATGAAGACAATGAATAAAGGTCCTCCCTACATGTTGTAGTACTAATATTCAATTACCATTGGTAACATATTTTTCCACCATATGCCAAGTGTATGTTATTATGCAGTGTCCCATCTATTATTTTACAAACTAACACAGAAACAACCAAAATATTTGATTAACATAACAGAATATAATATATAGATATATATTTATACCTCCTACATTCTATTTCACACGCCACGTTCATTGACCCATTAATCTATTCAGAATTCCGTGTTGATGAAAACTTTAGGTCAAATTTTTTTTGCAATGTGCGGTCAATGCTCTCTTACAGCACACACAATTAACCATTCGTTCAGTGTTTTCGAATTACAACTAATACCCAGTGTCTTACTAACATTCTGTGGAAATTGAAAAGGAAATCACTGACAAATGTACCATATTGTATTGTCTATTACGAAGATGCACATTTCCTTTATAACGCCCCCATTTGCATTTTCATGCCATGGAAAATGAGTTTTCTTTTGAGGCAACAAGAAAAACAATGCAAAACAAAACAACAAAGCAATGATGACAATCACCGCAGTTTTCTAATAGCGCGACTTCAACTCCTGGTTTTGACTGTTTTGTTGTTTTTTTGCTTTGCATTCCTACTCAGGAAGCTGGCAAGATGTCTTCCAAGTCTACATTTAGCCTAAAGTATTAGAATTTTTAATATTTTTGCTTTTCACAAAGCACAACAAGGAATGTGTATGAATCACATGAAAATTTTGTTGTTGTTGTTGTTGTTGGTGGTGTGACAACAATGCACAAGCATAATATATTTCTAGGCAAATGGTTCATGGCAGCCATGGCAAAAGTCGTGCCGCTGCTGCTGCTTCTGTTGCTGGTGCAATGACAGGAGACGGAACAAGAATTGTAATTAACAGGAGAATGTCGCCGGTAGTCATAACATAATAACGGGTGGCGGGCGTTGTTGCCAGACTGTTTGACTTTGGGGTGAAGGCGAACGGAAGGAAATTAAATATTAGAGAAAAAGAAAGGAAGAAACAAAAAAAGAGAGCAGACTGATGATGCCTAAACTGTAGCCATTAATAATAAAAATGATCATTCAGACATAAAGATGGCACATTTGTTTAAAGAGAACTTTTCTAATGTTTTATTAACGCAGACGGCTTTTATTCAGCAAGTCTAAAAACAGCTGACATAAAACAATATTTTTTTGCAACCGTCATAGATTTGGAACTTTTTTCATAAAAATAAAAATAACACATACAAAAACAATATAATTAAAAATTACAACAAAAATTTTTAAATAAAAAATAAAAACTAAAAAACTTAATAAAAATATAAATTTTTTTAAAAAATAAATAAAAATATTTTGAAAAAAAAAATAAATAAAAAAATGTTAAAAATAAATAAAAATTTTAAAAACAATAAAATAACCAGTACTGAAATTTCAGTCAGGTAAACTGACTGATAAATACCATCACCCAATATAAGATATTGTAGAAGTCTTGAGTAATTGAAATCAATAGATTTTTAATTAAAATAAAATTACTTATGTATAATTTTTCCCCTGCTTGTGGTGCAAAATCGTCCAAAACTTTACTTATTTGTGTAGGAGGTATATGTGCCGGTTTGGAATTTATGTGAGAAATATAAATTTTTCAAAAAAAAGGTAATCTTGGTAGGGGGTACCAAAAGGAGTGAACCGATACAGTCCTTATTCATTCCTGACTCAAATTTTCATGCGTACAACTTACGAAAAATTTGACTGAATTCAGTGTACTTACAAAAAAAGATATGTATGTAAGACTATGGGGGTGAGTTCGGTCCTTTGTATGGGAGGTACCTGAAGGGGTGTGTCAAATAGTTAGGTTTTCTGAGGTTTCGCCTCCTATCACAATATAAATTAACCGACTAATTATCATTACCCTCAAATGTCCGTTTGGAAGTTATGGGAGAAATTTTAATTTTCCAAAAATAGGTCCTTTTGTATGGGAGGTACCAGAAGGGGTGACCCGATATAGCCCATATTCACTCCTGATTCATATTTTCATAAGCGTACAAATTACGCATAATTTGACTGAATTCAGTGCACTTAAAAAAAAATATGTTTGTATGGTATGAACTCACCCCGGTCATTTGTATGGGAGGTACCAGAAGGGGTGTGTCAAATAGTTAGGTTTTCTGGGCTTATGCCTCCTATAATAACATAAATTAAACGACCAATTTTCATTACCCTCCAAGAGTCCGTTTGGAAGTTATAGGAGAAATATTAATATTCCAAAAATAGGTAATTTTATATGGGAGGTACCAGAAGGCGTGAACCGATATAGTCCATATTCATTCCTAAGTCCCATTTTTATAAGCGAACATCATTCTCCAAATTTGAGTAAATTCAGTTTACTTACAAAAAATATATGTATGTAAAACTATCAGGGTCAATTAGGTCATTTGTATGGGAGGTACCAGAAGGGTTCGGTTTTCTTAGGGTTTGTCTACTTTTGCAAGATAAATAAACTGACCAAAATTAAATATCCTACGATCGTCCGTTTGGAAGTTATGAAAGAAATATAAATTATCCAAAAATAGGTAATTTTGTATGGGAGGTACCAGAAGGGGTCGGGCTATTTTGCCCATTTACAATCCCATAAGTTCGTTTTGAAAAATATTAATACTGGTAAATTTTCATAGCGATCCGTTAATGTTTACTCGAGTTATCCTGCTGATCAGCCATCCAGCCAGCCAGACAGACGGACATAGCTTAATCGTCTTAAAAAGTCCCGAAACGAATTTGGTCTTAAGATAAGAGGTTTCAAATAATAAATAAAAGTTTAATAAAAAATTAAAAAATTACATTCTGAGCAAAAAAAAATTTTAATTAAAAAAAAAATTCAGTGTCACGCACTAGGATGACGCGTTTCGAACTACATGACGAGTTCATCTTCAGGCCCCTTTGTGACGAACTGATGCTCATGTACATCATCAGCTGTATATATATCTACCAATATCCACGGAACTAAACCAATAGGTTCAGAGGGCTAAACATCGGCTGAATCAATTGCAAAAACCACAAGGGACTGCAAATACAGCATGAGATTTCAAAATCCCATGCTACAACCAGAAAACAAGGCCAAAAGAAGCTCCCAGTAAAAGGAGTACAAGAAGCTTCTAAAACTCTTTAAGAAACTAATAAAATGAGGCGAAAACACCAATGAGTTCGAAAAAACCGCAGCCTTAGACTCAGAAAAGTTTTACCCTAAACCCCAGGATACATAATGAAACACTATGGGAGATATACATATAAAGGATAAGGTGGTCTTCATGCCAAAGGCAGAAAAACCATCACACACTAAACCGAAGGACTACAGACCAATAAATCTCACACCATTCCTTCTGAAAACTCTTTAGAAGATCATCGTGAACTCAATTGAGCCGAACCACCTTTATATATATAAAATGAAAATCGACAGTAACCGCTCTACTGTATCTCATAGAGAAATCATTAGAGAGAAATGGTTTCTCTAGTAGCCTTTAGGGACATAGAGGGAGCCTACAACAATATCGAACCCCTCTACATAATGACACAGTTCAACAGTCTGCAGACCAACTCACATATTAGCAAACTGATTCGCAACATTCTTCTGACAAGAACTATCACCTCCAAGCTGGGAAATCAAACCATCACTAAAAGAGTAACAAGATTTGCCCCAAAAAGAGTAGTTCCGCTACTATGGAACTTATGTTAAAATCATCAACTAGTCAGATTGTCAAACTCCCATCCAAGTTGGGAAATCATAGCGTCACTAAAAGAGTAACAAGAGTAGCCCCAAAAAAAAGAGTAGTATCTCCGCTACTATGGAACTTATGTTAAAATCATCAACTGGACCATTTATAGGGACACATAGTAAAAGTAGATAAGGAGAGTAATGCGACGTATTCATGCTCTCCGAGTCGAAGAAGCACCACCACAATTTACAGTTGGAGAAGTTGCAGATGTCATCCGCAGCACAAAGGCATTAAAAGCGCTAGGCCCCGACGGAAATTGATGTTGAAACAATAGGACATACCGGGAGTCGAATATATGTCTTATGTCCTCAATCTGTCCCTGACCACTCTAGTAGTACCCGAAGCCTGGAAAATGGGTAGGGTGGTCCCGCTACTGAAACCTGGCAAAGACGCGAGCAAAGGAGAATCATATAGGCCCATCTCTCTCCTCTCGCCAGTAGCTAAGACACTTGAGGCGCTAATCCTCCCGAGCCTGACAGGACATTTCCCAATTGCCGATCATCAGCATGGATTCCGTAAGCAGCACAGCACTACTACTGCTTTACACGCCATCACCAGACAAATAAGTCGCGGTCTCAACCAGAATAAGCCTAGTGACAGGACGGTCCTCGTGGCGTTTGATTTATCGAAGGCTTTCGATACTGTAAATCACGTCACGCGTGGACGCCAGTCATACGTGGAATTCAGAAATAGAAAGTCCAAGCCCCGTAGAGTGAAACAGGGAGTTCCCCAAGGTGGGGTGATATCTCCGGCACTGTTTAACCTCTACCTTTCTGCAATTCCACCACCACCTGACGGCGTAAATATCGTATCGTATGCCGATGACTGTACGATATTGGCGTCGGGCCCCTCGACTGATGACATATGTGGAAGGTTGAATGTCTACCTCGCTGATATTGCCAATTTCTTCGCTGCGAGAAGGATGAAAATTTCCGCCACAAAATCATCGGCCACACTGTTCACCGCATGGACAGCGCAAGTGAAGGAGCAGCTCAATGTGATAGTCGATGGCACAACAATTCCGACCACCAACCACCCCAAGGTCCTTGGTGTCACATTTGATAGTCTGCTCAGATTCAATGCGCACGCCACAGCTATCTGCAACAAGATGAGAAGTAGGAACAAGGTCCTCAAGTCGCTTGCCGGCAGCCTTTGGGGAACCGACAAAGAAACCTTGTTGACCTCTTACAAAGGTCGGTCTGTGGTGAACTACGCAGCTCCAGTGTGGTCACCGAACGTGAGCGAGACGCAGTGGAAGAACCTGCAGATATGCCAAAATGCCGCCCTGAGAACTGCGACAGGGTGCCTCCTCATGTCATCTGTGGATCACTTACATGAGGAGACGAAGGTCATACCCGTGCGACGACAAAATTTCCTTCTGTCGAAGCAGTACTTGCTTGGATGTTATCGGACCAGCCATCCCAACCACCACCTTATGGATAGGCTCCCTCCCACCAGGCAAGTCAGGAAAGACCTTCACGATCTAGAGATCCAGCTCTACTAGATCAAAGCGCATATCAAGCAGGATTAGCAGACATTCACTCAGACGCAGTCTTGGAAGCAGTAAACAACTATAGAGTGAATGTCGTGCTCGGAGATCACCCTCCATCAGTGGCTTCGGAAGAAGAGGTGTTACCGCGGCAGACGAGAGTTGTTTTGGCCCAACTAAGATCCGGATGGTGTTGCCGCCTCAATTCATATTGGGCCTGCAACCAAGGACCACACGACACGCTACACCTTTTCAACTGCCCAGCCAATCCAACTCTACTTGTTCCCAGGTCTCTTTGGACCCACCCAGTGGAAGTAGCTACCTTCCATGGCCTGGAGACAAGTGCAGCAGAAAACCACACACAAGGCGTATCTAAAAACACAGGATAAACAAACAGGCACATATGCTGCTACAACAACAACAACTGGACCATTTGGATCGAGACTCCAAACCCCCAATCTACCAAAGACAGGATATACCACACCCCGAAAAGGAACTAGTCACGCAACAAGGCATCACATACGCTAAAAGAATAGGCTGAAGAGATGCCTCAAACTCCCACAGTGTAACACAAAGGGTCGATTTTTATATAGAAAACTGTTTCTGAAATTCTTTCTATATACGAATTTTTAATATTTTCAAACGCGGCAGATTTAGTCGGTAGTGCTTCAGCTCTGTTAATAAAGAAAATTGTTTGATACTCTTTCCCCATAGGAATGTGCCGGGGACGAGTTATTCAAAGTATTAAAAAAAAAGTGTTTGACAAGACAATTTTTAGTACTAAAATATTATGTCAGGTACTATGTATAGACAATGTGGTCTTAGGCATTTTTACATTTTAAATACCTAAAGCATTATATATAAATTATCATCGGACATTTATTTTATATGTATCTTAATTTACCCTTTATAACATGGCACCTTATTTACAGATTATGTAAGGAATGTTTACGTTGATTTGACCACCACTGTACAAACAAGTATAGCTTAGCTTCTATTGTTATGTTAAAGATTCTTCTAACTCATTTACCATCGCCTATCTTACGGTTATTGTAAAAAAATTCTGAGTGTTCTCTTTCTAACACAGGAACATAGAAAGATTTCGCATCTCCTACTCTCACCTACTTCCGCATACACAAGTCTGCAAACCATGTATAAGCCCGGCTCGAACGCAAGCTTGCGATAGCTCAGCGGGAAGTAGTCTCGCTGGAAATTCGAAAGGCCCAGGTTCAAATCCCAGGAAGGCCGAAATATATTAGTATTTTTTAAATTTTATTTTTTATATGCTTTAGGAAGAAGATAGCGTTAGTATTATAGAATTCTATTTTTAGCATTGCGGTACATAGATGAAAGAAAGGGATAGTATTTTGTAAATGCATTTGAGTGCAACTTAGCAACGGCATCTATTTCTTTTTAAAAAATGCTCAAATAGACTAAAACTTAGTGGTGAATTTAATAAAGCAAATTCATACGAAACTGTGTTGCTTGTTGCTAAGCACTTTCAATTTCTTTTGTATTTCGGAGCTAACACCGTAAGACGTGCTTTTAAACTCGCAAAGGAAAGTTTAAGTGTAAATGAATTTTAAAGAGTAAAGTGATTGAAGTGAGTGTCAATTATAGCAGTGATTAATCTGTTTAAATACCAGACATCCTGCAGCTTTTCGAGAAAAATCACATCTAATCAAGTGAATCTTTATTTCTATTGAGGTAATTTTTGTGAATTTTTTTTTTTAATTATTATCGCTAAATATGACATTTGATTAGATTATTAGCCGCCAAGTGTTGCACCAAGCCGAGGGGGGCAAGCTTAAAGAAAAATTTTGAAATCCCAAGGAAATCACTTTGGAAATCTTTGGAATGTTTGAAGTATATATGTAAACGGAATTGCTCCATATATATCAGGAAATTTTCGCCTTGGAAAATTTTTGGTAAAAGCTCCCCACTTTAAAATTTCAATTGGGAAATTCCTGGCACAAAATATAAGTGAAAATTATTAACAAATTTCAAGGTGAGAAGTGAATTTTTACATTTTTTTTTGTCCCTAAAAAGTTTTATATTCCAACAGTTGACCTCTTGTACCTTTGCGCAAAATCCTCACTTTCGGGAGCGTTCAACGGGCCACGAGAGTGAGGACACACTTTTTTTTCTACCACGCCCGGTTACGCCAACCCAACCGAACAAAAAACCAAGGGCAATTTGCGAATTTTGTAAGCGAGCTAGAGGCTTGAATCGTCATCTACTCCATCCTGAGTCCTGATTATAAATTAAATCCAGGATCCTCCTCTTTATCCCATCAGACCCGTTACATTTTGAAGACGCCGACCTTTTTATACCACATTTTAATCCGTATCATAAGTTATGTACAGATCAATGTATATTTTGGGTAAAGTATACATGCAAAATTTTTGATTTAATGTTTTCGGAAACTCCACAGCAGCTAAGTACCGTTCATCGAGGCCTCGACGATCTGACAACAACATAATATTCTGCAATTGGTGAGTGTTACGACAATTTTTTTATATTTTTTATCATAATATAATCAAAAATTTTGCAAAAATACATACACCATTTAACTCAAAATAATTTTATTATATTTAAGTAGAATTTTGTATTATCCTCCCGCGTTCTTTTTTTTAAATTTTGGTTAAACGAATATTCGAATGAATATATTGTACCCTACCCCTTACCCAGTATAGCTTAGGTACATCCGTATGTACACATCCGAAATTCATGGATTAGAAATTTTACCATATATGAATTTGAAATACAGATATCTCTTTTGATATCTTTGTTAATGTTTTTCTCTCATGCTAGAGTGGAATTGAGTTGTAATATTAGCAGAAATCAACACTATCAAACTTGCGAGCTAACATAAGAGATTCTTTGTCAATATTGATTTACATGTTATTGTCTCTACCTGTTAACGATCCCGGTGATGAGAGTATTATAATTACTGTTAACAGACAATACCTCTCTTAATTTTTCGAACATTATAATCTCTTTTATATAGAGTATATCGCTGCATTGTCTGCTTATACGATAGAGATTGGTTTTTTTGTTTTGTTTACATTCTCTCTATTCTAAAAATAGATCACAGTCAGATATGGACTGTTAACTACATATACATATATATAACCCGTGAATATATCACATTTTTTTTGCTTTACTTATTTTGAGATTAACATATGATGAGAGAATGAGAGATTTATCATAAAGTATCTATAAAATATTTATTATTACTAAAGCTGTTTTTTTTGATAATTATATCTTTTGCGAAACATTATGTTAGTATTAAAATTTATATGAAGTTGTTAATAAAATAAGAAACATGGAATTCTAAATCTTGTTCTTATGGTGGAAATCTAGGTCAGAGTAAATAATTTCGTTTGGGGTCTTGGAAACGCGTACAGCCACCAAGACTATGGTTGGGCTTAGGGTTTAGAGGCTGAGGATTTCATAACATCTAAGAAATCCGTATCTCCGCGACTGATAATCATTTTTTTTCTTTGTTCAATTTTAAATTTTTCCTTCAGGTCATAGTTTGTATGACTCTAACTGGTCCATCCATCTTTCCATTTTTGAGTAAATTTAATCCGGGAGTCTATAATAAATTTTTTTTGTTTATGTGCATGTTTGTAGCTTTTCGGATACGAGGCAGACAACGAACCCCCCGCCCGACTGTTAGCTAGCTTTAATGGCTCCCAGTCTGTTTTGTATTTGACTAAACAAGTTACCTTTAACATCTTCTACAAACATTTCGAAAAGTGGTTTTACGTTACTATTCGCGGTATCCAAAACATAGTTTTTTTTTTCTTTTGAGTTTACGCTTTTTGTACATTACATAAATAAATGGCGCCCAACGTGGGGCTAACATCGGTAGATCCATTGGGAACTGCTTCCGCTCCACAATTCAATAAAACATTTTATAATAATTAGAGTTCAACTTTCAAGTTTAGAGTTTTTTGAAATCTTTGTTCGGGGTTTTATTGGATTCCTGAATCCTGGCTGGAAATCTTTGGACATTCGGTTATCTGATTTGGTCGGATAAACTGACCAAGACTTATTTCATTCAGTTTTTCAGAGCCAGTATTAAATCGAGTAATTAGTTCAATAATCTAAACGAGTGTAATTTCATAATTTATCCTTTAAGTATCCAGTCGAGATTGTAGCATCCTGTTAATGCTTGGATTCACTTTAGAGTTGCTAAATGCGAACTGAAGTCCAGTGTTTGCAGTCAGCAGATAGGCGAAGACGCTAGTGCGCAGATAGTTGAATGATAAGGTACGAAAAGTGCACTTATCAATAGCCCAGTTTTGTTTACTATGTTATCAGTCAATCGAGTACACTAACTATTCTGTACCTTTAGATTATCCACCATAAATAAGAACGTTTATACTTTTATAACTTTTTTTTTCGGAAATTTTTCAATCTTTTAATCAAGTTTATGACTTGTTATTTTGTTTATAATTTGCATTTTTTTTTGGGAAAAACAATAACCTTTTACGATGTCAATAGTTCATAGTCCTCCCCCTCCCGTTCCACCGAATGAGGCTAATTCTTTAGCAGCTCAGTTAGAAGAGGAAAAATGTCATATCTGCGAGGATATAATACTTTTAGATAGTCAAGAGTGTTATAAGTTATCCACTTGTTCACACATCTTTCACCGAAACTGCATTGAGCAATACTTAGTCACTTCGGCAGATTGTCCAATATGCAAAGTGGCTTGCCAATTATCTGATTTGAGGATTTTTCCTACTCAAGCGATACTGATGTCTGATAATGCTTCACAAACAGGGACAATAAGGAAAACTCGTCCGTTTAATCGTGGAAAAGCTCGTGGTGCTTTGGGAAATCGCCCTCAAACCAGAAGCTTAAGTAAAACTTTATTGAATTTTACAGATAATGTCAATTCTAGTATGGACCTCAGTCCTCGGCGATCTAATCAATTTGTAGAAAACGATAATCCTTTTTCACCTGCCCGTAATTCGCATCATCCAATCCAGCCAAATGTTGAGGCTAACCCGGTTTTATCAAAACCACGTCGTGTTGTCTCTGATGGTGTAGATTATGCTCGAATTAATCAATTTATTGAAAATAGTTTAGCCAAAATGTTGCAAAACATTAATTTGCAGGCTAGAGTATCTCAAAACGTTGCTCAATCACAAAATATTGGTCAAGCAAACGCACCACCACCTAATGCCAATATAACTAATAATCGTGGCAATATAGACCACAACTTATCATTTAATCAGTCTGATTACTCTCTATCGATGCACCCAGAGAAATTGACTTCTTTGATCCGCAATTGGAACATTCGGTTTGACGGTTCCAAAAACGGACTCACAGTAGATGAATTTATCTATAGGATAACTTCTATGACGACTGCGCATTTAGGGGGAAATTTTGAAATACTTTGTAATAATTTACAGGTTTTACTATCGGACAAAGCTTTGCACTGGTATTGGCGATACCATAAGCAAGTGGAGTCTATAAGATGGTCTGAATTTTGCGTGGCTTTGAAGTGCGAATACAAAGATATGCGGTCTAATTATGACATTCGTGAAGAGCTGCGAAATCGTAAAATGCGATCTGGCGAATCGTTCGAATCCTTCTACGATGCTGTATGCCTGATATTAGATCGGCTGGAATCGCCTATGGTTGAGGCAGAGCTAGTAGAGATTTTAGTTAGAAATTTACGGCCGGATATTCGGCATGAATTGCTCTACGTACCAATATATTCAATTGCACATTTGCGAAAATTGGTACAAATGCGCGAACATTTGCTTTCGGATGACATTTATAAGAAAACTGGTAATACAAAACCCATGCCAACTTCTCACTTACCACCTCGTCGCAATATTGCAGAGATACACTGCGAAAATGAGGATGAAACTCCGTCTTCTGTAACATCTCACATCGATGCAGTAAATCAAAGTGGAACACACAACCAATGTTGGAACTGTGACGAAACAGGACATTTTTGGGATGATTGTGTTCGCGAGCGTAGAATCTTTTGCTATGGGTGTGGCACCAAAAATGTCTACAAGCCACAATGTACAAAGTGTGCTAATAGGAAAATCTCCTATTCAAAAAACTTTCAACGCCAAAACACACCTCAGAATGTACCTTAGTAAATATTTCAAATAAATTATCCGATTCTGATCAAAATAAAAATATTAAGTCCATTAAAGAAACTAACAATAATTTGTTAAATACTTCGTCTCAAACTGTTGATAATTCGGACAAATATAATCTTATAAACCGCCATGACCCTCCTAATACTTCGGTTGAAAAAATATTATATCCACTACGGCCTTATCATGAGAGATATCGTGCATATATTGAGGCACGAAATAGAATATTTGGCGTAAATGCAATCGCTCAGTATATATCAAAAGCTCCAAAACGATCTACCTTGCGGCTCAGAAACTATTTTAAGTTACGAAAAAGGGCATCCAAGTATGTCATTTCGGGTATTCTTAATAGTCCGCATGATAAAAGATATTATGCGAAAGTTAAATTTCTTAATTATAATGAATTTGGACTTTTAGATACTGGTGCCAATGTCTCCTGCATTGGTTCCACCTTAGCTCATGAAGATTTTTCGAAATATCCATAGTTTATTCCATCTAAAACCTGCGTCAAAACGGCGGACGGTAGAATACAAAAAACTATAGGGTATATCAATATTGACATTTTGTTTAAAAACGAGAAAAAACCTCTGACGATATTAATTATTCCTTCAATCGCACACCGCCTAATTTTGGGCATAGATTTTTGGAAGATTTTTAATCTTGCGCCTGAGGTATTTGAATCTGCTTTTATTTCTGATCTTTCTATTTCAACCAAGCCACCCGAGTTGTGCACCTTGGAAAATAGTTCCGAAATGTCACACGTTGTAATGTCAGAGTCCTCGAACAATAACGATTTTAAATACGCTCTTAATTCGTCTCAAACCATTCAATTAAATGCCATAATTGCTCTATTTCCCAGTTTTTCAAAGCAAGGCTTGGGCCGTACAAAATTAATTGAGCATGAAATTGAGGTAGGAGATAGTAAACCCATAAAGCAACGGTTTTACCCGGTTTCTCCAGCAGTGGAGAAACTGATGTTTGCGGAAATTGACCGTATGCTTTCGTTAGGAGTAATTGAGCCATCTACTTCACCATGGAGCTCTCCAATGCGACTGGTAGTGAAACCGCAAAAAGTTAGATTGTGTTTAGATGCTCGAAGGCTAAATCAGGTCACCAAAAAGGATGCATATCCTCTTCCCAGTATCGAGGGTATTTTTGCGCGCCTGCCTAAGGCCAATATCATCACTAAACTTGATCTAAAAGACGCTTACTGGCAGGTTGGCTTAAGTGAGGAAGCGAAGGCTTTAACCGCTTTTACCGTGCCAGGGCGTCCTTTGTATCAATTTGTGGTGATGCCATTCGGCCTTTGCAACGCGCCACAAACTATGTGTCGTTTAATAGACCAACTTATACCGCCTGACCTTAGATACTGTGTTTTCGGGTATCTGGACGATTTGATAATCGTCTCCGAAGATTTCAATAGTCATATTTCAGTTTTAATTAGAATAGCCGATGAATTTCGAAGAGCCAACTTGACTCTAAACATAGAGAAAAGCCATTTTTGCGTTACTCAGGTAAAGTACCTTGGTTACGTAATTGGTAATGGAGGAATACGAACCGATGTCGAAAAAGTGGAGGCCATTTCCAATTGGCCCGTTCCTAAAACTATTAAGCAAGTGCGTGGTTTCCTAGGTTTGGCAGGGTGGTATAGACGTTTCATTCAAAATTTTTCAACGTTGACATTTCCCATAACTGAAACGCTTTCCACAAAACGAAAGTTTATGTGGACAAAGGAAGCACAAGAAGCCTTTGAAGAGGTTAAAAAACGTCTTACCACTGCTCCAGTCCTATCAAACCCGGACTTTGCTAAAAAGTTTTACCTCCATTGCGACGCGTCTGATTACGGAATCGGGGCAGTATTGGTACAATTAGACGAGCAAGGGGACGAAAGGCCTATTGCCTATATGTCCAAAAAACTTAATACTGCCCAACGTAACTACAGCGTGACCGAAAAAGAATGTTTGGCCGCGGTTGAAGCTGTAAAAAGATTCCGGTGTTACTTGGAGTTGCAGGAGTTCGAGATTGTAACAGATCACTCCTCACTTCTATGGCTGATGAGGCAACCTGATCTAACTGGCAGATTGGCCCGATGGGTTTTTAAATTACAAACTTATAAGTTTGATATCAGCCACCGGAAGGGCCGAGATCATATTGTCCCCGACGCCTTATCTAGAAGCGTAACTGAAGAAGTTTCCGGTATCGAACTTTGTGACCCGGAAATAGATTTAAATTCTTCATGTTTCGATGATCCGGATTATAGACAACTTAAAGATAAAATTCTTGGGAACCAATCTAAATACCCAGATTTTAAGATATTGGATAAGTTTGTTTATATAAGAACTGAATATTATAGTGGTGACCAGGAACAGGAAAACGGCGCTTGGAAGTTGTGGATACCCCGAAATTTGCGTAAGGATGTAATCGTTCGTGCCCATAATTCGAATATAACAGCCCATGGGGGAATGTCCAAGACTTTAGAGCTAATTCGAAGGCATTTTTATTGGCCGGGAATGGTCACTGACGTTCGTGACTATGTTAGAGATTGTGAGGTGTGCAAAATGTCTAAGGCACCGAATGTAATTCTTCGACCTAACATGGGAAACCCGGTTATAACGACAAGGCCATTTCAACGATTTTATATCGATCTATTGGGCCCGTATCCGCGATCAAAAAATGGGTACATTGGACTCTTAATAGTTCTAGATCACCTTACAAAGTTCCATTGGCTATGCCCATTAAGAAAGTTTACTGCGAGTGTGATTCAAGACTTCTTGATAAAACAAATTTTTCACATTTATGGCGTACCCGAATTTATTGTAAGTGACAATGGATCCCAGTTTAAAGCCAATGACTTTAATGCTTTTTTGACAGAGCTAGGTGTTAAACATATATACACGGCGTTATATTCTCCTCAATCGAACGCTTCGGAGCGAGTAAACAGGTCGATTATTGCAGGTATAAGATCATTTTTAAAACAAGACCAAAGATTATGGGATGAACAGCTAAGTGCTATCAGCTGTGCTTTGCGAAATTCGGTACATCAATCGATTAAATGTTCCCCTTACTTCGCAACCTTTGGTTTTAATATGATCACCCACGGTGATTCATATACCCTCCTAAAAAATGTAAATTTATTGAATGAACCATATTTTCCGTTAAATAGAGAAGACCAACTATTGATGTTACGAAAAGAATTACGCAAAAACATATCCAAGGCCCATGTTATAAATCGTGACCAGTATAATTTGCGTAGCCGACCAATTAGCTATGCAATAGGACAACTTGTTTATAGAAAGAATTTTGCACAAAGCAATGCCGAAAAGCGGTTTAATGCAAAGCTAGCACCATTATATATTCAGGCCCGTGTTACATCTAAAGTTGGCAATAACTATTACATACTAGAGGATATAGAAGGAAAGTCTAGTGGCACCTATCATGCCAAGGACATGCGTGCGTAAAATATAAGTTCTCCGGTTAATATTCCATTCCAAAGAATAATATTACCCGGTTTGTAAGGAATGTTTACGTTGATTTGACCACCACTGTACAAACAAGTATAGCTTAGCTTCTATTGTTATGTTAAAGATTCTTCTAACTCATTTACCATCGCCTATCTTACGGTTATTGTAAAAAAATTCTGAGTGTTCTCTTTCTAACACAGGAACATAGAAAGATTTCGCATCTCCTACTCTCACCTACTTCCGCATACACAAGTCTGCAAACCATGTATAAGCCCGGCTCGAACGCAAGCTTGCGATAGCTCAGCGGGAAGTAGTCTCGCTGGAAATTCGAAAGGCCCAGGTTCAAATCCCAGGAAGGCCGAAACATATTAGTATTTTTTAAATTTTATTTTTTATATGCTTTAGGAAGAAGATAGCGTTAGTATTATAGAATTCTATTTTTAGCATTGCGGTACATAGATGAAAGAAAGGGATAGTATTTTGTAAATGCATTTGAGTGCAACTTAGCAACGGCATCTATTTCTTTTTAAAAAATGCTCAAATAGACTAAAACTTAGTGGTGAATTTAATAAAGCAAATTCATACGAAACTGTGTTGCTTGTTGCTAAGCACTTTCAATTTCTTTTGTATTTCGGAGCTAACACCGTAAGACGTGCTTTTAAACTCGCAAAGGAAAGTTTAAGTGTAAATGAATTTTAAAGAGTAAAGTGATTGAAGTGAGTGTCAATTATAGCAGTGATTAATCTGTTTAAATACCAGACATCCTGCAGCTTTTCGAGAAAAATCACATCTAATCAAGTGAATCTTTATTTCTATTGAGGTAATTTTTGTGAATTTTTTTTTTTAATTATTATCGCTAAATATGACATTTGATTAGATTATTAGCCGCCAAGTGTTGCACCAAGCCGAGGGGGGCAAGCTTAAAGAAAAATTTTGAAATCCCAAGGAAATCACTTTGGAAATCTTTGGAATGTTTGAAGTATATATGTAAACGGAATTGCTCCATATATATCAGGAAATTTTCGCCTTGGAAAATTTTTGGTAAAAGCTCCCCACTTTAAAATTTCAATTGGGAAATTCCTGGCACAAAATATAAGTGAAAATTATTAACAAATTTCAAGGTGAGAAGTGAATTTTTACATTTTTTTTTTGTCCCTAAAAAGTTTTATATTCCAACAGTTGACCTCTTGTACCTTTGCGCAAAATCCTCACTTTCGGGAGCGTTCAACGGGCCACGAGAGTGAGGACACACTTTTTTTTCTACCACGCCCGGTTACGCCAACCCAACCGAACAAAAAACCAAGGGCAATTTGCGAATTTTGTAAGCGAGCTAGAGGCTTGAATCGTCATCTACTCCATCCTGAGTCCTGATTATAAATTAAATCCAGGATCCTCCTCTTTATCCCATCAGACCCGTTACATTTTGAAGACGCCGACCTTTTTATACCACATTTTAATCCGTATCATAAGTTATGTACAGATCAATGTATATTTTGGGTAAAGTATACATGCAAAATTTTTGATTTAATGTTTTCGGAAACTCCACAGCAGCTAAGTACCGTTCATCGAGGCCTCGACGATCTGACAACAACATAATATTCTGCAATTGGTGAGTGTTACGACAATTTTTTTATATTTTTTATCATAATATAATCAAAAATTTTGCAAAAATACATACACCATTTAACTCAAAATAATTTTATTATATTTAAGTAGAATTTTGTATTATCCTCCCGCGTTCTTTTTTTTAAATTTTGGTTAAACGAATATTCGAATGAATATATTGTACCCTACCCCTTACCCAGTATAGCTTAGGTACATCCGTATGTACACATCCGAAATTCATGGATTAGAAATTTTACCATATATGAATTTGAAATACAGATATCTCTTTTGATATCTTTGTTAATGTTTTTCTCTCATGCTAGAGTGGAATTGAGTTGTAATATTAGCAGAAATCAACACTATCAAACTTGCGAGCTAACATAAGAGATTCTTTGTCAATATTGATTTACATGTTATTGTCTCTACCTGTTAACGATCCCGGTGATGAGAGTATTATAATTACTGTTAACAGACAATACCTCTCTTAATTTTTCGAACATTATAATCTCTTTTATATAGAGTATATCGCTGCATTGTCTGCTTATACGATAGAGATTGGTTTTTTTGTTTTGTTTACATTCTCTCTATTCTAAAAATAGATCACAGTCAGATATGGACTGTTAACTACATATACATATATATAACCCGTGAATATATCACATTTTTTTTGCTTTACTTATTTTGAGATTAACATATGATGAGAGAATGAGAGATTTATCATAAAGTATCTATAAAATATTTATTATTACTAAAGCTGTTTTTTTTGATAATTATATCTTTTGCGAAACATTATGTTAGTATTAAAATTTATATGAAGTTGTTAATAAAATAAGAAACATGGAATTCTAAATCTTGTTCTTATGGTGGAAATCTAGGTCAGAGTAAATAATTTCGTTTGGGGTCTTGGAAACGCGTACAGCCACCAAGACTATGGTTGGGCTTAGGGTTTAGAGGCTGAGGATTTCATAACATCTAAGAAATCCGTATCTCCGCGACTGATAATCATTTTTTTTCTTTGTTCAATTTTAAATTTTTCCTTCAGGTCATAGTTTGTATGACTCTAACTGGTCCATCCATCTTTCCATTTTTGAGTAAATTTAATCCGGGAGTCTATAATAAATTTTTTTTGTTTATGTGCATGTTTGTAGCTTTTCGGATACGAGGCAGACAACGAACCCCCCGCCCGACTGTTAGCTAGCTTTAATGGCTCCCAGTCTGTTTTGTATTTGACTAAACAAGTTACCTTTAACATCTTCTACAAACATTTCGAAAAGTGGTTTTACGTTACTATTCGCGGTATCCAAAACATAGTTTTTTTTTTCTTTTGAGTTTACGCTTTTTGTACATTACAATTACGGAATGATGGGGGGCGAGTTCTAAAACTTAACTGATATCTGTTTTCCCATAACAAAGAAAGTTTTCCCTATATTTTGTTTGTACTCGCAGTTTGCCGTGTTGTAGCTGGAGGATGGTTCATTGAACTTTATTTGCTATGTGTTTGTGTGTGTATGTGCTTTTTCGCTCTGTCTTTTCCTCTTTTGAGCATTTGTCGTTTCTTTTATTTTTGTTTTAGGGTTTGCCAATAAAAACGCTTTTGCTTACTGTAAACGGACGTTGCTACTGCTGCAATTGCCGGCAATGTTTTATTCTCTTTTTGCCGGTATTTACTCGGCGCATTGTTTCATCCATGTGTCTCGTCGTCGTCGTCGTCGTCGTCGTCGCTTTGTTGTTTGTTGGATGTTCTCTGTCTTTATTGTTATGTGTTTTGTTGTAGCCACCCTAAAGTCAGCTGAAAGTTAGTGGTGGATGTTTGGCGGCTCCCAACCCCTCCCACCCAACCAAAACACCCACTCAATTGGAGTCTCTAGGAGGATTTTTTAAATAAACTTTCACTTTCAAATCTCATTGAAGAGCGCACATTTGTAGACAGAATATAAGGGGGAGGATTGGTGTTCACTGTTTTACTACTCGCATCACGTGGAAATGGGTTTTGGAGTGGTAGCAGATTGGTTTGTCAGTTCAAATGCAATATTACCAGATGTGTTGTCAATAACGAAACGAAATGAAATACAATTTGTGAGTACAACAATTTCATTTGGTTGAATTCAAATGCAGTTGCACTTGAAAGTGAATTACAACAGAACACTTTGAATTTTGAATAGCAAGTACAAGTGCGGGGGACGGCGGATAGAGGGTGCTAATGTAATTGCAATAAGCAAAAGTGCTACACTTTATGTATAGGCAGAGGTTCCATGGCTTTTAGACACCGCAAGATCTATGAGATACATTGTGTTCTACTTCGGCTCCCTCGTCTACTTTAAAGGCCCATTTAAAAAAAACGATACACTTTTCTGTCATTTGTCCATTGGCTGTTTTTAATTGCTTAAACTAGGAGTAAATTAATCATCATTAACAATTGTGCTGATACTCTTTTTTAAGAACAATGTCACTAAACATCCGTTCAGTGGTAACAAATTTGAGAAGGCGAAATGTTGAGTAACCTAATCGGCATACTAAAACTAGACCAGGTCGCGAAAAAAAATTTCCAAAGTCAAGGGCAAATATTAAAGATCAACTCGAGGCAACTTAGAGTTGAAAGAAAAGCAGCGTTTTTTTTATCGCGGTTTAACCCTGTAAGTTATCCAATAGCCAATAGGATTAAGAAATGCAGATCGACACCTACCATCTGTGCATCGACTACAAAGCTGCATTCGACAGTCCGGTACGACAGAAATTGTTCGATGCTATGTCTGAGTTTGGTATCCCCGCGGAGCTAATACGACTTTGTGGGATGACACTGACTGACACGAAATCTTCATTGGAAATGGCATGCAGGACAATTCAATGCTCCCAATATAAATGAAGTCTCAGTGGTGATTGTTGGGAAGAATGTGGAATCACGCGATATTGTTTTCAAGTGTAGGAATGGTAGACAACTGAGGCACGTTTACGAGGCTCATCGGTCATATGGACTTCAATACCCGTTGATGTTCTGTCATGGAGAGGATGGCTATCACCTCAATTTAAAGATGATCAATAGAACATAAGGTTTGTTTAGAAGTCATCACATCTTTTTCATACTCCATCTAAATTTGAAATTGTATTTCAGGAGAAGAAACGAATACAATGGTTACCACAATAAATTTTTATGCGTATCGATTGATGATTCGGCAAGATGTTGACAATCATCTGTTAATATATAGCCGGTTATTTTAATAGCACTGCGTTTGAATCAGTCGCCACATTTCGAGGAGCTCGCCAACGTTTGTATTTGCTTGAAAACAATACGCATTTGGACTCAACGCAAGCTGGGAGGCATTTCTTTGATTCTGTATACAATTCGGCCAAGATCACAAATTCCGTTAGCTGTTGCATCCTCTGGTATTGCTGCCACATTGTTGAAAGGCGGTCGAACTGCACTTTTCGCTTGAAGCTGCTGAATCTTCTCGAGGTTGACAAGGCAACGTGCAGCAAAATTGTTGCGAGAATGCAAAATCATCATTTGGGATGAGTTTTGGAGGCAGTTGACCAAACGGTTAAGGATTTACGAGGTGATTCGAGATGTAAGGTGGGGCTATGGTATTGCTGCCCAAAAATTTTCGTCAAACGCTTCTTGTCATCCCAAAATCTACTGCTGCTTATGCAATTAACGCATGCCTGAAATCGTCGTCTCTGTGGCGGCATGTCAAAAAGTTGAAATTGACTGCGAACATGAGAGTCACGTTGCAAAACGACCCATATGCTACTGAATTTTCAAGACAGCTACTAACAGTTGGTAATGGCCAAACTAATGTTGATGTTTCAACTGGATTGATACGTTCCCGGCAATTTTTTGCGAGTTTACATTGTCGGAGGAGGAACTCATCAGCAAAGTTCTCCCCGACATTGCAAAAAATTATAAAAATCTAGATTGGATAAGTGAACGGGCCATACTAGCAGCGAAGGACGTCGATAGCTTGAATTTTATTATTCACAGTCGAATCGATGGAAAACTGCATTCATACAAATCCGTTGACAGCGTGACCAACAAGAATGAGGCGACCAACTATCCGTAAGAATTTTTGAATTTTTTAGATGTGCCAGTAACTTCGCCGCACAGTGGCATTTCTGTGGAAAAAATAGTGTTTTTCAAGTTTGCAATTTCAAAATTTTAATGATGTGGTTTTGTAAAGAAATATTTGGATAAGAATAATTCAAAAAAATTTTTTATGAAAAGTGAAATTTTGTAGTTTAAAAAACTAACAGAAGTCAACGGAAATTTATTAAATGAAATTAGATTAAAATTATTGTCCAAATAAAGAACTTTTTTTTGTGTGTAAGTTTATAGCTATGCCTTTTGTTTTATTTTTTAATGAAAATATAGCACTTACTTTATTATAAAAAGAAAAAATTATTGAAATTGGAAAAGTAAACTAATTATTATAATTTTTCAAAAATTATACTAAAAAATATCAACGTTTCACTTTTTGATGGAAAAAACTTTGTGTGCTTTGCCTTGCTTAGCCCTCTAACTATAAAAAAATGAAAGGTCCGAGTCTGTACTTTCAATTAAGAAAAAAAAATTTACCGCCAAATACCGCCCCTTTTAGTAACATCGATTTTAATGCATCCATTTGTGCGATATTTTCGGTGTATTTGGAGGCTAATATCTTTCGCGGAGGGTTGTTGGGGTATTCTCTTCTTTTGTATGGAGACAACACATGTTTAACTTTTAAATAAAATTAAAATTTTTTAACTTATATGACATTTTCATCCGATTCTAGACAGGGAAGAAAAACACCTATAATCTACAACTTTCAATGGTCGTAAAATCTAAAGTAGGCGTGGCATCCCCAATATGTTTAATTTTTTTTCATAAGGAGAACTCAATTAAGAAGTGTCCCGAATTTCGAGTCCCTAGGTCCAAAAATGCAAATTTTGGCAAGTGCAGTTATATGGGAGGTGGGTGTGGCAGTAAGCGGTTTTCCAAGATATTTTCAAAATTTCTTAATTTAGCCGAGAGAAGTGTTTCTGCAAAATTTTATTGCTGTACGACCACTCCTTCTATTTTTTTCCAAGAAATGTATGGGGCGGTGCCACTGTGCGCCGCATAATTTACAGATGAAGGCTGAAGGATAAATCAGCTGAATCATTATAAACGGTACGCGGTTGTCTGGAGTGGAAGTCCTTATCCCACCAATTCCTATTGTTCTAACCGATCTTCCCTTCCAAATTCAAGCCAATTCAACTCGCCATTCGATTGGCTTTTGAGATGACATTCAACAAATCGCAAGGCCAACCGTTGGAAGTTTGTGGAATCAATCTCGAATTTCCCTGCTTTTCACCAGGTCAGCTGTATGTTGTCTGTTCGCGTGTTGGCAAAC
Source organism: Muscina levida (assembly GCA_964034835.1). NCBI lineage: Eukaryota > Metazoa > Arthropoda > Insecta > Diptera > Muscidae > Muscina > Muscina levida. The sequence goes on along the minus strand of OZ035883.1, from coordinate 117,571,840 downwards.
CGTCTTTATTGTTTGTTTTTACGCCGGAAAAAAAATCGGGAAAAAATTTTTTTCAGATCGCTCTTCACCGCTCTTCACTAAGTTCCTACGGGTCTCCTGGACCGAGTTAGATCCATTTAAATTTCCGGGATATACCAAAATAAAATTGAAAAAATCATGGAAAAAGTTACAAAAATTTAAGGAAATAAATTGAAAAATTCTAAAAAAAAATATAAAAACTAAAAACCGCGCGATTTAAAAAAAAAATTCTGAAACCCCATAAAAAATTTAAAAAAAAAATGGGGAAAAATTATTAAAAATTAGAATAATTTAAGGAAATGAATTGAAAAATTCCGTAGAAAAATGAAATGTCATCATAAATGTGTGATAATTTTAAATTATTTAGAGTTTTTTAGGTTTTTAAAGAAAAATTTCAAGAAATATTTAAAAAAAATTCAAGAAAAAGTCCAAAGAGAAATATTTGAAAGAAGAAAATTGATTAAAAAAAAGGATTAAAGTGGAAAAAATGAAGAAAAATTTGAAAAATATTTTAAAAAAAAGCTATGGATGATGGAGATGGTTGCAGTAGCGCCGCAGACAAAATTTTGCTTTTTGGTATATTCCGGGAAAAATATTTTTTTTATAAAATTAGAGTGAAAAATGATATCTTGGGTTTAGTAGCGCCGCAGTCAAAAATTATTTTTAAAAAAATAGCGCGATTTTTTTTTTTTAATCGGGCTCCCGCCCCATATTCTGCACTTCAGCCATATTTTCTATAATTTTATATTTAAATATGAAAGAAAAGCAAAATAAATGTGTTGTGTGTAATTTTAGTTTAATTTAAAAAAAAATGGGGAAAAATTATTAAAAATTAGAATAATTTAAGGAAATGAATTGAAAAATTCCGTAGAAAAATGAAATGTCATCATAAATGTGTGATAATTTTAAATTATTTAGAATTTTTTAGGTTTTTAAAGAAAAATTTCAAGAAATATTTAAAAAAAATTCAAGAAAAAGTCCAAAGAGAAATATTTGAAAGAAGAAAATTGATTTAAAAAAAGGATTAAAGTGGAAAAAATGAAGAAAAATTTGAAAAATATTTAAAAAAAAGCTATGGATGATGGAGATGGTTGCAGTAGCGCCGCAGACAAAATTTTGCTTTTTGGTATATTCCGGGAAAAATATTTTTTTTATAAAATTAGAGTGAAAAATGATATCTTGGGTTTAGTAGCGCCGCAGTCAAAAATTATTTTTAAAAAAATAGCGCGATTTTTTTTTTTTTTTAATCGGGATCCCGCCCCATATTCTGCACTTCAGCCATATTTTCTATAATTTTATATTTAAATATGAAAGAAAAGCAAAATAAATGTGTTGTGTGTAATTTTAGTTTTTAAGAAAACGTCAGTATGTTTTAGTGAAAACTACAATATTTTGGTTTATTTAATATGAAGACTGAATTATTTGATTTTTTGTTTGTAATAGACATTTTTTTAAGAATATATTTTTAAATAATTGTAAATTATATGAAGAATCTAAGTAAATAAAAAAAAGTTATATAATAGTTCCTAAAACTCTGTCGCCATAAAGGAAAACTATGATACGCCTCATAGACGTATGGTTATCATTTGAGTAACTTCCAATAGGGTTATCACAATGCAGGGTTAAAAATGGTTTATAAACCTCTTATACGTTTATATGAATAAGGCCATTAATATTTATTTTATAAAGTGTGAGAATACGAAAAAAAAAATGAGCCCCACTAAATACTCAAACATCGCCTTAATTTTTTACACTTAAGAGTTCCCAAAGCATTTAGTATACTTCCCATCTGTTGGTGAAGGGTACAAGTATAAACAAGATCCCACCTACATGGATTGAATTCGTACTCATTCGCAATGGAGACTCAATAAAATACGTATAAGATCTTAACTAAGTTCTCACTGAATTTTATGGAGATAACTTTAGTTTTTCTTACTTATATACCGTAGAAGCATCGACGAACTCATTTGTTATTTTTACTACATGTTATATTGCATCGAAAATGAAACACAACATCATCACTGGCTGAGTGTTTTTTTTTTATGACGTTCACACATCACATCAAGTTGGCCTTTTTTTTTTGTATTTGTTATATGTGATTTAATAAATACAAAATGCGAGAAAAATGTAGGTTTCTGTCTAAATATTTGCAAAACTAGTTTATTGTTGTTTTTAGTCATTCCATTCGACAGCCCTCTTTGCCTCGCCGACCAAGTCACCTACATCATCTCGACCAACTGACAATAGTTTGTGATGTGTATTTTTGCTTTTTTGGTCTTTGGCTTTTGTTGTTGTTGTTGTTGCTTTACTTTTTGTTTGAAACTAAAAGCGAATAAATATAAAAATCACTTGTTGTCTCTCACAACACATCATACATGTGCCAGATGATAATGATGATGATCATCATTATCATAATGATGTTAAAGATTATGATGGTGAGGATGGTGATGGCGTTGATAACCATGTTGTTATTGTTAGTACAGTTGTTGTTTTTGTTGTTGTTGCTGCTGCTTCAAGATATTATATTTCTTTCACATAGTTTTATAGCTATTGTTGTTGTTGCTGGTGCTTTGCTTTTAAGATCTCACATATGTTAATTTTGAATTCTATAACAATTGTTGTTGTTGTTGTGGACCCACAGTAGTTCTGGATGAGAAGTGCGGCGGTAGGCATCACGATAGTATGATATTGCTCCATGTGTGTGTGTGTGCGTTTTTTTTGTTCTATCTTTTTGTATAAGTGTTATTCTGTGTTATTTAAGACATTTTGGTATTATTTTGTTGTTGCCGTTGCTTTTGTTGCTGCTCTTTTCAAGGTCTAATTTTATGTGAGTTTTGTTGCTATTTGTTCGTCCATATCTATATACATTTTATTTATTTTTATGTCAGTTTTTTTTTAGTTGTTATTTTTTTAATTTGTCTTCTTATTTTAGTACAAGTGTGTGTTCGAATATTGTGCTGGTGATGTATTTTGAAAAAAATATGGGAATTTATTTTTAATTACTTAAATCTTATATACAAAGTAATAAATTATTTTAAAAAAATATCATCTCGTTAAAATTGGGTTAATTTTCATGACTAACATAAAGAATGAGACTGCGAAAATTCTAAATTTGTTTGCCGGAAATAGTCAACAGAATTTCATTAACGGCTTAAAACTGTTATATCATTAAAAATAATTGGATCAACTCCACAGAAAAAGGGGTTGAATAATAACATAGTACAACACATGATTTTTGGACTTAATTCTGAGAACTGCACGTGAACGTAGCCCCAAAAAGAAGAAATTCTGCATCATTCGTTTTGTCAAGTTACATGCCATAATAATTTAATATCGATATCGAAGTTAGTAAGTGTCGTATAGGCGAAATTTGTCACGTTTTAGGCTCTTTTGTTATATTGTTTTATGGTGGCGTATGATTATCATAAGTAATATTCCACTTAAATCATACGCCACGGAGTACAACAGTTTTATTGTAACTGCTATTAAATAAACCCAGTTAAAAATCATTTGATGAATGGAACAGTGAAACTGTTGCTTATGTAGGAAAACGTTATATTAACAGATTAAAGGAATTGTAATTCCTAACTTTTTTTTTAAATTTGTTTCAGCTAAATCGGACTAGTGGTTCTCTAGTTATGTCAAACAAAAGAGCCTCAAACGTGACAAATTCCCCTATACGATACTTAATAACTTTAACTTTATTATGGCATGTAACTGGACAAAACGAATGATGCAGAATTTCTTCTTTTTGGGGCTACTTTCATGTGCATTTCTCAGAATTGAGTCCCAAATCTATAAGCTGGAAAATGTTGTACTGTGTTATATATTTTAATAAAATAGTATATCTCTGGATATATTGTTGGTATAGTAATAAAGTAATTTAGAGCGTATACGTAACGCAATGAAGTGTGAGTTATTATTAATACGTATATTTTAAAATGCTTCGAATGCCACCTATAACACATTCACTGTACTAAGCAAGAAACTATCACTAACAAATAAATAAAATACACCCCATCATGAAAATACAACAAAAATAATGTTCAACTAGCAGCTCCTGCGCACGGTTTGGCTTAAAGAGTGCATGCCCAACGAATGGAATGTAAGCGTATTATGTCCTGTGCTGAAAAAAGGTGATCCAAGTGTGTGCTCCAACTACCGCGGGATCAGCTTTTTACCCATCGCATATAAGGTCCTAAAGCCAGTGTTATCCAACCTGATCGGGCCTTATCAGTGTGGCTTTAGACCTAGAAAAACAACAACTGACCAGATTTTCACACTTCGGCAAATCCTGGAAAAGACCCAAGAGAAACAAATCGACACATACCATCTTTTTGTCGACTATAAAGCTGCCTTCGACAGCCCGATACGGCAGAAATTACTTGAAGCCATGGCTGAGTTTGGTATTCCAGCGAAGCTGATACGTCTTTGCGGAATGACGCTGACTGACACGAAGTCTTCAGTGAAGATTGGCAAGGACCTTACGGAGCCATTCTATACCAGACGAGGCCTAAAACAAGGCGACGGCCTATCGTGCGATCTCTTCAACATTGTGATGGAGATAATAATGAGAAAAGCTGCAGTAAACACGAGTGGCACTATATTCGACAAAAGCCACATGCTACTTGCGTACGCTGATGACGTAGACATCATCAAGAAATGGCAACAGTGGATGATCAATTTTTTAAGATAATCATCTTCAGTGATGAGGCACATTTTCACCTCAGCGGAATCGTCGATAAGCAAAATTGCCGCATTGGGGCGAAAGATAATCCAATAGAGATTGTCTAAAAACCCAATGCACCCACAAAGAGTGACTGTTTGGTGCCGTTTATGGACTGGCGGCATTACGGACCGTAATTTTTCCAAAATGAGGCCTGTCAGGCAGTTACTGTGATAGGTGTTTGCTATCGTGAGATGATAACCAACTTTTATGTCCCGAATTGAAAGATATGGATGTGGACGATATGTGGTTTTAAGAGGACTGTGCCACTTGCCACACGGCTAACGAAACAATAGCTCTTTTGCGCGACAATTTCAATGGCAGTGTTATCTCATGTGGTGCGGATGTCAATTGGCCGCCAAGATCAAGTGATTTGACACCTTTGGGTTATTTGAAACAAAAGGTGTACGTCGATAAGCCACCCGCAATTCAAGAGCTAAGGGATGAGATAATTCGGCACATTAACGGCATAGAACCTCAATTATGCCTCAGCGTCATAGAAAAAGGGAAATTAAGTTTATATGGGAGGTACCAGAAGGTGCGTGCCAGATGATAAGGTTTGCTAATATTTGGCCTATTATAACAATATAAATTAACAAGTTTAAAATGACCTCCAACTGTCCGTTTGAAAATTATGAAGAATTATCAATTTAATTTTCTAAAAATAGATAATTTTTTATGGGAGGTACCAGAAGGAGTACACCGTTATAGTTCGTACTAATTCCTAAATCAAATTTGTATAAGCGTACATCTTACGCAAAATTTGACTAATTTCAGTCTACTTACAAAAACGTAAAACTATGACGGTCAATTTTGTCATTTGTACCGGAGGTACCAGAAGGTATGTGCTAAATAGCCAGGTTTTCCGAGGTTTTGCCCCATAATACAAGATAAATTTACTGACCAAATTTTATTATCCACCAGGTACCCGTTTGGAAGTTATAAGAGAAATATTAATTTTCCAAAAATAGGTCATTTTGTATAGGAAATACCAGAAGTGGTCAACTGATATAGTTCGTTTTTACTCCTAAGTCAAATTTTTATAAGCAAAATTGGACTAAGCTCAGTGTACTTACAAAAGAGATATGTATGTAAAACTACAAGGGTTTGTATGGAAGGTACTATAGGGGGTGTGGCAAAGGTTTCGGTTTACTGAAGATATATCTACTATTACAAGATAATTAAACTGACTAAATTGAAATATCATCCAATTGTCCGTTTGGAAGTTATGAAAGAAATATTAATTATCCAAAACTGGGTAAATTTGTATGGGAGGTAAGAGAAGGGGAGGGGCAATTCATTAATACTGGTAAATTTTTATAACAATCTGTAAAGGATTACTCGAGTTATCGTGCCCACCAGCCAGCCAGACAGATGAACATGGCTCAAAAAAGTCCTGACGCGAAGATACTTCAGGTCTAATGCGTCTCCTTTAATGCCTTACACATTTTTTCGTATCAAATGATACGAAAATAAAAAAATATAATTATAAATATAATAATTATAACTGTAAAATACAAAAAGGAATCTAAAAAATAAACAGTAATGTAAAAAATAAAAAAAAAGTTACATTGATTTGAAGTTTATTTCAATCTCAAGACCAGTGTTTTTGAAAGAAGTTTAAATTAAAAAAAAAAAAACAATAAAACAGTAATTAAAAAAAAAGTAATTTTGAAAAATAAAAAAGTAATTTAAAAAATACAAAAGTAATTGAAAACATAAAAAAAAATAAAAAAATTAAACAAATTAAAAAAGAACAGATAAATAATTTAAAAAATATAAAAGTAATTTAAACACACACAAAAAATAAAAAATGTAATGTAAAGAAACATGAATTTCAAGAATTTATAAAAACTTAATTTCTGTATGCCAACTTTCAGAGGCCATTACTCTTTTAACTAATCCATAGATTTTCTTCTGCAATACCTTCTTTCTCAAATTTTCGATTATTACCGATTTAGAAATTAAAAATTACCTCAATTTGAAATCTTCATGCTTCTCCGCGGGTGCAAAAATTGATTTAAAACACAAACATTTGACAGTTGAAAATACATACCTAGAAAGAAAGAAATCATAAAAATGATATTAGTATTTTAAAAATAAGAAAATTATATGATAAGTTAGATATTGCTTAAGAGTAACTTTGAAACGATATTTGTTATCATTCAGATACAAATAAGGACTTTACTTTGCATCGTTGGAAAAATAAAAACATGCTGAAGACATGTGTTAATACAACTGGCCTAAAAAGAGAAAAAAGTATTTAACAGTTTCCTTAAGTGAACTATGGCAGAAAGTATTGTACTATTTTTTATATCTTTATTTTATATTAATTTTATATATTTTTTTAATTTTTGTAGCGGCTGTTGTTTATTATTAATATAACAATTATCATTTTAACTATTTTTAATAATTCAACAAGTATCTTAATGCTTAATCGAGTACCTGATAGTTTGTAGCTCAAATGTAAATGTTTCGTTTCATATTGTAAATGTTTCAATTCTGTATTTTACTTCCATACTAGACGACTTTAAGAATTTTACTTGGTCGCACTTAAGCTCAAACTTTTGTAACAAATGTATCAGTCTTAATGTAGAAAGCGACGAATAAAGTTTAATTAAACTTAACTCTTCTCGTTTTTTCATTTCAAAAGGCTTTTCAATCCTAAATAGTATTAAGACTCTAACAGTCCTTCGTGGACTTTAGAGGCAAATACTACTCTGAGACCGTATACTGACTTTATCTGTCTTATTTCGGTCCAGAGAATAAATAAATATAGTAAACAAAACCCTTAATAAGTATCCCACTTATTACATATTTTATTTATTATTTTTTTTTGTTATTTTTTCTTGGTTGGTTGGTTAGTGTGTGGTCATCTACTTCTTCGAGGAGAACACTTAGGTCCTTATGGACCCATTGGGCATTTACGCCATCTATATCAGCGCGTGTGCTGCCTAATGGCATTGCCAGTTGTCGATTGGGAATCCGGAGTTTCGATACAATCTGTCCAGCGTATAATTTTACAAAAGTTATTGATTCTTCCCATATCCAAGTATGCAAGTTCCTCTACAAGATTAAAGAAGGGTTTCCCCAGGGTTTCCAGTCTTCTTCTGCATAGGCCTGGGCAGTCACATATAATGTGGTCGGTAGATGGTTCACTGCTGCTATTCCCGCAGTAGTTGCATTCGCCTTTCGTTGCGAATTCCATTCTGCTCGCATGTCTGCCTATGGGTCCATGTTCCGTCAGGAAGGTGATAATTTTTCTTATCTCGTCCCTCTCAAGACTTACCAGGTACGATGTACGTTTCGCGTTGTATTCTGGCCAAGTCTTTTTGGCCTTTCTACAGGTTACTTCATTCTTCCATCTGTCGTTTGCTAGTCTAAACGTTAGATTTCCAATGGTACTTTTACTGGTGGATATAGGGCAAACTGCAGGGCTGAGCCCTGTCTGGCCTCTTCGTCCGCTCTGCAGTTGCAATCGATTCCGCTGTGTTCCGCGTAACCAGAACTCTGTTATTCCTGGATATCTCGTTAAGAGATTTCCGACAGGCACTGACCACTTTAGATTTGATGTCACAGGACTTCAATGAGTTTACCGCCGCTAGACTATCCGTGAACAGGAGAATATCCTCCTGTGATATCTTCTTACGTTGATCTCGTCCGCGGCTCGTTTAATAGCAAGTATTTCCACTTGGAAAACGCTGCAGAAGTCTGAAATTCTCGATTTTAGGCATAGATCCGTGGAGTAGATACCATAGCCGACCTTGTCATCCAGTTTGACCCATCGGTAAAGATGTTTATTGGCCCACACATTGCGTTTTCGTTCTCTGCCCACTCCTTTCTGGAGGGCGTTCTAGTTCTGTAGAGAATGTTCGATTTCCGTGTATTGAGCACGTAGTTAGTTTCAAGTGAGATGTTGATATGGTTCAGGATCTTTGAATATCCGATGGAAGGATCCCAATGTTCAATCTCGTTTAGTCGAATAGCCGATTTGAGACCGGAGCATTTGCAGCTCAGATCAGGTGGTAGTAGATTGAGTATCGTGTAGATAGACTTAGAGGGTGTCGATCTCATACATCCGGTTATCAGGAGACAAGAGGACCGTTGAACACGATACAATTGTCTAAATTTGCTCTTCTTGTCGAGCGCGTGCCACCAAACTATAGGGCCATATTGTAGTATTGACTTCACTATAGCATTGTAAATCCAAAGTGTTACCTTGGGTTTAAATAACCAGTTTTTCCCGATAGCTTTACGGCATGTATATAAAGCTATGAGTGCCTTGTTGGATCTGCTTTCAATGTTCTGTCCCCAATTAAGCTTTCTGTCTAATATAAGGCCCAGGTAGTTCGCCGTATCGGAGAAGTTGAGTTGTTTGTTGCCCACATAGATGTTGGATGTAGCGGGCGATTTCTGTTTCCGACTGAAAAGTACTAGTTCAGTTTTGTCAGGGTTCGCATTAAGTCCTCTACTGGCGCACCAGTTTGCCAGGATGTTGATGTAGTCCTGCATCCTTTGTTCGAGGCAAGATAAACTTCCCCCAGAGACGCAGAGAGCTATATCGTTCGCATACGCTACTACTGTGCACCCTTCCGGCTCCAACCGTTTGAGAGCGTCGTTGACGGCAAAATTCCACAATAGCGGCGATAATACTCCCCCGGCGATAATACTCCCTTTAGTCACCCTTCTAGTGAGGGTGTGATTTCCCAGCTTTGATGTGATAGTTCTCTTTATTAGCATGTTGCGAATCAGCTTTCTAATATGTGAGTTGATATGTAGGCTGTTGAGCTCTGTCATGATGCAGAGGGGTTCGATGTTGTTGAAAGCTCCCTCTATGTCCATAAAAGCAACTAGAGAAAATTCTTTCTTATCTAACGATTTCTCTATGGGATACAATAGTGCATGGAGTGCGGTTTCTGTCGATTTCCCCCTTTGTGTAAGCATGCTGAGCATTCGAAAGGAGATTCGGGCCGATTGAATTTTTGATAATGTCGTCCATGATTCTCTCAAAGGTTTTCAAAAGGAATGAAGTAAGACTTATAGGTCTAAAGTCCTTCGCTTTGGTGTGTGATGGCTTTCCCGCCTTTGGGATGAAGGCCACCTTTGAGGTTCTCCATCGTATTGACAGGTAGGATAATTTCACACAGCCGTTAAAAATAGCCTCCAGCCATGGCAATAGTATCTCCAGCGACTGTTGAAGTTCGGCGGGTATAATGTCGTCCGGGTGATTGGTAAGGATCAAAGTCGTTGATGGCGTCTTTGTTCATGTTCCTTTCAATTACCGGTATTGTATCGCAGAAGTCGGTGGGTGCGACGGTTATGGAGTTGGACCCTCCCCTAGGGAAGTGGGCATCCGATAGAATTTCCCAGGTTTCCTTTGAGGATTCAGTCCAGGTACCATCATTTTTCATTATGTATGCCGTGGCGCTGGTTGTCGAGGATAATACTTTCCTAAGTCTTCTTACCTCTGCGGTTTTTTCGACATCGTTGGTATATTTCCTCCATGAAGATATTTTTGCCTTATTTAGCAGTTTCTTGAAGAGTCTTAGATTCTCCTTGTACTCCACCCATTGGCCTGTTCTCTTGGCCTTGTTGAAGGATTTTCTGGTGGAAGCTTCTATTTATTTTTTTTTAAATTTTTTATTTTATTTTTATACTAGCTGGCCCGGCAGACTTCGTCCTGCCTCCAAATTTTTGTAAAATATGTTGAGTGTAGTTGAAATCTAATAACGATTGGTTTATTTCTTTGCCCTCTAAAATATTTCATTTTAAAGGGCGAGGTTTCCCGGACAAATTCTGTTCTTCATATATCTTAAAGATTATTATATATTATTATAAGAATTGCTAAAACGGGTCAGCAGTGTCGTCCATGATGTGATGAAAACTTACTTATTGATAGGCATATATTCTAAAACCAAATTTTTAAGCCGATTGACTGACATAGAACTTTCTGCGTTGGTGTACTGGGTGATTGTACCTTTTTATCCTAAGGAGTACGAATTTCCCAAAAATGCCTTCATTAGCTCAGCAACCCCATTAACCGTATGGTCTGGGTTATTCATATTTTCGTTATTGTCCCCTAAAATTTCGAAATGGGAAAAACCACTTTGTGAAACTCTCTAATTCTGTAGGAAGTGCGCCATTATAAAAGTTAGTCATTTTTCTTTAAGCCTTTTTGCGGTCTAGGTGACCATCTACAGCCGATCCCCAACTTTCACTGAAATTTTGGGACAAATGGGGTCAACCGTTTTCACAATTAGTAGTGACATCAAAATTTACATCTTTTTTATATATATAGACTTCTGAATACCTATGATGTTAAAAAAAGTGACTAAATGACATTCTAAAAATTAAGTGTATCATAAGCTAAACACCGGCAACTGGTTCCAAACATACATTCAAAATTTTCTCATGTAAAAAAATTATATATTTTAAGTTTAAGTTAAATCGGACAATCGATATTCAAAATCTTCTCATGCCAAAAAAATCATATATTTTAAGTTTAAGTAAAATCGGACAATCGATATAAATTTTCGAAATAATTCAACCCCAGCCAAATCAAAAAAAATTTTCATAATAAAACAAATATACATTCTAAATTTCAATTAAATTGTTTAATTCGTTAAAATTTTCGATATAAATCCACCCTAGCGCCATCTAGCGGGTCCATTTGTACATACAATTTTTTCTGATGATCAAACAAATATATATTCTGAATTTCAGTTAAATTGGCCCATTCGTTAAAATTTTGATTGTAAACCGACCCCAGCGCCACCTACCGGGTCCATTTGTACAGAAAATGTTTTCTCATGATCAAACGAATATTCATTGTAAATTTCAGTTAAATTGGTACATGCATTCAAATTTTCAAAAGAAATCTACCCTGGCGCCACCTGGATTTGATTTTTTTCAACACAAACAATCTACGGAAAATTTCGAATCCAATAAAAAAAGAATCATCCAAATCGCTCAAGCCGTTCTCAAGTGATGGTATGACATACGTGGACCATTTCATTTTTATATATATAGATTATATTTATTTTATTAAAATTTTTTTTTTTTTTTTTTAATTTTTTATTTATTACTTTTTTATTATTTTGTTTATTTTTATTATTTTTTTACATTTTTTTTATTTCTTTATTTTTTTTCTTTTTTTTATTGCATTCCATTTCTTGCTAATTCTTACTAGATATGACTTCATTTTTCTAAATTCCATTGACATTAATTACATATTCATAAGATGCATTGAAAAAAAAATATCTCAATATAATTTAAGCACCAGACTTAATTGTTGCCATTAGCACATTGCGGATCGTGACTGATACCTTTTGGAACTTTAAGCACTACTGCAATAAGTATTCCATACGTAAACCACAACGAATTGTTGGACACTGGACTTCTCTACATATATGATTAAATGTCAAAATATGTTAAACAAATAATAAAATAACAATATTGTGATAAGTTTCCAAATGACGTTAATGTGTCACACACTCTAAACACTATTGGTTTGATTAAATACTAGACGAAGGAAGGCAATGTAAACGTAGATAGCTGACATACGGTATAAAGGGCTTTGGTGTGATAGACATTAGATGGATATACTTTAGATAGTAAAACAATTGCGATGGGTGTGATTTGTTTGATAATTGTTTGAGTAATGTGATAATAGTTGAATAGAGAAATATGTAAACAAAAGTTTTCATTGACTGTAGATAGCGCAGTGAAAGTAAGTTGCCAGGAAATTTAACTAATCAGATAAATCACAAAAAAATAATAAATATTACAGAGTCTATCAAGGTAAGGTAAATGCTAAAAATACAAGCGTGTATTCTAGTACGGAAACAGTTTGACGCATTTCTGCTTAATACTTTCGGTAACGAAGATCTTACAATTATAGGTTTAGAACTGAAACAGTCAACCATATGGATAGCCTCGGCATATCTGCCATACGAAGACCAAAACCCCCCATCAGATGAACTGAAGAAATCAGTACTAACGGCGGAACACAACAAGACCAACCTCATTGTCGGAATGGATGCAAACGCACACCACCCGCTGTGGGGAGGTAAAACGATCAACAAACGAGGTGAGTTACTCTTTGATTATTTTCTAAGTAGGAACAAAGTAGTGCATAATCAGGGAGATACGCCCTCCTCGATCACCGTAGACCTGACAATTTCTAATGTCGAAAACATATTGATATCAATCTGGCGGGTTGAAGATGTTCACTCTTTTTCCGACCACCAATACATCTCCTTTGAAATATCCGCTTAAATAACGAAGCCGATAGAAACCTTCAACAAGAGACGGATAAAATGGGACATCTACATGGGAACACCTTACAAGACTCCTACCGCATACAACTGACCTTACCATTGACAACCCACAAGAGTTGGACAGCATGGTAGGAAAAGCTACAAAAGCCTTAGCCGCATGCATCAAGAAATCTTGCCCACGACGAAGATAGGAAGAATCAGAAGCTTCCTTGGTGGAACGACGAGATTTCTAAAACCCGTGCTTCCACCAGAAAAAACTTCAAGAATGTCAAGAGAACAGGCCACTGGGAGGAGTACAAGGAGAATCTAAGACTCTTCAAGAAACTACTTACTTACTTAATTTCCCTTTGCATTCGATGAATGAGGTATGCGATAGCTTCTCGCGTTGTTGTGAATTAACACGTTTTCTATTTTTAGATTCACAACTAACGGCACCTACTTGTTTATCGACGAATGCGAACGTCACTGTTTGAGAAGCTCTTACTAGACACGCCAATTGACGCGACACTTATACTGCGAAGTTGCTGTCAACAACATACGAGGGGAGCCGGCAATGAAAGAACAATTTTTTTTTATTTTTAAGATGACTGGAGCCAGGTTTGAACCTGCGATCTCCCGCATGGTAGTCGTGTGTTCTAACCACTATGCCACGGCCGGTCCCAAGAAACTACTAAAGAAGGCAAAAAGATCTTCATGGTGGAAATATACCAACGATGTCGAAAAAAACCCCAGAGGTATGTAGACTTAGGATATTATTATCTTCGACAACCAACGCCCGGCATAAATAATGAAAAGTTATAGGACCTGGACCGAATCTTAAAGGGAAACCTTGGAAATGCTATCGGATACCTACTTCCCGAGGGGAGGGTCCAACTCCATAACCGTCGCACCTACCGACTTCTGCGATAGAATACCGGTAATTGAAAGAAACATGATCAAAGACGCCATCAACGACTTTGATCCTTACAAATATACCGGTCCGGACAACATTATACCCGTCGAACTTCAACAATCCCTGGAGGTACTATTGCCATGGCTGGAGGCTATCTTTAACGGCTGTTTGAAACCGCACTCCATGCACTATTGTATCCCATAGAGGAATCATTAGATAAGAAAGAATTTTCTCTAGTTGCCTTAATGTCGCCGCTACTGTGGAATTTTAGACCGGCCGTGGCATAGTGGTTAGATCACGCGACTACCATGCGGGAGATCACAGGTTCAACTCGTGGCTGCAGTCATCTTAAAAAGGAAAAAATTTCTTTCATTGTCGGCTCCCCTCGAATGTTGTCGACAGCAACTTCGCAGTGTTAGTGTCGAGTCAATCGGCATGTTCTAGTAAGAGCTTCTCAAACAGTGACGTTCGCATTCGTCGATAAACAAGTAGGGACCGTTAGTTGTGAATCTAAAAATTGAAAGCGTGTCAATTCACAACAACGCGAGAAGCTATCCCATACCTCATTCATGGTGTAAAGGGAAATTAAGTTTTTTTTTTTAGTTTTCAACAGCGTTCTCAAATGCACAGTAGAAGCGTACGCAGACGATATAGCACAATACAATATGGCTCTATAGTTTGGTGGTACGCGCTCGCGCTTTAGACAATTGGATCGTGTTCAACGTTCCTCTTGTCTCCTAATAACCGGATGTATAAGATCGACACCCTCTAAGGCTCTCTACAAGATACTTAATCTACTGCCACTTGATCTGAGCTGCAAATGCTCAAATCAGCCAACTCGACTAAACGAGATTGAACATTGGGATCCTTACATCGGACATTCAAGGATCCTGATCCATATCAACATCTCACTTGAAACTGACTTCGTGCTCAATGCACGGAAATCAATCAATCTCTACGGAACTAGAACGCCTTTCAGAAAGAAGTGAACAGAGAACGAGAACGCAATGTATGGACCAATAAACATCTTTACCGATGGGTCCAAACTGGATGACAAGATCGGCTACGGTATCTACTCCGCGAATCTAGGCCTAAGTATAAGATCAGAGATTCCAGACTTTTGCAGCGTTTTCCAAGCGGAAATACCTATTAAAAAAAACTTAAACCGGATGTGATCAACATGAGGAATATATCACAGGAGGATATTCTCCTGTTCAGTAATAGTCTAGCGGCGGTACATCTCTTAACGAGAGAGTATAAGATCAAGTATTCCAGACTTTTGCAGAGTTTTCCAAGCGGAAATACTTGCTATTAAAAGAGCCGAGGACGTGATCAACGTAAAGAATATATCACAGGAGGATATTCGCCTGTTCACGGTTAGTCTAGCAGCGGTAAACTCGTTGAAGTTCTGCGACATCAAATCGAAAGTGATCAGTGCCTGCCGGAAATCTCTTAACGAGATATCCAGGAATAACAAAGTTCTGGTTACGTGAATACCTGGACACAGCGGACTTGAGGCAACTGCAGAGCGGACGAAGAGGCCCGACAGGGCTCAGCCATGAATGAGGTATGGGATAACTTCTCGCGTCTCTCGTTGTTGCGAATTTACACGCTTTATATTTAGATTCACAACAAAACGGCACCTACTTGTTTATTGACGAATGCGAACGTCACTGTTTGAGAAGCTTTTTTTTGCCGATCGACTCGACACTTGCACTGCGACGTTGCTGTAGACAACATCGGGGGGGCCGGCAAAGAAAGAAAAATTTAGATGACTGGAGGCGGGAATCGAGCCCGTGATCTCCCGCATGGTAGCCGCGTTATCTAACCACTAAGCCACTTCCGGTCCCTATACCCACCTATAAAAGTACCATTGGAAATCTAACGTTTAGAATTGCAAACGACAGATGGAAAAATGAAGTAACCTGTAGAAAGGCCAAAAAGACTTGGCCAGAATACAACGCGAAGCGTACATCGTGCCTGGTAAGTCTTAAGAGGGACCAGATAAGGAAAATTATTACCTTCCTGACGGGACATGAACCCATTGGCAGACATGCAAGCAGAATGGGATTCGCAACGAAAAACGAATGTAACTACGGGAATTGCAGCAGTGAACCATCTACTGACCACATTATATGCGATTGCCCAGCCCTAAACAGAAGAAGACTGGAAACCCTGGGGAAACCTTTCTTAAATGGTACAGAGGAATTTGCATACTTGGATATCGAAAGGATAAACAACTTTTTTAAAATCATTAACTAAACGGATTGGATCGAAACTCCGGGTTCCCTATCGACAATCGGCAACGCAATCAGGCAGCACAGGCGCTGATAGCATAGGTTAAAGGGATGGCGTAAATGCCCAACGGGTGTCACAATGGGTCAATAGGGACCTAAGTGATCTCTTCGAAGAAAGAGGAGGTACCTGCACACCAACCAACCAAGTAAAAAGTAAATATTTGTAAAATAGTTTGTTAGTTTTAATCGATCGTGTTTTATATATTAAATTTACGTTAAAGTGTATCAAATGATACATCAAATTCGGCTTACGATCAGAAAAGTGTACAACTACTTCGCATGCACATATTTGACATAATTGTAGATATATATACAGCTGATGATGTACCATTGTGCATCAGTTCGTCACAAAGGGGTCTGAAGATGAACTCGTCATGGAGTTCGAAACGCGTCATCCTAGTGCGTGACACACTAAATTTGACCAAAAAAAATATCAAACAATAAAAAACACTTTTCTGATCGTAAGCCGAATTTGATGTATCATTTGATACACGTTAACGTATTAAATTTACGTTTGTAAAATATAAAAACTGTCAAAAAAATAATTTTTTTTTTAATTTAAATAAGTTTTTTTAGAAGAATTTTTGTTCTGTTTTCTTTTTATTTTTTCCATTTTTTGGAAAATTATCTACCTTTAAAAGTTTGATTTAAAATAAATTTATTTTCTAAAATATAAATTTTAAACTTATAGTTTAGAGTTAAATAATAGCGACCACGAAAATCTTGGGACTGATCTATGAACAATTCTTACCCTACAAAATCGTTCATTCTTTTTGACCCTTATAGGACCCAGCCACATAGTTGGCCTTAATTTTTGAGTTTTTATTGTATAAAAACTCCGTCAAGAAGTCACACCCAGTTTCATAGAATATCAGTCATCAAATTTGATAACACAACAATAAAGACAAAATCCTTTTTATTATAATTCTTTTGCTATTTCTATCACTCCCCTTCATAACTCACTCAATTCAGCCCCTTTTTGTCGGTCAGTTCCTCTGTTGTTGGTATGTCTTACACTCATATGCTACTCACTTCTCAATGCCAGCCTATCGTCATCAGTCAGATCAGTTATCCCACCCCTTCTCTTTCCATGGAGTCACTCGATGATGGTGTTGTGGTGGCATCTGGTTTGGACTCGTTTGTATTTATTACATCCATCCACACACGTTAATTGTGTGTATAAAACGTGTATTCAATAAATTTCAATTCACACTCATTTGCCAATTGAATGGAAAATTGAAAGAACAACAACACAGCACAAAACAAAGAATATAACAAAATAAAATTTATTTACAGTGAAATCATAACCATTAAGATGACACACAGCCGATTCATTGATACCATAAGGAATAAGGCCAAAGTGCCAAGAAAATATATATATACGATTAAAGATTAGAAGTCAAAAAGCTTTGGCATGCTTCGATTACGGTCAGATGTTTAGTTTTGTAAAATCCAACGGAGAAAACTAAATTGTGCAAAAAAAACAATTATTAACAAAAAAAAAAGTTAATGATATTTAATCGCCTTAAACGTTGACGCTGTCTATATAAGCAAAATAGTATTTCATAGAAACTGTGTTATATTATTCCTAAATTGTTAACATGTAACAATTGTTGCCTAGCAGTTAAATGTTCTCTTGGAAAGGATATATTAATTATTATATTATATAAAATAAAACATGTCTGTGTGTTAGACATAAGCTTTTATATCGTAACTCGGATTACGTTAACATTTTAGTAAATTGTCGGTAACATGTTGGCTATGGTTTGTAGGATAGTACAATTAATGTACTATAGGTGGCGCGATAGGTATTCCTATTGAATATCAATGTTTCGAAGATGCAAAATATTCTGGAAAATGCTTTAAAGTTTTGTAAATTACGTTTTTGAAATAAAATCGTTATATAAAACATTTATTATGGATAAGGCAGTAAGAATTCATAACATCGAATAATAAAAAGTAGCTTATTTCAAAATTAACATTGGCAATAAGCCGCCTACCATAAAAATCTCAAAACAGCATTACTGCCTAGATGCCACCACCCGGAGTTCTTTGAGACGGACTTTTAAACAACTTCCACTTTGTATCCTCATCGAGGTACCCACAGCCCTCCTCCACCTTTCTTCCATTCGTACTCCTTTTGCAATTCATTAGGTATTAAAATCATTAAACAACTCTTTGAATATTAATTTCTATCGTTATTAACAAAACAATAAACCTCTAGTTCAAACAAGACAATAAATACCACTAAATCAAAATGTAAATTTGAATACAAAGCAGCCCATTATTAAAACGGAAATGAAAGCTCGTGCTGGTGGCAGTGGTGGTGATGCTGATGTTGAGGCCGTTGGTAATGGTGGAATTCAAAGCGATTTATCTTGGAGTGAAAATCTTTCGTGTGGGTTTCAGTTTACATCATTCCAAATGTCAAGAGTCCGTCCGCACTATAAGTCCTCCCGTCTTCTTCTCCTCCCGTCACAGCTTCAATGCAAAAAAAAAATGCTTGAAATACTTTGGGATAAGACGAAAACAACGATTCTAAGCGAAAAAAAAAAGTTGTTCAACCAGTTTTTGTAACTACAAATTTTTAGAGGTTTCGTCTCGATTGTAGTCGCTTGCTTTATCTTAACAGGTCGTTTGCTCGCTCGCTCGCTCACTTGCTCATTTACGGACTTACGGACTCGTTTTCATTTTAAGATTCTGTGTGAATGAAATGAACAAACAATAACAACAATTGCGTTTTAATAAAAATTAGAAATGTGTGAGTTTAGCTCAACGTTTTTAACTTTGTCTGTCTGTTATTTTATGAATTTAATTGTATTTACATAGTTAACAGAATGACAGTCGGTCTAACGGACAGACGGTCGGATGAATGGGCATGAGGGCCGAGGAGTAAGGTTTTTGCAATTGACAGGCGGCTTTCAGTCGAATGTTTATAGATTGGTTTCGCTGTTGTTGTTGTTGGTGTTTTTCATTGTAATCGAACTGAAATCAATAAAAATAGCGAAACGAAACTAGGCGAGTGTAAACAAATAAAGAAAAATTGCACAAATTTGAAATGACTGATGGCAATGGAATACCAAAAGCAGGGCTAGGAGTTAAAAAGTATTGGCAGCAAATAAAAAATGATAATCTCTAAGAAAAATATAAAATAATAAATAAAATAATTTAACCAAAAGAATGTATACAAAATGAAAAATATAATAATAAAAAAATATAATAATTAAAAAATAAATAAATCAAAAAAATATATACACAATAAAAATTATAAAAATAAATAAAACAATAATAAACATTGAAAAAATAAAGTAAAAAAAATTCTAAAAAAAATTAAAATTAAAAAGAAATATAAAAATTAAAAAAAATCTACATATTAAAAAATGTATGCCCTTTAAGAATAAAAAGAAAAAATATAATAATAATTAAAAAAAAAACAATAAACATTATAATTAAACTATTTTAGAAGATCGAATAATTTAAAAATAAATAAATAAAAAAATATACACACAATAAAAATAAATAAAACAATAATAAACATTAAAAAAATAACGTAAAAAAGTATAAAAAAAAATAAAATTAAAAAAAATTTAAATTAAAAAGAAATTTGTAATAAGTGGTAACTTATTAAGGGTTTTGTTTGTGATTTAATTATTTATTTATACTCTGGACCGAAATAAGACTAAAAGTCAGTACTCGGTCTCAGAGTCGCATTAGCCACTAAAGTCCGCGAAGGTCTGTTAGAGTCTTAAAGCAGTTGGTATTGATGAGCCTTTTAAGTGAAAGTCGAGAGGATTTAAGTTTTATTCAACTTTATTCATCGCTTTCCAATTGAAGACTGATACATTTGTTACAAAAGTTTGAGCTTAGGTGCGACCAAGTAAAATCCTTAAAGTCGTCTAGTATGGAAGTAAAATACAGAATTGAAACATTTACAATTTGAAACGAAACATTTACATTAGAGCTACAAACTATCAGGTACTCGATTTAAAATAAAAGTATTGAATTAAAGTAATTTCATATCTTTTTTTTTTTTTTTTTTGTTTTTATTTTTTTATATTCGACCTTTTTTACAAATTGATAATATTTTCAAATAATCAAGCTCGAGGTCATGTTTTTCCATATATTATATTGTTTTTATTCGATATTTCGATCCTCTTCGAGGATCATCTTCAGGAATCCTGTAACACATTAATGATACGATACACTGTAACATACATACTAACAATTTTACGTCTTTTAACTTACAAAATATAAGTACATAAAACATAAAAGATGAGCGATAGATCATCGTCACCGTCCGTCACCGTTGAGATGTTCTCTAACACTAAATTAATATTCATTTCTTGTTTGTCTTGTTTTGCTTTGTTTGTTTTTTCTAATGAGATGCTTGTAACTACTCGCTGACTGATCCACATCGCTTTTGTAATTCATGCATGTGTTAGTGTTGAGAATGTGGAGCATTTCTAATGTTAGTCTCTTGTTATAATTGCTCTCACATTGCAGAACAGTTACCCTCTCCAAGTCTGGTTGATGGTTTGTTGTGGCACAGTGCGTCGAAAGCGCTGTTTTTTGAGTCAGTTTACTTGATCTTAGTTTTATGTCGCTTCTGTGTCCCGCTATTCTCGATTTTAGTTTATTTTTTGTTGTACCAATATACGACATATTGCAGCTTGCTGTGCCGATGCCGTTGCAATTAATTTTGTAAATAACGTTGGATTTGTCGTCGGATGTTGTCTTTGATTTCAGTTGTGAAAATAGTTTTTGTAGATTGTTGTTAGATTTTGGCGCAATTTTATAGACAGTATTGTCAATGCATCCAGATTTGTCAAAAATGAAGATGATCCTCGAAGAGGATCGAAATATCGAATAAAAACAATATAATATATGGAAAAACATGACCTCGAGCTTGATTATTTGAAAATATTAGTAATTTCATATCTTTACGTTAGTTAATAATAATCTGAAAAGTAGTTAATAGACTTTTAATATACATATAATTATACGGTCGCTACAAATTTTATTAAAAAAAAATTTAAATTAAAAAATATATAAAAATTAAAAACTAATCCACATATAAAAAAATGTATGCCCTTTAAGAACAAAAAGAAAAAATATAATAATAATTAAAAAAAAAACTAAAAAATAAACATTATAATAAAACTATTTTAGAAGATAAAGACATAGTTTGTATTTAAAAAATATCAACAAATAAAATATTAACAAATAATAGATATAAACAATTAAAAACAATATCATACAAAAAATTTAAAAAAAGGAAAATTAAAAAAATATATATAAATAAAGATAACTAAGAAAGAGTTAGAGAATTTAATTATATTACAAGAAAGTAAAGAAAATTAAATTGAACAAGATATACAAACTAATGAACTAAGAAAAAAGTAATGAATATTACAAAAATAAAAATCAAAAATATAAATAAAAAAAAACTTAATTTCCCTTTACATCCCATGAATCAGGTATGAGATAGCTTCTCGCGTTGTTGTGAATTAACACGCTTCGTATTTTTAGATTCACAACTAACGGCACCTACTTGCTTATCGACGAATGCGAACGTCTCTGTTTGAAAAGCTTTTTACCAGACATGTCAATTGAGACGACACTTATACCGCGAAGTTGCTGTCGACAACATCGATGGGGCCGGCAATGAAAGAAAAATGTAGGTGGGAATCGAACCCGGGATCTCCCGCATTGTAGTCGCGGGTTCTAACCACTATGCCACAGCCGGTCCCAAAAATATAAATATTTAACAAAAATATCAAAACTAATAAATATTACAAAAATTAAAAAAAAATCAAATAAAAATAACAGAGTTTAAAAAAAATAACCAAAAAAAAACACGATAATTTATAAAAAAAAAACATATAAATAATTAAATTTAAAAAAAAAAATTGACAGAATTAAAAATGTAAAAAAACTTACAAAATTAAAAAATATAAAAAAAACGTAAAATAAAAATATATTAAAATATATTAATGCGAGAGAACTGTCAAACTAAGTGTGAGCAAATATTAAGAGCTATCACAAAAATAAAAAAAAAATAAATAAAAAACCTTCTAACAAGAACAAAAACTTTTAATTTTGAAGCATTAAAGTTATACTTCTAGTGCATAGTGAAGTTGTTTTAGATTAAATAAATTTTATTAGTCTAAACCAACTTTTAAAAATCATGGCCACGGCGGCTGTGTGTCATACGTGCAAATCATCAATTCGGGGAGAAAGTGGAATACCGTGTAGTGGCATATGCAAAAAAACTTTTCATAATGCAAGCAAATGCTCGGGACTGGACCAATATTCCTTGAAAGTGATTGATGGGGATAATTTTGTGCGTTATATGTGTGATGACTGCGTGCAGTATATCCACAATGTTGACATGGTATTGAAAGAAATACAATTGGATGTTAACAAGAGCCGGCAAAATTTAAAGGATTATAAAGATGAATTCGAGACATCACTAAGAAAAAATGAAGTGGAAATAAAACAATTATTGGAAGCCATTGAAAAAAGATATGAGGAAAGATTAAGAAGAATGGATATTATTCAAAAAAACTGTGAAAAAAGTTTGCAAGGTGCTACAAGAATATGTGACATCATAAATGATATGGAAAGCAAAAACAAAACAATGTGTGAGAAGATGGAAGAAAGCAATAAGAGTATGTGTGAGGACATAAAAAGATCACTGAGAGAAGCAAATGTCAAAACAGTAACATATGCAAATGTAGCAAAAGCAGTGTTGCCAGATCCTGCAAAAAACGTGCCTCTAATAGTGAAACCGAAAGAAAAGCAGAACGTGAAAAAAACTAAATCTACACTAAACGAAAAGATAGATCCCGGAAATTTCAAGATATGTGATGTCGAAAATAGAAGTAACGGAACAATTGTTATACAGAGTGAAAATAATGAAGAAAGGGAAAAAATTAAAAAAGCGATGGAGAAAGAATTAAACAACGAATACGAAATAAAAGTTCCCAAACCAACCGAGTTTACCATTCTAATAACGGACATATCATTCAAATACGATGAGACGGAAATAATTAATAAACTTAGAAGGCAGAATCCGGTGTTAAGCAGTGGCGAGTTGAAAATATTTAAGATGTTTGAGACAAAGAGATACGCGAAGACTATTTACAATGTAAAACTGAGTTTAGAAAGTGAGGCATACACAAAAATACTTGGTTTGCAAAAAGTAAACATTGGTTGGGAAAGATGTAGAGTTTTTGAAGGAACTGAAGTGAGACAATGCTTCAAGTGTAAAGGATATAACCACTCAGCGGGGGAATGCAAAAATAAGGAAACGTGTCTTAAATGTCATGGGTGCCACAACACAAAAGAGTGCAACAAGGAAATGATAAACAAATGCATAAACTGTATAATAGTCAACGGAAAATTAAATTTGGGCCTCGATGAAAATCATATAACAAATGATAAAAAATGTCCAGTGTACCTAAACAAGCTTAATCTCAAAAAGAAACGTCTTGGATTAGTAGAATAACAATTAATAAATTTATGTGCAATATACACTAACATACAAGGATTAACAAATAACTTTAATCAAGTGGAAATACTGGCAGCTAAAGAACAATTAGAATTTTTAATATTTTCTGAGACCCACCTGACAAACGACATCGATGAAAATGAAATAAAATTAAATAACTACAATCACATTACATTACATTCAAATTCACCAAGAACTGGTGGGGTTATAATATACTATAAGAGTCATTGGAATATTACTATAAATACCGAAAAAGTTTGCGATTCTAAGTACTGGATTCTTGTATGTACTGTAGAATATAAAAAAGTTAAGATGATAATAGCCGCGATTTATAGATCTCCTAGCAGTTCAGAATCACAATTTTGTGAAGTATTTAAAGAAACTTTAGAGGAGCTATGTGAAAAAAACTGTGACATACTTATAGCGGGAGACTTCAATATTGACTGGTGTAAAAACAGTTTTTACAAAAACAAAATGGAAATGACATTAAATGATAACGGCCTTAAACAGATGGTAACAAACTACACAAGAGTGACTAAATCATCTAATACAATAATCGACTACATTATAACCAATAGCTTCAAAATATCAGTGCAAAATAATTACTATGACAAAATATCGGACCATGAAATTATAAATATTAAAATTGAAACTGAAAGATCTAATAAAAAAATATCTCCATTAAAATCTGTGAACATTTTTAAATATAATAAGGCAAAGTTTAGGAGAGAATTGTGCAATAATTTACAATCAGACATAGAAGACAACATTCACCAAAGTGCAATAAATATTGATTTAAGTTTTGACATAACCATAAAAAATCTTACGAGAAGTAAAGTGATAACAAACAATAATAACACCGAATGGTTCAACAGAAAATTGGAAAAAATGAAACTTAATAAAATTAAGGCATATCAGCGGGCGAAATATATTCAAACAGATGAAGCATGGTCGGAATACAAAGAACTTCGAAATAAGTACATTGTGGAAATAAAAAACGATAAATTTGTGTATGTAAACAATAAAATTAATAACGCCAAAGACCAAAAGCAAATGTGGACCGAAATCAAAAGCCTTGTGATAAAAAAATCAAAAAATGTGATAACATCTGTGATATTTAACCAAATAGAGTTTAAGGAAAATTTACAAATAGCCAATAAGTTTAACAATTATTTCGTCGATAGTATTAAGGAAATCAGAGACTCAATCCCAGAAGTGCAATATAAGAATAATTTAACGATGAGACATAAAATATTCAAATTCAGTGCAATAGATCTTTTAGAACTTAAGAGGACTGTAAAAGAGCTGAAGAATAAAGCCGATTTTAATAAAATCTCGAGGAGCATGATTCTAGATAATTGGAGCACAGTTGGACCAATTCTTTTACATATAATAAACAAATCTTTGCAATACGGTGAATTTCCAGAAGCATGGAAGATAACAAAGATAACTCCGATTGAAAAAGTGTTGAGAACAAAAAAATGTGAAGAATTTCGCCCAATAAACTCGCTAAATACTTTTGAAAAAGTACTCGAAAAAGTGGTAAAAAAGCAATTAGAAAAATTCATTGAAGAAAATTATATTCTGTCAAAATATCAATCTGGTTTCCGTAAAAATTTTTCGTGCGAAACAACAGTAAACTATGTTATTAACCGCTGGAAAAAGATAAATAAAGGGAAAAAGATAATGGCAATATTTTTAGACTTTAAACGTGCATTTGAAACAATCGATCGGGATATACTTATCAAAAAGCTTTACATGTATGGAATAAGGGGAAACGAATTGAAATGGTTCAAATCATATTTAACGAATAGAAAACAATATACAAGCGTAAATAATGCAAAATCGGATGAAATCTACAACAACTTCGGTGTTCCACAAGGGTCAATTCTAGGGGCACTACTGTTTATCATATATATAAATGATATGCCCGATGTATTGGACAAAAGTGAAATGGTACTTTATGCAGATGACACATTAATATTTACGGAAGGTGATAACGATGAACAGTGTAGAGCAAATATGATCCACGACATATGTAAAATAAACACCTGGCTTAAAATAAATAAACTCAAATTAAATGAAAACAAAACGAAAATAATGGAAATAAACATGGTCAATGATGAAGTTTTTGAAATAAACGGCAAGAATATTGAGAAAGTGTCACAAATCAAATACCTTGGATTTATAATAGATAGCAAGATGAAATTTAAAGAACATATTGACTATATATGTAAAAAAATTGGGAAAAAAATCGGCTTCTTTAAAAGAATAAGACCTAACATCTCATATTTGACAGCAATAAACATATATAACACAATAATACAACCACACTTCGAATACGGATCGACAGTAATATACACATGCTGCAATGAATCGCAAATAGAAAGGCTACAAAAACTCCAAAATAAAGCGATGAGAACAATACTAAAATGTAACCGATATACATCAATAAATGTAATGTTAGACGCACTTAAATGGTTAAACATAAAACAAAGACTTATATTAAATACACTAAAGTTCGTGTTTAAAATGAAATGTGGCAAAGCACCAGAATATCTATGCAACGAAATTCGATATGTTGGCGAATCACAACCGTATGGTCTCAGAAATTCATCAGACTTTAGAATCCAGAGAGCGACTTCAACGAACATCCAACGTTCTTTATTTTTTAAGGGTCTTAAAATTTTTAACAATCTGCCCAATAATGTCAAATTGGAATCAAATTTCATTACATTTAAAAGAAATTGTGTAATTTGTATAAGAAATAATTTTCTAAATGATTTACAATAATATGTAATATGTAAATGAAATGATGTTATATGTAAAGTATTTAAAATACTAATAAAGAAGAAATCTAATCTAATCTAATCTAATCTAAATTAATTTTTACAAAAACCAAAAAACGGGACAGTTTTAAGTAATTTTAATTGACATTAAATAATAAAAATATAATTAAAAACGATTAATACTAATTAAACATAATGGAGAAAAAATAAAAAAAAAATTAAAAATTTTAATATTATACATGAAACGATATTACAAAAAGAACAATATTACAAAAAGTAGAAACAAAGTTACGCAAAAATATAAATAGACAAATTACTAAAAAAAAAAAAATGTACGCTAAAATTTAATATGACAAAATTAAAAAAACACGAAAAATGAAATATAATTTAAAAAAAAACAAATAAGAAAGATGAAATAAAAACAAAAGCCATAATAAAAATTAAAAATTTTGAAATAAACGATCTATAAAATTTAAAAAATTATTATAATAATTATAATTATTAATTATTAAAACAAAACATTAAAAAAGTAACACAAAAAGATAAATACATAAATATCTGTCAAAAATAATTATAAACAAAAAAAAAAATTGCAAAAATAATACGAAAAATTTTAAATTTTACAAAAAAATACAACAAAAAAAAGTTAAAACAAAAAACTAGTTAACAAATAAAAGTTTTTAAAATATGTAATTTGAATCTTAATTTAAAACCAGTAAGAAAGTTTCAGTCGGGCAACCAGACCTACAAATACCCTAGGTAAAACAGAACATTTTCTATTATATTAATATTATTACTCAATTTCTAAAGTGGGCGGAGTGGTACATTTGTATGGGAGGACCAAGAAGGGCGTGGCTAGACTTCCAGCTTTTTCTCCAAAACTTTGTTCTGTTATAGCTTCACAAAATACAGAATTTGTTACTCCATTTCCAAAATGGGCGGGGTGTTACAATTGTATGGGGGGTACCAGAAGGGGATAGACACCAGATTTTGTGTCCAAAACTTTATCCTGTCACAGCTTTACGAAATAAAGAATTTGGAAACGATCGCGTTGGATTTATTGATATTATTACTCCATCTCAATAGTGGGCAGAAAGATACATTTGTATGGGGGGTACCAGAAGGGGCTAGACTACCAGATTTTGTCTCCAAAACTTTATCCTGTCACAGTTTTACGAAATAAAGAATTTGGAAACGATCGCGTTGGATTTATTGATATTATTACTCCATCTCTATAGTGGGCAGAAAGATACATTTGTATGGGAGTTACCTGAAGGAGAGACTTCCATTTTTTTTTCCAAAACTTTATACTGTTATAGCTTTTCTAAATACGGAATTTGGGTACGATCGCGTTGGGTGTATTGATATTATTACTCGATTTATAAAGTGGGCGGAATGATGTATTTGTATGGTATGTACCAAAAGAGTCGGGGCCATGTAGCCCATTTGCCATACCGTAAGTAGTTTTGGGACAATTTTAACTCGTGCAAAATTTCAAAACATTTAGTTGCGTCTTTCGAATTTGGTTCAAAGAAACCTAGGGTCTAAAGTGACTCCTTCTATGTGTTAAACATTTTGGTGCTATCCAATGATACATACCCTCCTACCCGTAGGGT
Organism: Muscina levida; assembly: GCA_964034835.1. NCBI lineage: Eukaryota > Metazoa > Arthropoda > Insecta > Diptera > Muscidae > Muscina > Muscina levida. The sequence goes on along the minus strand of OZ035883.1, from coordinate 117,543,710 downwards.
GAGAGTATAAAAAAGGTTTAATACAATTTAATCAAAAATTAAACAAAATATATAATAAAAAAATAGTATTAAAAAAACAACTAATCAAATTTTACTAACAAAATACAAATTAAAAATATAAAAAATATAAAATATATTAAAATTAAAAAAAAAATATATAATACTTCCAAATTTCAAAACAAATCAACTCTAAAATGAGATTACAAAATACAAAATTTTAAAAAGTATTTAAAATAAACAAAGTGTATATAATTCTAATTCTAATTAAAAATAAAGTAGTTCTATATTTAAACAAAACAAATTATAACATAGAATAGAAAAGAAATACTTTACAAAATAACACTACTGGAATTTAAACAAAAAACAGTGGTATATAATATAAAATATAAACAAAAAAATAGACTGTAACAAAAATGATAACATATGGGTAAATCCTGTGTTGCGGACGTTACGTTCGTATGCATTTATATGTTGTTTTATTAATCCCGTTTGCGCTTTGAGTGAGATATTTACATATGAACTTCAGCAACAACAGTAATTCGAGGGTACTTTGAAATGACATTTAATTTATTGCTTAACTATTTTTGACAAAAAAAAAATATTCGTGCCAAAAGTGCCGTTGCGCACGTTACAAAAAATTGTAGTAGTTTTGGATGTCAACGTGCATTTGCAACTATTTTAGTAAATATTGCATTGTAACCAGAAAAATCAAAATACATAAAGGAAAAAGGAATATTTTTAAGGATTTTAAAAAGACTTTAATTAGAGTTGTAAATTTGTTGGTTGATCCAAAAATTTGAAATTCGTCTGTTGCGGACGTTACGTTGCACTTTTTACACTTTTTCCTTCTATCTTATTCATTATAAAAAATTGTGTCAAAATCAGACATACTGGCAAGGAGCTGTTGACACACACAGTTTTAAATATAATAATTATATATATTATATAAATGGACCCGGAAGGTGGCCCTGGAGTGGACTTACTTCGAAAATTTGACCGGATAGACCAATTTAACAGAAATTTAGAATGTATATTTGTTTGAATTTATTGAATTTGAATTTGAATTTATTTATGTACAAATGGACTTGACAGGTGGCGCCGGGGAGGACTTATTTCGAAAATTTGAATGGATGTACCAGTTTAACTGAAATTTAATATGTACGTTTGTTTGATCATACGAAAAAATTGTATATGCATTTGCATTGATACAATGCAGATCAATATAGTACTGGCACCAGAACAGCTGACTAACCGCAATACATGCCGGTATCGTTAAATTTTGTTGATGTTGTGGCCCTGGAGAGGACTTATTTCGAAAATTTGAATGGATGTACTAGTTTAACTGAAATTCAAGATGTACGTTTGTTTGATCATGAGAAAAAATTGTATGTGCATTTGCATTTGGTGTCGTGTACCTAAAACTCTAGAACTAGTGACTCATTCCACAAACACTTCATATGAGTTCACAATTGCTGTGTTCAATAAATATAATTTTTGAAAAAATGCATTCATATTTTCCTGTAGACTGGTGTAAACATACATACTTACATATATATTTATATTTTAAGCACACTATTGGCTCTTTATGAGAACATACTTCGATTGATGAAAAACCAAAAATTAAAGCAGTTAAATTTAAAAAAAAACCCTTATTTTCCGTTGCGGACGTTGCATGCCGCGTGTCCATATTTACTTAACATTATTTATATCATCTGAATGACCTACCGATGCGTTTTTTAAAACTTACAACAAAAACAAAATTTATTAATATGTTGGTTGGTTTGCAGGCCGTCTTTCCTTAATGAAAAGGAAAGGAGGTCCATTATATAAAGGGTGTCCTTATGTACCCATTGTGTTATCCACTCGGCGTTTGTAACACCCGTTCAACCGATGCGTTTAGCGTATGTGATGCTTGATTGCGTGACTAGCTCCTTTCCGGTGTGTGATAGATTCCGCATACAAGTGATTGCGAGTTTCGATTCAATCCGTCCAGTGTTGATTCTACTGATGTGCAAAGAAGCCAGTTCTTCTATAACACTTAAGTAGGTTTTTCCTAGGGTTTCCAGTCTCCCTCTGCATAGGGCTGGTTAGTCACATATAATATCGTCGGTAGATGATTCACTACTCTAGTCGCGTGTCTTCCAATTGGACTGTGTCCTATTGGGAAGGTAATTATTTTCATGATCTGGTCTCTTTTGAGATTTATTAGCTACAATGTACGTTTCGTGTTGTATTTAGGTCATGACATCCTGACTTTCTTCAGGTTTGTTCGTTCCTCCATATTTCATTTGCTGTCCTAAGCGTTAGAATTCCGATAGTGCCTTTGCATGTAAAAATAGGACAAAGTGGTTCGTGTTACATGTCGCTTTTCTGTCTTTTTGGCTGGTAACGTAAATTCGTACGCTCTCAAACAGTTGCTCTCAAATCCTTTATTATTATTGGATATCTCGTTAAGAGATGTCCGACAGTTCCTGACCACTTTCCATTTGGTGTTGTGGGTATTCAGTAAGTTTACCGATGCTAGACGCTAAAAAATGTTAACACTTTGGATACGGAAGAACATTACAGCAAAGGGTTTATGCTCCACTGGGAGTGAAAGAAATTAAGAAGAAGAAGATTAAATTAATTTCCTTCCTTTTTACACATATACCAACACCGCCCAGTTCTGGTTGCATTGCGAACCCTGGTTAGAAGCCAAAGTCGAAATGTGAATTACATATACGTGAAAAACAAATAAACAATATTTTCATTTTTTTTTTTTTGTGCTCTCTATGTTTTGAGCAAAAACAGTTTTACAGTCATTGCTATTCTTTATATGTTTTATTTTTCAACATTGTTGTAGTGTTCATTGTAAAAAAAAAAAAAAAAAAAAAAAAACATTTTTAGGTCATCAGCGCTTAGTTAGTTTTTCTACGAATTGCGTTAGTTTTTCCAAGGAAAGGGCGGGGAGGGGTGTGCGAATTTTCAAAACGAAGTTGAAAACATCTACTAATTGCAATTGAGGTTGCACAAAAGCTTTTATTTAAATTCACATTCTCACAATGAAAGCAAAAGTTGTGTACTATGCCATTTTTAGCTTAGATCGTTAAAAACCAAACAAATTTAAACTTTACAAACATTTGCTGTTTTAAAATTTGCAAGCTGTCATTTACTTAGAAGTCCTGACTGCGTCTCTCTCTCAATGTCCGTCCGCCTGTCGTTCTTGTCATTTGCTGATCAGCAATTATTGTCAAAGTTTGTCTCTTCTTCCCTGCCCAAGAAAAAGCTGACTTTTCACTTTCCAACCACAAGTTCAATAAACCGTTTTGGCAAAACTAAAATGTCAGCCAAAACCATGTTGTTAATAAAAATTGGCTAAAGTTTGCTTATAAGCTCAGCCATTTGTTTCTTTTTTTTTTTGTTTGTAATGAAAACAAATGAAGTGGTGAAAATTAACTAAATCATCAGATAAACTGACAGGGTTTTAAAATTATCTGATATAAACAAGACAACAACAAGAACAACAAAGTGGAATGACTCTACATGACCTTATGAACTCTTGGCCTTGTGTGTGTAGAGAATAAAAAATGACTGTGTTAAAAAAATAAAACGAGAACATTGAGAAATATGTTGCACATCAAAGAGAAAAGGGGTTGGGGATACAGTGTTGTTAGTATAACATCTAAGTATAAGAACTTTATCTATATTAATCTCATTTTAACAACATCGCCTGTCAAAAAATTTCATTACAAAACAAGTTTACTTGGAATCGTTCATCTGTTGAAAACTTTTCAGTGTTAACACACATACATTTTACAAATGATACGGTTTCGATACGTTGATTGGAATAATAGTCTACTATCTTGTTCTTGTCAGCTTATTAATTCTTTAACATTATTGTCTACGAATTTTTTTAACAGCTCATTATTAGATATCAATGGAAATTTGTGATAGTAAAATAATTAAATTCAAAATATTAGTAAACAAGTGGATTTTAGTTAAAATATCTGTAAAATGTATGAAGCCTGCTATTAATATGTTGGATTAAACAGATAAGGATGACAAAGTGAGTCCATGTTTTGAGTTTATATTGCATTTTTTCCCTGTTAGGGGAAAAAAAAGTATTTCAACCAGACCTAATTAACGGCAATATATGAGTGGTTTACATTTATTATTGATTTTTTTTTAAATTTTAATGCCAATTTTTCTATTAAAAAATTGTCCATCCAATCATAAAAAATTAACACTTCTAAACATCTCTCGTATCGTTTAATATATACGTGCTCGTTTACGGCCATCTTCAATCCTAAGATCGCAATCGAACTCTGGCCCCGCCATTGTGGTAGAGAGCAACATCCCAGTAGTCGAATCGACCCGTATGTCTAATAAAATCTTTCGAAAAGCTGACGTTTGGAATCGGCGCACAGTGGCGCCATTAGAACAAATGAGGTGGCAAAAATAAAAATTTTATGTGCCCCTAAAAAATATTGAATAAACCTAGTTTACAGGAGATTGTCCAACGATTTCAAATATGCTCAGATTTTTGGTTCAGAAGAAATAGCCCTTCAAAGTTGACTGATTTTCAGTTTTCAAACAACTGACCATTTTTAGGAAATTTGGTCCGCTTTCAGATACAGTATCTCGAAAAGTAGTTAAAGGCTTGTCATTCTTTTTGATTCTACTGGTAGATCAATTTGTTAAGAAAATAATAAAAAAAAAATTGTACTGTTTGCTTTCAGTTTGTACAGGTAAATCGATTTCTACTAACAATACATTTTTGCAATATTTCTCAACATTGATGGAAAATAAAAAAAAAACTATTAAAATTCTATATTTGCCAAATTTTCAAAATAAATTCTTTGGTTGTTCCTTTACCTTATGCAAAAATTTCAAGCTGCCCCTTTTTGCCCCTTTTTTGCCACAGGTAAATATTTAAAAAAAAGACATGTTTCAAAAATGTGTTGCATGTATTTTGGGGCAATTTATGACATATAACCGTGCAGAAGCCATCCTTATTGTTATTCTTTCGTTCTTTATAGTTAGAGAAATAAAACAAAAAATATAAAAAATAAAAAAAAAATAACTAAAAAATTTAAAAAAAAAATTAATCTTTTTTGGAATTATTTTAATTCATTTAAACTATCAAAAAATCAAAAAATATCGGAAATAAATAAATGGAATTAAAGTACAACATAAAAATTGTCTTTAAGCCGAACCAAATCCCAATATTATAATTATGAGGTCAACAATCAAAAACATAAAAAAAATCAAAAAATTTTAAAATAATTTGTTTTAAATCGATATTTATCAACTATCCATTTATTTGCATTTGATGTCAATTTCGGTCGTTATTGTTAAAAGAAAATTGCATAAAAAAAATGTTCTCTTAATCAGATCTAAAAATTCTATCTTGAGATAAAATCAAAAAAAACAACAACATCTCACTCAAAACAGCAAAACATCTTACTCAAAACAGCAAAACGAGATATCTCTGAGAAAAAGAAAAAACTAATTAGATAAATACCTTCGAATATACATCTATTTAGCTCAGAAGTGGTGATAAAACTAGTAATTTCCACTACAACTATATATTATAAAATTATTAAAAAAAAAAGTGACGTTTGTATGAAGTTCTTATTATTACTGGAATGTCAAATGCAGAGCTTACATTGGTTATATAAACTGAGAATGTTTTTAAAAATACAGAACTTGCATTGTCAATATAAACTGAGAATATTTTTGTGACTATTTTAATTTGCTCATCTTTGAACTTAACCTCCGCTTAGAGGATAGAAGTTTATATCGCGAAGATATAATTTTGTTTAACTTCCAAAAAGAGGGAGCTTCTCCGGTCTAGATCATCTAAAAGCTTAACCTTCACTTATATCCCAAATTTCAGTTCGTTGGCTCTTAAACTATGGCTGTAATCGCGAGGACAGACGGACGGGCATCTGCATATCGACTCTGAATACGCCGCTGATCATTTATATGTATTACTAGCGGACCCGGCGAACTGCGTCTCGCCCCAATTTTATGCCTTCAGATAAACTCAGTAGAGAATGTTCAATAAACAAAGTTTTTCGATTAGTTTTCCGCCGCAAAAACAAACAACGAAGGCGGTTCTCCAAATCTCGAAAAGGCAACGTTCAGCTGACCGCACGTAAAACAGGAAAATTCGAGATTAATCTCACATACTTTCAGCGATTGGCCTTGCGATTTATTGATTGTCGTCGGGGAATTGGAATGGATGATCAGTTTAAATTATCTGATTCGTAAGATAAGGACTTCCTCTTCTTTGAATTTGTTCTTGATGATCGTCTGAAATCACATTTTTTTATCAGATTCTTGACGGACAACCGCGTACCGTTGCACAATTTCGGTTGATTCAGATTCCGCAATATGATTATGATCGATCCCACCTTTATCTGTAAATTATGCGGCACATTAAGCGAGTGAAAAATTCGGTCGGATTGTTGGTCGCTTCATCCATACGAATGCAGTTCTCAAGCGATTTAACTTTCTAATTTGAAATTCTAGCTATTGATATTTTTATTCTTCGCTGCTAGTACCATACTGCCCGTAAATTTTTCCAATCGAGATTTTGCAATGGTAGGAGTTACTTTTTCAACGATGTGAACTGGCAAAAATTTGCCGGGAACGATATCAATTCACGCGAAACATCAACCCGAATTTGGCCATTGCCAAGCGCTAGCAGTTGTTTCGGGAATTTAGCAGAAGATGGGAGGTTCTAGAATGAGCCCCTAATTTTTTGGTCAATTACAACTTCTTAACATTGACGACGTTTTCAAGCATGGTTTTAGTAAATCAGCAGTATTAGACATTTTGAGCAAAATCATAGCCCTACCAAATCGGTTTAAATCCCTTCGTAAATCCTTTATCGTTTGGTCAACTACTTCCAAAATGTTGATTTGGCATTCCCGCATCCACTTCGCCGTTGCGAAATTCTTGGTCATTGTGTACTTTGGCTTTTCAACCGTGAGAAGATTCATCGACAGTTTTAAAGTGGGATTTGCAGTTCGAATGCCTTCCAACAATGTGACAGGTATGCCAGAGGATGCAGCGGCTAACATTATTTGAGATCTTGACCAAATTGTTGCCGGAATCAAGAAAAAAATGTGTTGGCTGTCCCACTCGAAGTATCGAAGAAGTAAATGCCTCCAGTTTCATCGTGAATCGTACACGTTCTTGTACTCGGTATTTAACAGTCTTGCTCTCGTTAAAATTCGCAATCGAATGCATCTTGCATCGAACGATTTGGCGCTGGCATTCCCAATGTCGACAGCAGATTGCCGCACATTCCGTCGGGTTCGACGGATTTTTTATCTAAATATTATTTATTTCGTTACCAATCAACATTTAACCGAAATTTTCCACCTAAATATCGTTCAAAATCATCAAATCATGCGAAAATTGCAACATTTTGTCGATAACAAAAAACTAATTTTTTGCACTTTTGCGGAATTTTCCGAGTTTTTTCCTAAGAATTTTCTATTTTTCACTCGAAAAGCCATTTCGTAAAACCTGCACATAAAATTTCATACAAATAATCAATTTTGATTTTTCCAATTTCCCGACTTTTCCGAAGGATTTTCCCAAAATTATCTTGCATAAAACCCTCATACCAATTACGAACAATTAAATAAAAATTGAGCAAAATGGGCCAGCCGTTCTCGCTTGATGAATTACTACTCACTGTTCACACCGTTTTCATACATATAGATTTTACAATAAACCGAATTTTTCCAAGCATCACAACGAATTTGCCACTTTTACGTCGTCTAAAATCATCAAATAAAGCGATACAATGAAAAATGTCGTCGAAAAAATCCAAAATTTTTAAATTTTTTCCAGAATTTTCCGAATTTTCCACGAAGAATTTTTAGATTTTTCTATTCGAAACACAATAAAATTTAAAATTTCATTGAAGCAAAAATTCAAATTTTTGGAATTTTTCATAATTTTCAAACCAAAATTTTCTATTTTTTCAACCGAAAAGCCAGACGGAACAATTGCACACAAAATGTTATACAAAAATTCAGTTTGCGATGCAAAATGCTTCAGAAAAAATCCACATTTTTCGAGTTTTTCCGAGTTTTCCACCGAAAATTTTTCTATTTTTCCATTCGGAAAGTCATTTCGGAATAATTATCCACAATTTTTCACTGTTACATCGTCCAAAATTATCTTTTAACTTTTTGAATTTTTCCGGAATTTTCCGCATTTTTCAACAAAAATTTTCCATTTTTTTTTTGGCATCTTTTGTATTTTGAATTAAAAAATTGTGTGCCCTGACCAATGGACAGACTAAATAAGGTAGTTTGCTGTATACAGCAATACCAAGCTATTGATATATCTCAAGTTAGTGTCAATTCTATAGAAGTTTGAAAATTACATGTAAAAATCTTATTTCGATTCGAGAATTTGACAAAAAAAAAAATCATTATTATTAAGAAAATTCCTGATGTTGGCCATGGTGGGTCAGTATATCGCCCGAATTTAGTTTTTTCGTTACATCGTTTTTTCGTACAGCAGAAATTTAAAAAAAAAACTGCATCACAATATTCTTGAGTTTTGACACCTAACGTAGGTCAATATCAATCACACGTAAATCAATAATCACATAAAAATAATCACTTAGGTAAAAGAAGTGCTCCCGGTAAAAGAGCATTCTTAAATTTCGGATGTTCGTTTTAGCAATATTTGATTATTCGTTTTGAGCAACGTCCAATCAAAGTCCCCCAAACTTACCTGAAATAAAATTATTATTATTTTTATTTTTTTTTTGTTTTCTTATTTTACAATTTCTTAAATTTACCTCAGCTTATTTTTTTAATGTTCTTCTATTTCTTAATATAACTTTTTTGTTTTATATTTTTGGTATTTCTTATATTTTACATTTTCATCTTATTTTTTAGTTATTTTGTCATTTTGTATACTCAGTTTTTAGAAACTATTAGAAATATTTCTTAAGTATTTTTCCTTATGATGAATTTCATATCAAAACCTATAAAAAGGGACATTTTGAACCCGACCCCCTCAGATTTAAATGAAATTTTGCATGCAGTTATATTTTACCTATAGAAACACAACCTCATTTTTAGAAATTGCATTTTTAAAAATATGTGGGCGTGGCAAGGTATCGAAATATTTGAAAAATGAAGGTAATAAGTACTTTAAAGCTGCGATTACTATGGGATGACTCAACCGAATTGAAAGATCTTGGTGGCATTAGAAAGGAATATAAGTCAGCTTTCGAAAACATACACTGTAAAAATTTTATATTACACTGAAAAAAATTTTGTGCCTAAAATAAAAGTTTAAACTTGGAAACCACTTCGAAGAGCAAGTATTTTTTTCCAAAAAAAATATTTTTAGATAGGTCTATTAAATATATATAACATATCCAAGACCTAAAAAGGGGTTTTTCTTACTTTTTTTTAAAAAAAATTAAAATTTTTTCTCTTGTTAACTTCCTTATATTTTGATATCTTTGTGTGAATTAATTAATTAAGTAGCTAAACTTTGGAATTTATACAGATTTTTTGGTGATTCTAATAGATAAGAACAAGAATCGTATTATAAATTTTTCAGTCATCCCAAAAAATATGGACTTAACCTTGATAAATTTTGCGCAAGAAATACTGATGAATTTCGGAATATATGCTAACATTTAGTGAAGTTTTATCTAAAGGTATAAAAGAATGGAAGTTTTGAGTTCCTTCTTTGGAGGTTTTACAAGTTTGTGAAGCCGAATGATAAATGTCTTTCGCCGCTTGAAGGAGTCACTTTAGACCCTAGGTTTCTTTGAACCAAATTCGATTCATGACTTTTTAAATCGTTTTGAGCCATGTCCGTCTGTCTGTCTGGCTATCTGGCTGGTGCGCACGATTACTTTCAAAAGACGCAACCAAATGTTTTGAAATTTTGCATGAGTTAATATTTCCCCAAAATTACTTACGGTATTGCTAATGGGCTACATGTCCCCGCCCCTTCTGGCACCTCCCATACAAATGTACCTTTTCGCCCCTTTAGAGATGGAGCAATAATATCAATAAAATCAACGGGATCCTACCCAAATTCTGTATTTAGTAAAGCTATAACAGGAAAAAGTTTTAGACAAAAAAATTGGAAGTCTAGTCACGCCCCTTCTGGCACCTCCCATACAAATGTACCTTTTCGCCCCTTTAGAGATGGAGCAATAATATCAATAAAACCAACGCGATCGTACCCTAATTCTTTATTTAGTAAAGCTATAGCAGGATAGAGTTTTAGAGAAAAAACTGGAAGTCTAGCCACACCCCATCTGGTAACTCCCATACCCATCTGGTACCGCTCACTTTAGAAATCGATTAATATTATTAATAGACCCAACGCGATCGTGTCCAAATTCTGTATTTAGTAAAGCTATTGCAGGATACAGTTTTGGAGAATAAAATTGGAAGTCTAGACACACCCCTTCTGGTACCTCCCATACAAATGTACCACTCCGCCCACTTTAGAAATCGAGTCATAATATCAATATAATAGAAAATTGTATGTTATACAGAGGGTGAGGGTATATGTAAGTCGGGTTGCTCGACTGAAACTTTCTTACTGCTTTTTGTCAAGGAATTTGTAGAACACATGAATAAGCTGGTGAGGTGCATTTACTTAACATTTTTTTTTAAAAAAATAAGAAAAACCCCATTTTAGTTTTTAGATATGCTATATATAATAAATAGGCCTATCTAAATTTCAAAGTTTAAACTTTTATTTTTGACAAAAAACAAAATTTTCAGTGTAATATACAATTCTTTTGAAAGCTGACTTATATACCTTTCTAATGGCACCAAGATCTTTCAAGTCGGTTGTCATTCCATAGTAATCGCAGCTTAATAGTACCAATTACCGTAATTTTTCAAATATTTCGGTACATTGCCACGCCCACATATTTTCAAAAATGCAATTTCTAAAAATGAGGTTGTGTTTCTGTAGGTAAAATGTAGCTCTATGCTAAATTTCATTAAAATCTGAGGGGGTCGGGTTCAAAAAGTCCCTTTTTTATAGGTTTTGATATGAAATTCATCTTATTTATTTTCTTATTTATTAATTATCTTTTAAATTCACATTTAATTTTTTTATTTCTTTTTCTTTATTATTTTTTATTAATAATTTATTTTTTTATAAATATTTTTTTTCTTATTTATTTTTTTATTGCCACTTTTTTTTATTTAGTTTCAACCTTTTTTCTAATAAAATTTTTTTTATGTTTTTTTATATTATATATATATTATATTCAAAAAATCCATTCTTTTTGTTATATCTTCGCCATTTACAGTCGGATCTTAAAGTGTGATCTATAGATCTTTTTGCATCGAGACGAATTTTTTGCATTAGAATTAATTAACCTAAAAAAAGCCAACCTAGTATTTACCCACCAGATCTCAGTTTTTACTACTAAAATATCCGAAAAAACATATGTCGCAAACTATCATTAAACTTTAGCTAAAGAAAAATTAAAAAAAAAATTGCCAAGTCTTAAACAGAATCCAACTAGCTCAAAGATTAGACTTTGATAAAAAAAAAATAATGTAAGTATTTCTAAAAAAAACTACATTCTTTTTCTGTAATCGTTTCAATTCCAATTGAAGACAATATAAATAAACTATCTTGTGGTTTTCTGCCAAGATGACTCATCGCACCACAAATCACTCTAAGCGATGGGTGACCAACGTCATTGTCATTTATGTTTTGTATTTATTTTCATCACAATTTTATTGTTTACTTTCATCCCAAGCCGGTTTTCCTGTGCTGCGCGAATTGTAAACAATTTTAATGTTTTACTTTTTTTTTTTGAACAATGAATTGTTTACGACATTTCTTTACATACTTATTGAGAGATTGTCTTGTACATAACATGAATTAAATATTTTTGTTGCTGTTTTGTTGTTACTGGGGTGAGCCATAGCACTGACTGACCTTTATTTCATATTCTGCTGATGTGTGTGTGTGTCGTTTATTTCTTGTAAGAAAAGCAAATCAAAAGTTAAAAGAATGTGAAAGTTATCATTAATTCATTCATGTTGTTGGTTTTTTATAACTTTGTGTATTTATTCATTTAGACGAAGGGGTTCTTCATTCATTCCTTTCTCTTTCATTCTCATAGTTTGAAATATGCTACCTGTTGTATAAATATTTTGTTTTCAATTTCGTGTATTAAGCAAAAAGTTTGGTTGATTCTGTGATATATGAAATTCTTCATCTAGTGGCTGAAGCGAGCGAAAGTGCAAATATAATTTATTTTATACTATTATATTTCTGCGTAATACTCCAAGACATTCTCGACATCTGTGTGACTTTTTTTTTGTGTGGTCAGACTAGTCATTAAATGAAAAATTTTAATTAAAATCTCATTGCGTTTGAAGTTGTTTCAAATGCACAAGCCAAAATCAAATACGGCCGCTCTCTGCCATTGGACTCGCTTTTTGGACGAACATTAACTTTGGACAAGTTGTCCATTTGGATTTGTCATGATTGTTATTTTCATGGGGGTTTTTTGTTTTTCGATAACACAAAAATTTACATTTTAATGAATCTTAAAATTAATAGGCTTTCAAAAGTTTCAGCTGCTTTGCAGTGTGACAGATTTTGAAATGAGTTGACGAAGATGATGTGATCTCTACGCAATGAGGTATATTTCTTGGATGTCGCTTTAATCAACAAATGATTATACATTTTTAAGGCGTATACGGTAGGTGATCAAAGAAAGTAACAAAAAAATTTATTCTTCAAAGAAAAAGTACATTTTGGAAATAATTTTTTTTTATTTTTTATATAGTTTCCATAACCGAGCCTGTAGGGCCTTATATGGTTACTAAATGTTCTACATATTATTATTTTTTATTATAATCTCTAATACAGCAATATAAAAACTATTGAGTCTTTTTATCTTATTAGAAATTTTGTCAACATATTCTTATAGTTTAAGTCGTCATTTTAAAAAAAAAATTATAATTTACAACTTACCTTTTTCATTTGGATAAACATTTAATTGCTCATCATCGCGGGCGACTTGTGTGATTATAGATGTTGCATCCATTTAAGCATAAAATTTATTTAACAGAAAAATACAAAAAAATGCTATGGGCCTGGAGTGAAGGTGGTTCTATTTTTTGTTATCGTTAACAAAGATTAAGATTTTAAAATCCGGAATTAGAAACCGATATCCGAAATTATGAATAGTCTATATTTTTAAAGTGAGAATATCGAATTTTCGTATTTTTTTTTTCTTGATATAAAAATGCACTTTTAGCTTGTTGAAAACTAGAAATTATACACTGGGAGAAAATTATTTTAAATCAAAATTTCGCGCGCTTTTGATGTGATCTGAAAAAGAAAAAAAGATATATTAAAGAGATTATTTAAAATGAATGTTAAAAAAAAACTTTATAATAAAAATTGCATAGAAATGTAAAAATATACAAAAAATGTTTGGGGAAGATATTCATGGTTAATTTTTTTTATTTCTTATTTTTAATTTAGGTATTAATATGTAAAATGTAAATAAATCAAATAAAAAAATAAATTTTTGTTCTTGGCTCTATGAAAAATTACCCAAAAGCAAAATGCGCCGAAAAATTTCCATACAAAATTGGGGAATTTTTCATATGAAACGCACTTTGTTGTCGACTTATAAAAAAATGCCAGAGAAAAAGCTATGATACTGCGTGCCCCACCGCATTCGTCTGTTAATAATAATAAGAAGAATAAAGTTTTTTTTGGGTTCTTTTTTATAAATTATTTAGGGTATTTTTCAAAATTGTAGGGGAAATTTTCGTTCTAGAGTTTTGTGTCATTTTTCAATCTTTTTTCGCCCAATTTTATTTTGGGGCATTTTTGGTTTCTTTTTTTGGATGAAATCGAAAAACTTAAATTGTTTATTACTTCTTTATCTTTTTGTGCAATACTTAGGAACCTCAATATTAAGTAAAAGAGACGAAATCATCTGAACTGATGGTCCTAAAATGTTAGCAAACAAAAAGAGGGTGACGTTACTTAAATCGTTCCCAAACGGTGTCAAAATTACGGTAAGTACGGATTTTCTTAAATCCAGTACAAAATTCTTGATCCAAGAAAGAGAAAGCTAGCCTGGAATTCTTATTTGTAGATGTTATAAAGCCTTGTGGCGCTTGATTTTTAAGCAAAAAATTCTTAATAATAGATGACATTAAGCCTGATGGGGCTTGATTTTTAAGTATAGAATTCTGAAATAAAGATGACATTAAGCCCGCTGGTGCTTGAATTTTAAGTATAGACTGCTTAATTATAGATGACATTAAGCATTATTTTTAAGTGTAGAATTCTTAATTATAGATGATATTAAGCTAGATGGGGCTTGATTTTTATTATGCGGATAGCTAATTAGATAGTTGCCAAACTATCTAATCAGAACCATTTTGCTTTGCTTTTTTACTATCATTACGAACTTTAAGTGTTATAATCTCCACGAAATTAATGAGAAGTTAAAACACACCGATGCAAAAATAGCAACAACGAAGATCACACGTCACTTGATTCGCACAAGCTCTTAAGATTTTCATACGTAATTGGAGAATTTATACGCTTAAATTCAAGTACAATTTTTGCAAAAAATAAGAGTTTTAAACTTAAATTTAGAATGTGAATTAATTGTGGGGAGAAAACATTAAGCTAAGAGAGTAAATGTTATTTCTCTCACAAGCATTTTTTTCTCAGACATTTATGTAAGATTTTTTATTCTTACTTTAAGTCAGAAAAAACTTGATATTAATTCTAAGAATTTTATACTTATAAGTTGAGAAGTTCGTACTTAAAATTCTGTAATGTAGTTCGTACAAACTTAATTGGAGAATTTTATTTTTATTTTAAGATTTTTTATGCTTAGATTTTTGAACATATCCCGTTTTATACTTGATTTAAGAATAATTAGCACTATTCGTACTTAAATATTTAAGTACTTTTTCTGCAAAAAATAAGAATTTTAAACTAAAATTTAGAATGCGTTTTTTCTGTGTACGTGATTAAAATAGGTAATTTTTTTTTCTTTCACAAACTAGTGCGAATTGAGTCATACTTTTTGGATAAAAACATTTTAATATGATTTGGAATACAATAAATTTGTTTTAAAATTTACTGCTTTTTTTAATTTTTTTGTACAAACTTTTTTGTGAAACCTGACGTGACATTGCGTGATGTGACATAAATTTCCTTTTTAACAATTTAAGATAAAAATTAATTTAAAAAAAAAATATTTGCGAAATTAGGGAATATTTTAAAGTTTATATACCAGTAATTGTTAATCACAAATGTTACATTACAAAGTCAATAAAATAAAATCAAAATTGTGCCGCTAACTGATCATTTTTTACTATTATTGATGTTATTTACCGTTATAACAAATATTTTATGATAAAATTGCACTTGTATCAGCAGTAAATATGTTATTAAAAATTTATTGATGTGACCAGATTATAAATGCAATTTTGCAGTCCGTTTAATCATACAAAAAAATAAGATAAGCTTCGAATATTTTATTTTAATAAAATCAAAGTAAAATCTAAAGTCTTAACTAATACAAGCCAGATTTTTTTCACACTTTTTTTCGATCGTGGTGGACCTTTCCGTGGAAATACCCATATTCAGTGTGTTATTACATTTGTAACGCCCAAAATGATCGGCGTTGAATTCTGAGTTTCCATGATTACATCCATAGTTTAAAAGCAATCATCTATTCTCTAAAGCTGCCATTAGACGACGTGTATTTTACATACATATACATTAGGGTAATAACTTTTTTTGGACGACATTCTCCCCAGGGCTTTTCTAATGGCAAATATTGTATTAATGACAAAAAAAATTATTTCAGTTCAATTTGCTAAAAAAAACCTTACGCACCGACAGCTGTACTAAACAAATAAATTCTTTTTTATTAATTAATTAATTTTATAATTAATTAAATTATTTCTTTTTATGATAATTTTCAATATTAGCTGAAAATATCGACTTATCAATATGTAATTAATTAAATTATTTTTTTTTTATGATAATTTTCAATATTAGCTGAAAATATCGAATTATCAATTAATCACGATTATTTATTTGTCGTTTAGATTAATCATATGATTAATTAATCAATTATTCTTTTCTAATTGCCATCACTACCTACTAGACACCCTGGTAAAAAAAACCCCTCTTAAGTGAACTGGCCTTCTTGCAAATCGTTTAATTTTTTATTTAATATTTCTTACTTTTGAATTTTTTTTATGTCATACCGGCATTATTTCTTATTTCTTTTTTTATTTCCTATTTTATTTTTTTTATTTCCTACTTTATTTTTTTTTATTCCCTATTTTATTTTTTTTTCTCATTTTTTAATCCTTCTTTTATCTTTTTCTTATTTTTAAAATTATTATTTCCCATTTTTTATTTTAAATTTCTTAATTTATTTTCAATTTATATCTTATTTGTTTGACTTATATCTCTTATTATTTAAAATTTGTTAATTCTATATTTTTTGCATTTTCTTAACTTTTAGTAATATTTTATTCCTATTTGATGTTATTCCTTTTTATATTTTTCTTTTCATTAATTATTTTGTAATAGCAAATATGTACCTGTATAATTTTTTTTCTTATTATTATTTTTAATTTTGTTTTTTGTTGTTATTTAGTTTTTTCTTATCGTTCATTTTTTGAATTTTTGTCAATTAGTATTCATAAATTATATTTTATAATATTAACTTCTAATTTATATTAATTACAATTACGATTTAAAATCGTTTCTACTTTTATCTTAATGTCTTAAGAAGGTACATTATAAACTTTGGTCAATTTAGTATTCATATTTGTCATATCCGTTAAGCGGTTTAAATTCACTTCTCTGTTTATTTTCCTACTCTAAATTTACAAATTAATAAATCGTCCATATTTGTCTACTAGTTGGAGAATTCACTGTAGTGTATTCACTTGTGGTGTCACATTCGAAAGTTTACTTTCCGCCTTTAACCAATTTGAAATCCGTTTCATTCCTTAACGTTTCGCTTATTTTGTTGTAAAATATTCATTTGACAGACAAACACACACACACACAGGCACACACAGATGTTGCAAATTTTGTTTTTGTATCTTCTTTGCGTTGCTTTACGTACATACGTCTGAATTTGCCTGCTTGTTTTTGTTGCTGCTGCGCTGCGATGTCGTCTGCGGTGGCAAAAACAAAAAGTAACAGACGTCATTTCACGCAAACACACACACACACACACACACTGTCATGATTAATTCAAACTTAACAAAATAGTAAACACGACACACAGAATATACGACAGCAACAGCAACAAAATACAATGAGATTGGCGTGGACACACTCGCACACACATTCACGCGCATACGATTCATTTTAATTCGTATGCTGCCGGCCTCTCAGTCGACGTCGACTGCATCAATGGCAACGGCAACGGAATTTTTCAATTACGTTTTAAAGACCTCATTCGTATCAAATTAGCCACAGCAGCAGCAGCAGCAGCAGCAATTTTAAATAAATTAAAATACAAAGAAGAGATATGAAAACGGCGAAATAAAAAGAAAACACAATAATTATGTTGAGCAAAGAGAGAAATTAAGAAAATAAAAAACACAAATATTTGAAATTTTTTTAAGTAAAAGTCAAAATTTGGAAATGTATAAAAACTTTGCTTTAAATCTTTACTTCCTCCTACTCCCTTATTGTTTAGATTAAGAACTATATGCACTTTTTGCTTTTCTTGCTGCTTACCTTTATCCTTCGTTTTGTTTCTCGCCGTCGAATTGCTGCTCCCCGTTTGCATACAAATTTGATGGAGCAGAAATTTTATACGAATTTCTTTGTTGATTATTCCTTAGTCGATCACAAATTATTGCACTTTTTAGATGAGATTGTGAGAACAAAAACTACATAAGTACAACACAATAAAACAAAACACAATCGAGAAGAAGTTGGTCAAAATAAAATTGCTAAGGCGGAACTTAAAGAAAATGTGGTCGAAACGTCGTTGTTGTATTATACTGTGGGTTTTGTTTTTTTTTCTCCAGCTTCTTTGCGTATTTCTGCTTGTATGAAGTGCTACTTCTTCTTCTTATTTATTACCGCAATGCACTCATCAGTGAAAACACATATTCAAAGGCACACACACGCACTCACTCACTCTCAAAGAGATAATGACAGCTCTTCGCTTTAGCTCTTTCTCGTAATTTAGATATTTTCGTCGTCTCTTTTGCTCAATATGCTCACGCGAATACGTTTTTTTTTATTTTAACAACTGAGAAATATTTCCAGTAACACGTAATTCTTTTTATAACAAATTAAAATTTCTATTATCAATTATGTTTGTTAATTGTAGTTGTTGCTATTGTTTTGTTGTTGTGTTTTAATTGTTGAAACTTGTTTTTGTATTGTTAGCGGCGATTTTATTGTGCTTGTCTTTTGTTGTTGTTCATTTCCTATTGCATTTACTTTTGCTGTATTTTGTTGTTTTTGTTATTCCTCTTTTAGGCAATGGATGGATGGACGACGAATGGCGAAAATCGCTAAAGCAATGAATTAAATCATTCTATATTTGTTGTTTTCTAGTGATTTACTTTATTTTTTATTGTATTGTTGTTATTCTTTCTTCTTATCTATTTTTATTTCGTTTTCACTTTATTCCTCATTTCTTAATTTGATTTCTTCTTTTACACTTGCAACGACTTGTCGTCTCGTCGTTATTATCGTAGATTTTGCTTGTTTTCTTCAAATTTCTTACGAAAAGGTGTGTGTGTGTGCGCGCAACAGTTCGACCAACGACGTCGACGTAGGAAATATTTACTTTGCGTTTTTTTCCTTTTTGTTATGGCTTTTGAAATTATTTTTAATACTCCTTTTGAACTCCACTTTACTTTTACGTTATTTTTACTTCTAAATATTTCTACACTTTTTCGTTTAGGATTTTTCACCTAATTTTGGTTTTGTTTTTTCGTTACCGAAATTATCAAAATTTAAAATGATTAAAGAATTTTATTTTTAGTCGTGTCTTTTTTCTATTGCCTTTTTTGAAACGCGACCGTTCGTTTATCCCAACACGTTTAGCTACTCGTAATGTCAAATCAACACTGAGAAGCTAGAAGAGATATGAGTGCAACAATTTTTTGGTAATATGGCAACACTTAAGAGAACAATATTATGCTTCTTCATACACAGACTGTCAAGTTCTGTGAAATGATAGCCTTTGATACTGTCAAACATGAAACAAATCGCCAAATTAGGGAAATGCCAGAGAAAAAACCGGTTTCTTTGTCAGTGTTGCCAGTCGATAACAAATTGAAGTGCAAAGTGGCCAATTTATCTGATGTATCGTAAAGTGGCTTTTATAGTTTTTTTTACACCGGAACGCATTTAACATATTTCCGCTTTATTCCACATCTTTGAAAGACGCTGCCAAAATGCTTAAATTTTTACACGTATTTTGTTGTTGGAACGATGTTAACATATTTTCGCAACCATGAAAGATGCGGAAAAATGCATAGAGTTGTAGTCTAAAAAGCTCAATTTAAGCGATTTTTCTCAGTAATATTGATCCGGCAACCACCATTTTCGTAGCTTGTTAACAGTTATCGGATAAAATGCCAAACAACATGGACGGACAAAAAATTAAGATTTTTACCAAAATAGTAATAAATGATGATTCCATTTAATTAAAACCATTCGCGCTTCGTGGAATACTGCCTCCGAAAGCATGTTAATAGGTTTGTGGCAGAAAAATTTGCAGGTTTACAAGGCGAATTGAAAAATGTGTGAACTAGACAACAGCTAACAATATGCGAAACTGTAGTGTAAACTCACTTTTTAGCTACATGTTAAGTGATTATTAACTACTCAGCTGGTCTCTTCTGTTAAGTTTTGTTAAGCTAAGTCAAGACTGATTAAGCCTTTAAACATGTAAATAGATATATGTGTTGGCATATCAAAAAACACTGTCTAATAGCATGTATAGCCGCTACAACTTTCCGATTCATTGGGTCTCATGCATAAAACGTGAGCTTGAGCTTGGACTCGATTTTTTGAGTAAAAGGTGATTGTCGTATGCCTAATAAAATTTGATGTATTTGCTTTTACTCACTGCTCACGTTTGATCTCGTCTTGCTCAGTTTGAACTATGTTAGATGTGCTTGTGCTCATTTTCATATGCATAAAAACAAGCTTTTGCTTTCTTTAGTGAGCTCTTCCTCAAATTTTGTTGAGCATGCCTTATAGTTGACTCGCGTATACTAAAAAGGAATCATGGCCGAATATTTTGTGCCACAAAGAAATACAAAATGTTATCAATAGCGAAAAACAAATTTAGCAAGTGAGGAAAAAGATTTATACAGGTTTGTATTCTTAATTATTATTTTTTTTACCCTCACCCTACAGGTAGGAGGGTATATATCATTTGATTCGGCCCAAAAGTGTAAAACATAGAAGGAGTCACTTTAGACCCTAGGTTTCTTTGAACCACATTCGATTCATGACTTTTTAAGTCGTTTGAGCCATGTCCGTCTGTCTGTCTGGCTGTCCGGCTGGTGCGTACGATAACTTTCGAAAGACGCAACCAAATGTTTTGAAATTTTGCACGGGTTAATATTTCCCCAAAACTACTTACGGTATTGCAAATGGGCTACATGGCCCCGCCCTTTCTGGTACCTCACACACAAATACATCTTTCCGCCCACTTTAGAAATCGAGTAATAATATCAATACATCAAATGGGATCGTACCCAAATTCTGTACTTAGTAAAGCTATAACAGGTTAAAGTTTTGGAAAAAAAATTGGAAGTCTAGCCACGCACCTTCTGGTACCTTCCATACAAATCCACCTTTCCGCCCACTATAGAGATGGAGTAATAATATCAATAAATCCAACGTGATCGTACCCAAATTCTGTATTCAGTAAAGCTATAACAGGATAAAGTTTTGGAGATAAAATCTGAAAGTTTGGACACGCCCCTTCTGGTACCCCCCATACAAATGTACAACTCCGCCCACTTCGGAAATGGAGTTATAATATCAATACACTCGACACGATCGTGCCCAAATTCTGTATTTTGTGAAGCTATAATAGGACAAAGATTTGGAGAAAAAAAACTGAAAGTCTAGCCGCGCCCCTTCTTGTACCTCCCATACAAATGTACCACTCCGCCCACTTTAGCAATCGAGTAACAATATTTATATAATAGAAAATGTTATGTTTTACTAAGTGTGAAGGTTTATGTATGTTGGGTTGCCCTACTAAATCTTTCTCACTGGTTTTTATTATATTTTTCCCCGTTAATTCCATGCTAAATTTTTGCTTATAAGTAATGCTTGGTAATTGACTTTTTCCTAGTTTTTTTTTATTAAATTTTACTAAAAATTAAGAAATGTCGTCAGTTTCTATTTTATTATTATTATATGATTCTTCTTCTACTTCACTTTCATTTGACGACATGTTTGCACTTTAATAACAATTAGATGTTTGATCTTCCTTTGCTCAAGTAATTGCAATTGGTTTGAACTCATTTTTATGCATACGAAATTGAGCAAAAGCTGTTGCTGTTTGATTGAACTCGACTTACGAGCAATTGCTCACCTGACTCAACTCAGCCCTTTCACTCGTTTTTATGCATGAGACCCATTGTCTTGCTTTTGCTTCAAAAATGTCTGAGTAATGGAGTTGCCGTCGGCAGCCGGCAGTGAGATAGTGAAACGAAAAGTATGCCATCACATATGTCTATAGACATATGTGCCTGTGCAATAGCCGCATAAAGAAGTATTTGTCAAAATTGTATTTCTAGATTTACATTTTTCTACAATGTTGTCCTTATTCCTAGGTTTGCGAAAGTATTTGGTGGTGCGATACGCACGTTTTGGTTGAATTGCGCTTTAACGAAGAGGTCTGGCCGGAAGTGAAGATGCTATTCTCTCAAATTAAGTTAACTTGAAAACGAAATATTGACCAAATTTAAACGTGTTGAACAACGTTCACCTCAAGCTCGAAAAAAATTTGCTTTTTTTAATCGAGAAATACAATATAAGTATTTTCTGCAGTTTTTCTTTATGTGTAGTTCGAATTTTCAGTTTCGGACTTGTTAATAGCCTTTTTACACCAAAAAAGCATTTCACATTTTGAACTAAAGATGCGAAATGCTAAAAATTGGTTTTACACTGCAGTTTCGCATATTGTCAGCTGTTGTCTAGCTCACACATTTTTCCATTTTCCTTGTTAACCTGCAATATTTTCCTGCCACAAACCTATTAACATTGTTTCGGAGGCAGTACTGCACGAAGCGCGAATGCTTTTATCTAATTGGAAAAATCTTTTATTAATATTTTGGCAAAAATTTCAATTTTTTGTCCGTCAACGAAAATAGTGTTTGCTGGATCAACATTACTGAGAAAAATCGCTTAAATTCAAATTTTCAGATTACAACTCAATGTATTTTTCCGCATCTTTCGTGGATGCGAAAATATGTTAAAATCTTTCCAACAACAAAATACATGTAAAAATTTTAGCATTTGGGCCGCATCTTTCAAAGATGCGGTTTAACGCGGAAATATGTTAAATGCGTTCCGGTGTAAAAAGGCGTTCCGGTGACCTCAAAAAAGTTAATAATTTTCTTTGTCCGACGTTTATCACATAATGGCCGCCGTCTATTAATGAAAATGACTTTGGACTACTATTCGGGAACTTCCGAAGGTATTGCCATTGCCGACGGTATTGCCATCTCTTAAGACTAAATATTGAAAAATGCCTTACTATTTGCAACCAAACCCCTAAACATATTATAAATATAACATGGGTGTGAAATGTGAGTATTTAATAAAAATGTGTGAATTATTTTGGCATTATTTTCATACGCCTACTTTTATCCAAAAAATAAAATGAAATACGCAAAAAATAGGGGACGAAGCGCCACAGACAATTTTTTTTAAATAGTTTGAATTTCCACACATTTAAGAGAATTTTTTAATATTATTTGTCTTAAAATTTGGATATCTTTCATTTGAGTACACCCACATAGGGCCTTAGCGCCAACTTTGACCTACCTTTCCGATGTTTGGGGATTAAGACGAAGAGGATGGCATATTTTTTTTTGCACTAAACAACGTCATATGTACTCATTAACGGAATATTGGTAAATATCATCATATATTTTGGGTGGAAAAATGTGAAACGTCCGAACAAATAAAATAAACTATGACCACACTGCTGTCCTTAATATAACAAATATTGTCTTATGTCTTTTTATGTACGGCTGATAAATTCGCAGATACAGGCAGGATATTAACTGAGTCTCAAAAGGACTTCCATTTTGCGAAAAGTCCGAACGCATATAAAAAAATAAAAATTTGTCATGTCCTTATAGTTTTAAATGCGGAAACGGCACGATTGTCAAGGCTGCGGCTTAGATCGCCGGAGGGGTGGAATTCCTTTCCGCTGGGACATACATTTTATATGTTCGTGCCTTTTTCTGTATTTTTGAATTTTGAATAAAATAACGGACAAACAGACAAAACGGAAGGGAAAGTGAAATATTAGTACAAGGAACGTTAAGACCACGAGTAGAGATGAAAAGGAATTAGGGAAGAATAATGCCAGACACATGCACGATACTCCAAGCGACTTCAGGATCCTTTGTTTTTTAATCTCAGGGCTAAGATTGAATGGCACTGATGAACAGCCCAACCCTCTAATAATGAATACATCAACCGGGACATTTTGTAGCTCATCTGTGTTAAAATGCCCCAAACTCTATTATGCCATCGTTGATTTAACTACGCCACCCCATTCAGCCTCTTTCAACATCGCATTTTGTTTAAACTTTTTTCAAATCAACAAATCAACAAAATTTCAAATTTTTATTGCTAATTAAGTTTTTTTTGTTTGTATAGTTTAATCTAATACATAATTATAATTTTTTCTCTTTTTTTCTTACATACTAATTATATTATTACATAAATACAATTTTTTTTTGTAGGTTTTTTTTATATACTTCCCATCTAAAAAGTATATATACTTACAAGAGGAGCCAACGTGGTTGTTGATGTTGTTGTTGTAACAGCTGGTGGTTAGCTGGGGTGATAATTCTTTATACCGATTTTTTCAATTTATCGGCACTCGATCGGGCATATAATCCGATTATCATACGATCATTGTTGGCAACTCTGTTTGTGTCAAGGATTGTTAGGTGTTGTTGTTGTGAGTTTAACCGCCAAATTCCACCAGAGATGGCGCCAGCTGGCTTGTTGATTTATATGAGATGTTGATAAATCATTTTCCTTGGTCCTTGCGCAATCTGGATTTTTTTTTTGTAGTGGAAGCGTCTAGGATGAGTTTTGTTGGCTAGATAACTCGAAAGTATGTATTTGAAAATCAATTATTTTTTCATCGATGTTGATTTGGCGGCCAGTGCCCCGGCCGGGAATCGAACCCGGCACCTTCGGATTGCTAGTCTACGTCGCTTCCACTGAGCTATCGAAGGCCACAACGTGGTAAAACTGTTCAACGAACATAGGCAAAAGTAGTTTTAGTACACTTTTTTGTGAATATATTTTGGCTTATTTAATGAAAATAGAAAAGTTTTGAGCACCAAAAGATACAAAATTAAATAAAATGGATGCTAATCAAACTAACTTATAAGTTTTGAGCCATAAAATTGGCTATTTTGCTTGTATTTTCAAATACGCTACATTGCGCCTACGTGCGCTTGGTGGTTATTTTTAAGGCCTGTTATCGACTTGGCATCTCTTCTAATCATATTTACTTTTTGGTTGGCCCCGTTTGTAATCATATATACTTTTTGGGGTAAATGGGCCATAAAATTTGCTATTTCTCTTGTATTTCCAAATACGCTACATTGCGCCTACGTACGCTTGGTGGTAATTTTTAAGGCCTCTTATCGACTTGGCACCTCTTCTAATCATATATACTTTTTGATTTACCCCGTCTTATACGTATATACATAGGTCTATTTTTATAAAAATCATAAAAATATTAACTTGTAGTTTTTTTTGTATGTTCCTTCAACTAAATTTTCGCTTTAACTATATATTTTTCCCGTTAAAATACTCTTGAACTATAAGAACGTTTTCCAGTTATTTTCATGTATCATATATATTGGTTGTTTAAGTTAATCTTATTAACAACCCAAATTATAAAAATTGTTTTTTATATTTTCTGCAAATCACGAAACAACGCCATTTCTCTCATTCTCCCAATGCAAACATTTAGATTGAGCTAAACAAATGTCCCCTTTTCCAAAATAAAACTATTTCTTTGTTAGACTAACTTTTCATGCCAGTTGTCTAATAGCCATTACCTGTTATTCTACTTTCGATTCAAATTAATCGCCATCATCATTATATTTCGTATATTATCGTTTTATTTAAATTGTTTTTTTTAACTTTAACAAAATGCTTTTTTTATTTATGCCTTCACTTGCTTCCTATCCTTTTTCTCCTCTACGATTAAATCCTTAAGCATATCCTTTTTACTTTCGAAATAATCACGATACCACATAATGTGATCCTTCTTTTCTTGGGCCGTGATATAAGGATTCTTTGAAAGACCAACACACACCAATTCCATATAATGGCGGACGGGACCCCGGCTGGGGCACCATCCCTCTAGATGTTGTTCCAAAAATATATGTTCTGAAAAATCGACATCTCCCTCGTCCGACCAATCCTGTTCGTTGTCAATGGGGAAGCGCCATAATTTTCCCTGTGCTGTCCACAATGCACACTTTTCGTAGTAATTGGATGGAGGCCGACTGACTTGCATTTTCAAAGCCTGCTCCTGCAGATAGGACCAGGTTGGCAGCAAGTCGGTACCGTCCTTAAGTTGCGAAGGATCTGTAAAGATGCCCAATGGTTGACCACCGAAAAGATTAACGCTCCCCGTGTAGGTTTCTGCTTCGCGTTTACGTTGCATTGGACGTCTGTCCCGTGCAACGTTTCTGTCATCTTTGTTAAATTGATGTTGTTGTTTGCCTTTGGCAGCTAAAGAACGGCGTACATAATCACTACGACTCACAGGCGGTTTTTGCGGATTTTGGCGATCTATTTTCATGCCTACGATCAACTCGCTTAGGCTGACATCTGCCTCAGAGGCAGGAGCATCGCTTTTTGGCGTCTCAGTCGCAGCAGATTTACCTCCCAATAGTTTGGACAGCAATTCTGATTCCACTTGCTGCTTGTTCTCTTCACCCAGCAACGCCGCAACACGCTTGGCGGCCGCAAATATATCCTTGCTCTCGGCTTGTTGTTTCTCCTGTTGCTTCTTCTTTTTGTGGAGCCCACCGGGCTTGGCCACCACATCCTGATGTTTGTTTAGATTCATTGGATCATCTGTTTGCATGGAGGCCAAGAGGCGATTCAATTTGGCAGAAGCCGAGTCTTCGCCAGTTGCCGCATCTGATGGCGACGAATGAGCTTCCGCTGGTTTTTCCTTTTTCGATTTCTTGATATTCTTTTCATCGTCAGACGAGTCATAATCTTTGCTGTAGTTACGATGGCCGGCCAATAAACGTGCAGCGAGGTTCCTTTGTCGATAGAGGGGAATGAGTGAAATATTGTAAAGTTCTCCAGTTAATTTCGAAGTTTTTACGTATTTACTTACCTCAGCGTCAGTTCTTGTGTTTTTCGTAAGAATAACATAGCTTGCGGTTGATTTTTATTAAAATTCAATAAAAATTATGAATTTGGTCACCAATTACATGAAAAGTTTTGGTGAAGTAACAATCAGACAAACAGCTGTTCAGCTGGAAACATATGTTTGGCCGTTTAATGACAGTGTTGTCTTTTGCCGTAAGTCTTTAACCCTTTACGAACAAAATATGTATATGTAATAGCCTTTTTACACCAAAAAAGCATTCAGCATTTTGAGCTGAAGATGCGAAATGGTAAAAAGTGGTTTTATAGCCTTTTTACACCAAAAAAAGCATTGCGCATTGTGAGCTGAAGATGCGGAATGCTAAAAAGTGGTTTTACACTGCAGTTTCGCATATTGTCAGCTGTTGTCTAGCTCACACATTTTTCCATTTGTCTTGTAAAACTGCAATATTTTCCTGCCACAAACCTATTAACATTGTTACGGATGCAGCATTCCACGAAGCGCGAATAGTTTTAAACTAATTGGAATACCCATTTATTAATATTTTAGCAAAAATGTAAATTTTTTGTCCGTCCATGTTGTTTGGCATTTTTTTCGATAAATGTAATAGCCTTTTTACACGGGAACGCATTTAACATATTTCCGCGTTAATCCGCATCTTTGATGGATGCGGCCAAAATGCTAAAATTTTTACATGTATTTTGTTGTTGGAAAGATGTTAACATATTTTCGCATCCATGAAAGATGCGGAAAAATACACTGAGTTGTACTCTGAAAATTGGAATTTAAGCGATTTTTCTCAGTAATGTTGATCCGGCAACCACCTTTTTCGTCGTTTGTTTACATTTATCTGAAAAATGCCAAACAACATAGACGGACAAAAAATTTAAATTTTTGCCAAAATATTAATAAATGGTTATTCCAATAAGTTAAAACTATTCGCGCTTCGTGGAATACTGCCTCCGTAACAATGTTAATAGGTTTGTGGCAGGAAAATATTGCAGTTTTACAAGGCAAATGGAAAAATGTGTGAGCTAGACAACAGCTGACAATATGCGAAACTGCGGTGTAAAACCACTTTTTAGCATTCCGCATCTTCAGCTCAAGATGCGGAATGCTTTTTTGGTGTAAAAAGGCTATAAAACCACTATTGGTGTAAAAAGGCTATTACACTGCAGTTTCGCATATTGTCAGCTATTGTCTAGCTCACACATTTTTCCATTTTCCTTGTTAACCTGCAATATTTTCCTGCCACAAACCTATTAACATTGTTTCGGAGGCAGTATTGCACGAAGAGCGAATGCTTTTATCTAATTGGAAAAATCATTTATTAATATTTTGGCAAAAATGTAAATTTTTTGTCCGTCAATGTTTTTTTTTTTGCATTTTTTCCGATAAATGTAAACAAACAACGAAAATAGTGGTTGCCGAATCAACATAACTGAGAAAAATCGCTTAAATTCAAATTTTCAGAGTACAACTCAGTGTATTTTCCCGCATCTTTCATGGATGCGAAAATATGTTAACATCTTTCCAACAACAAAATACATGCAAAAATTTTAGCATTTTGGCCGCATCCATCAAAGATGCGGAATAACGCGGAAATATGTTAAATGCGTTCCGGTGTAAAAAGGCTATAAGTCAAATTTTTAATAAAAAAAACGTTTTTATTTATTTGCAGTCAACAATTATACCTAGCAATACGAATCACAGTTCCCAAAAAATATAATATTCATAAATTTAAATTGTAAACTTAACTAAAATAATTTATGTGTATTTGTTTTGGTTAGTTTTTAGTCGATCATACTGTGTATTATATCAATTTACGTAAGTGTATCGTATGATACATCAAATTCGGCTAAAAGTCAGAAAAATGTTTTTTTATTTGTTGTTTGATATTTTTGGTCAAATTCAGTGTGTCACGCACTAGGATGACGCGTTTCGAACTCCATGACGAGTTCATCTTCAGACCCCTTTGTGACAAACTGATGCACAATGGTACATCATCAGCTGTATATATATATACAATTATGCCAAACATGAGCATGTGAAGTAGATATCAGCCGAAAATGTCCAGACGTAAATTGATATAAAATAATTTATTATAAAATTTCGACAAAATATTTGGAAAATAAAAAAAAATATTTTTAAATTTAAAATATTTAAGTCAACAAAAACATTTTTTTTTTGTAACATAAAAATCCTTAAGTTTTTAGAATAAGATTTTGAATTAGGAATATTTTTTTATAATGATATTTTTCAAATATTTTTTAGTTGTATTTTTAATTTTGAATCAAATAAATGAAATAATATTAAATACTCCGAGTAAAATTTAAACTTCTTACTAGCAATTTCATAAAAAAAATATATTAAAACTTCGAATTTTAAATAAAATTTTAATTTGGTTAATTTTTTAATTTGTATTTAATTAAAAAATAATAATAATAGTTTAATAAAAAAAATAAAAAGAAAAAATTAAAAAAAAAATAATGAAATATTGAAAAATTATCTTATAAATTGAAATATTTTCGAAAATGTATTTATTACTAATTTTTATGTAATCTACAACACAATTTTTTTTGTCGCATAAGAAATTATAGTTAATTTATTTTGATATTTTTGAAATTTTCCAGATATGTTTAAATTTTTAAGTAAGATCTATTTCATTTTAATGTTAAATTTGTAATTTCAAATAAAATCGTGAAAAATACTATAGGTTCAAAAATATTGTATATTAATAATAATTAAATTTTTTCATAATAAAAAAAATCGTGGCATAACCATTCTTTGTATTTAAAAAAAACAATTTTGAAAAAAAATAATTTTTTAAAATTTCGCAAATTTTCCACATATTTTGAAAATAAAGCTAGGAAAAAAACTTTATTGAAACTTCAAAAAAACACATCTAATATTTCTATTCTCTCTTCCCCAGGATGAAAGTGGGAGGAGAATTTAGTGACAAATTTTTGGTATAATTCGGCCAACCACTTTCAATTAAGTTGTACCAAATATATTAATATTTTAATTATAAAAATGAAAATATTTTACAGACTTAGAGAAATGACAGATATTTTTTCTGGAATTTCATATGAATGGGTATGGTAGGCGTCTATACTGAAAGCTCATGTTGTGATTTTTACTTTTATTTTTTACTTGTATTGTACCAATAAGTACTTTTATTATATCTCAAAGTAATTTTTTTTATACCAAAAAGAACTTTTTATGTTCCACAAAATATTTTTATTTTTTTTATAAAAAAGCACTTCTATAGTACCGAATAGTATTTTCCTGTGCTATTTTTATTGTGCCAAAAAGTACTTTTATTATGACAAAAAATACTTTTATTATGCTAATTGTGCTTTTAATGTGCCGAAAGTAATTGTATTGTACTAAAAAGTAAAAAAGGTATGTTAATTTCACCAGTAAGTACTTTTAAAAGCTTTTAAAAGCAAAAAGCTTCTTTTAGTGTACCAGAAAGTACTTTTATTGTGTCAAAGATTACTTTTTTTGTACTGAAAAGTACTTTTATTTTACCAAAAAGTATTTTTTATTTTACCACAAAGTATTTTTATTGTACCAAAAAGTACTTTTATTCTACCAAAAAGTACTTTAATTATTGTACCAAAAAAAATTTTTATTGTACAAAAAAGTATTAATTATTCTAGCAGAAAGTATCTAAAAAGTTTACTTTATTGAACCAAAAAGTACTTTTAGTGTACCACGAAGTACTTTTATTGTGACAAAAAAGTATCGGTAGAAATGTATTAAAAAGTATTGCCTTTTTACCCATTTTGCTGTTTTATTAAACCGAATTGTTTTCCAGAACATGGCTGTAAGACAAGCGATTCAAAGACATTTCCACTAAAGATTGGGGTCCTAAGTCAGTCCTAAACAGGCGTAGGAGGCACTTGACATAAATTGTAGCACATCAATAATAGGCCAGATTGCTCTAGCCATTAAAGTAATAGCATCCGGGATTCATGTTTTATTTTTACAAGGAAATCTACGCTTAACTTACCTCTCTACGCAATTATTTCAAAAATCACCAAATTTTTGTGTGTTTCATAAAATATAATAGTAAACCATGTATTGTTATATAAATTTTCACAAGCACCTAACTCTCTTCAATAACCTGTCAACCTAAACCACATCAATGTACATTTTCGGATTTTGCACAATATGATCTTCCATAATCTTGCGTTTCATTGCCTCCCACTGTAGCATACGCTCCTGTATTTCCGGCACTACTGAACGTACTTGCATACGTTCCAACTCGGGTCCATCACGCATCTCCACTTGAGTTTTGAAATTGTAATTCGGCGTATAGCCGTTCAATTTAAGGAAATGATCAAAATAGAATGGTACAATTTGCTCCTGTATGGTATCGACTTGAGCAATAGTTTCGCGCACCTCTGTGATCTGCGTCATATCGCCGTCTTCGTTGAATGCCTGGAAAAAGAATTTTGCACGATCTGAGATTTTCTTTTCCTGCACCTCGACGGCCTTGATACGCTTTCGTAGTTGATATCTGGGCAGCTTTTTGGGGCGTTTAGATTTTTTCACTGGCGGTTCAAGATTTCTGATAACTTTAGTCATTTCTTGTGCGATGCGTCGTTCGATATGACAGGCGTGACTAGATTGTTTGCGCAGGTAGGCACGACGGGCACGTAATTTGCTTTCGACCACAAGACTTTCCTCCATGGGTATAGCTTCAAATTTGGCTGAAATTGGAAAATTAGATAAAATGAAAATAAAACCTATTAAACGGTTACATAATGTATTTACATATCAATTCCATAACCACATCCGACATCATGGCTACCATATCCACCGGTTCCAGCTGCTCACTTGACCCTCCCCTCATATTGGCTGGCACTATGCGTCGCCAGGCTTCCACAATTATGCCATGGTCTTTGAGAAACGATTCGTCATCAAAGGATTCCTCTATGGGATCATCCAGATAATTCAAGGTACGTTGTCTTAGCCAAGCAGCACGATCGTCCATGAAGTATAATTTGGCACATTTACGTGACACATAGTCCTTTTTCTGTCTCAAATCCTCGGCACACCATTCGATGAATGTCTCCAGTTTTCCTTGCAGTTCCGTGTGAATGGCCAAGGTAAAATGCATTTCCAGCAGCAGGACGAAAGTTTTAGCCTTAAGGTTTTCTTGACCCTTCATAAAACTATAGGCGTTGGGAAATACAATGAGATTTTCGTGTTTGTTGGGAAGGTAAACGTCCTCGTAAAAAGCTTTGATAGCCCAAGCGTCATCCTTTTCCCTCTGGCGGATATTGATTTTGGACCTCTTCGATATGGACTCTTCAAAATTTTCCATTTGTACTTCATCACCCTCACCATCGCCGCCGGGCAAACGATGTATCCAATCATGCTCCGCACGCCACTCTTGATCGCCCAACAGGTAATGGAAATTCTGCAGCATAACACAACGTATCCAGTGGCCTTCGATAAACACAATGTCCATGTTGAGTATAACCTGCCCGCGGTCTAGGATTTTTAGCTCATTTTTTAGTCGGTCAGTTTCGTCGTAGAATGCCTTCACCTTATAAACCACCGCCATGGCAGCATCGTATTCCGTTTTCTCCCATTTGGCAAAAAGTTTTTCGAAGATCAGCTTTAGCCTTTGCATGTCGGTCCAATGCTGTTCATTAAGACGATCATAGATTTTCGTACGTACCATTTGACCTTGTACCAGCATAGATTCAAACTTAAGACGCATAGCATCTTTGATGAATTGACCACACGTCTTGAAGTTGAACGTTTTGATGGTGGGCCGATGACCGAGCACCTCTACGTAGTTTTCATCGATGTCGGTGGCCACGACAGCTTTATATTTGCGTTGCCTTCTGCCCACCATGTTTTCGCCCGCAGCTTTTACGGGCACCTCCAAGCGAAGACGTAAGCCGTTTTTTAGACGCGAATTAAAAGTGAAAAACTTGTCCTTGGGTGTGGTCAATTCCAATTGTGCCTTCTTTTGGCCCGAAAAGGGTAGAACCCTAAAAGGGTTAGCATCTTCCTTGTCCACATCTATGGGTTCGGAACGGAAACGTGACCTTTGCAACTCCTCAAAGGGAACCAAGGACTTGCGTATAAAGTCCAGAGGTATTTTCTCTTTGCCCTCCATTAGCAGTAAACTGCCGCTGTCGTTGGTTAGATTGGTGCACACGGAACTGCTCAGCGATGTTAGACAGCTTTCTATGCTCTTGAGTTCTTCATCTAAAGCCTCCTCCAGAGAGGCTGTCTTATTGACGTACAACTTTTCAGAAGGATCTTCGGCTTGTTGGCTTTCCTTTATGGACACTTTAACATCACGCAGTAGTTGCAAATACTCTCGACGGCCCGGATAGTCCAGATCGCGCAATTCTTCAGGATCACGCGAACGCTGGACATAGTCTAGTTGTCTACAACGATTGACAGTTTTCATAGTTCCCATTTGGTTGTCCTTGGAGGAAGCACCTGCGGCACTCGCCGATTTCCTATAGTCACAAATTATTCCATCTATATCCCACTTGGGCATAGTGAGGTTCATATCCACCAGTTGACCGCAAGATGGTTTGGCCTCACGGAAATCCTCCTCTATCGCACGATCGGCTCTTCGTTTAACATTTGTTATTTTCGGTTTAATCAGCTGAGGTTGGTAATGGACATCGACCTTCGTGGACTGAGTGGGATTCCAATGATCATGATGATGCCGGGCATCAAACATCTGATAGTAGGGCCGCTTCTTGAGCCCTGCATTAGCGGGTTGCATCATATCGGGCGGAAGTTTGTACATATGGGGCAGAGTGCTTGTCAACACCACTTGGTCAAATGTTTCGGACGGTATGCGCTGTAATTCGTAATCTCGTGGGCGTCTGGGATGCTGACGTAGTGTGGGTTCTCTGTATTTAGGGGCGGGCATGTTGGTGCGCCTGTTTAAGGGCATAATTTCACGTAGCTGCTCATGGATTTCCTCTCCACCCATGCTACGCACATCCAATTCTTTATCCGGCACCCATTCAGAGTCGGAACTGCTCGAGGAGTTTTCACACTTTGTTTGTAGCCGAGACTTTTTCAGTGGTTTACAAGCTATACCCAACAGCTGTAGACGTTTTCGCTTCGCTTCCTCCTGCAGGCGTTTTCTGTTTTCAATTTTCGACTGTATATAATTGATAGTGCTCATCAGCTTAAGTGGCCCTCTTTCGAATTCAGCCAAAGGATCTCGAATTTCGGCCAACCTTTTTGCGGTGTCGCCAAAGCGATAACTAACCAAATTGAATTTTTTAACGGAGTATTTCAGTCGAGGTTTAATAAATTTCAGCGTTTTCCTTAACACTCGATCATAATGGCGTCCCAAAGGTTTGAGAGTAAACTCTTTCACCTCGGAGAAGTCTTGTTTTGGCGGCTTATAGCCCACATTAGGATCGAAGAGCAGTAATTTGGGATCATCTGGACTACGAGATTTCTGAATGCCCACTTCTACGTCCAGTTTGACCTTTTCTTTCTTGGGAGCCAATTCCATTAGCCATTGATCTCGGCTCTTACAACCCATTTCCGCAGAAGTTGTATGTTTTTGTTTTCGGCCGCGTAAATATTTGCTAGCATTAGGTCGAAGGCCTCTCAGCTTAAATTTGTTGCCATCTTTGCCCAATGCGAAGGCGGCAGGTTCGCGCTCATTGTCCATGGAACAGTTGGAGAGTGAAGAAACATCTGTACGGGCTAAAGTTTTCAAATCTTTTTCTTTTTTCATACTTTCATGACTTTTGGCTGTTATGTCTGCTTTAACAACATTAGTTTGTTGTGTAGACGAGAGATGTTCCGTTTCCGTTTTATAGCTTCTGTCCACAACAGTGTTAATATCTGTAACGATTTGTTTTAAATTGTCATCGGCTGTAATTAGTCCCAAATTTTCCGTATTCTCTTGTTGTCTTTGTTCAGCAGCTTCTGTTTCACGTTGTTTTTGGGTTCTATTTTCCAGATAGAGATTTTTATAACGCATTTCTCTGCGATATCGTTCCATTTGGATTTGATGTACATTTACCGGTTTATCTCCCGACCGATAGAGTTTAGCTAACTTGATGGGTTCTTCGGGCGGTGGAGGATTCTTGGGAGGAATACGATCGGGGATGGTGAAACAGGGCGGAATCTAGAAAGAAAATGTAATTGTTTGAAAGCTCCTGTGAGGGGTTCGTTAAATGCCTCTCTAAAGAAAACAACAACAGAACTTTATGATACAATAAATATAATTTTTGGCACAATTAAAGTATTTTTTGGTACAACAAAATTACTTTTTGGTACAATAAAAGTACTTTCTGGTACAATTAATGTATTTATTCGTACAATAAAAGTACTTTCTGGTACAATAAATGTACTTTTTAATACATTAAATTTACTTATTGGTACAATAACTTGTGCAATATAGTTCCAAAATTACTTATTGGTACAATAATTGAAATTTTTGGTACAAAAAGTACTTTCTGGTACAATAAATGTAATTATTCGTACAATAAAAGTACTTTCTGGTACAATAAATGTACTTTTTAATACAATAAAACATACTTTTTGGTACAATAAATAGTTCAATATAGTTCCAAAACAAAGTACAATAAATGTACTTTTTTGTACAATAAAATTTACTTTTTGGTACAACAAATAGTGCAATATAGTTCCAAAAGTACTTATTAGTACAGTAAATGAAATTTTTTATACAAAAATGTACTTTTTGCTACAATACATGTTTGTGGTACAATAAAAATTCTTTCGGGTACAATTAAACCCCTTTTTCGTGCAATACATTTGGCACAACAAATGTACCTTTTCGTACAATAAAAATTTATCTGGTACATAAAAAATACTTTGTGGTACAATAAATGTACTTTTTTGTACAATAAAATTTAATTTTTGTTATAATAAATATACTATTTGGTACAATTAAAGTTATTTTTGGCACAATAGTACTTTCTTGTGAAAAACATGTTCAGTTTGGCACGTAAAAATTACTTTTTAGTACAATATAAGTAATTTTTGGTACAATAAAAGTACTTTTTGTCACAACAAAATTTTTCTTTATGGTAAAATAAAAGTACTTATTGGTACAATTAATTGTACTTTTTGAACAATAAAAGTACTTTATTGTAAAATACATGTACTTTTTGCAACATAAAAAGTACTTTTTGGTATAATAAATGTACTATTTGATATACACAAAAAGTTCTTTTTTGGCACAATACAAATAGTGTTTGGTTCAATACATGTATCTTTTGGTATACAAAAAGTACTTTCTGGTGCAATAAACTACTTTTTGGTACAATAAATTTCACTTTATCGGACAATAAAACATTAAAATTCGTTTTTGTTACAAATCATGTACATTTTGTACAATGTATTGTACTTTTTGGTACAATAAAAGTCCTTTTTTGTACAGTGAAAGTTCTTTTCGGTACAATGAATAGTACTTTTTGGCGCAATAAAAATACTTTCTGATACAAAAAGTACTTTGTGGTACAGATTAAGTACCTTTAAAGTATTGTACTTTTTTGTGCAATAAATTGTACTTTGTTACAATGAATTGTACTTTTTGGTACAATAAAATTTGGTACAATTATTGGTAAATTGGTACAATCAATTTTACTTTTAGTTCAATAAATTGTACTTTTCGGTGCACTAAATTGTACTTTTTGATACAATGCATGCAATTTTTTTTACAATAAATTACTTTTTGCCACAATAAAAGTACTTTCTGGAACAATAATAGTACTTTTTCGCACAAAAAAGTAATTTCTCGTATATTGAAAGTACTTTTTGGTACAAATAAATTACTTTTTAAAGTAGAGTAAAGAACTTTCTAGTACAATAATTGTACTAGATTGTAAAACAAGTGGTTTCTAGTACAATAAAAGTAGTTTTTGGTACATAACATGTACATTTTGATACAAAAAATTTTACTTTTTGGTACAATAAATTAAACTTTATCGCACAATAAACCATTTGGATTCGTTTTTGGTACAAATCATGTACATTTTGAAACAATACATTGTACTTTTTGGTACAATAAAAGTCCTTTTTGTACAGTGAAAGTTCTTTTCGGTACAATGAATAGTACTTTTCGGCGCAATTAAAGTACTTTCTGATACAAAAAGTACTTTGTGGACAGTTAAAGTACTTTTTGCCATAATTGTCCTTTTCGGCACAATACATGTACTTTTTGGTGCAATAAATTGTGCTTTTTAGTGCAATAAATTGTACTTTTTGGGACAATAAAATTTCTTTTTGTTACAATAAATTGTACTTTTTGGTCAATTGTACTTTTAGTTGCAAAAAATTGTACTTTTTGGTGCACTAAATTGTACTTTTTGTTACAATGCATGACATTTTTGGTACAATAAATGTTACTTCTTGGTACATTAAACTACTTTTTGTCGCAATAAAAGTACTTTCTGGAACAATAATAGTACTTTTTCGCACGAAAAAAGTCATTTCTCGTACATTGAAAGTACTTTTTGGTATAATAAAAGCACTTTTTGGTACAAATAAATTACTTTTTAGAACAGTAAAGTACTTTCTAGTACAATAATTGTACTAGATTGTAAAACAAGTGATTTCTCGTAATGTGAAAGTACTTTTTTGTACAATAAAAGAAGGTTTTGGTACATTTTGATACCAAAAAAATTTTACTTTTTGGTACAATAACTTGTCCTTTTTGGTACAAAAAGTTTTCCTTATTGGAACGCGGTTTTAAGTACAATTTTGGTAAAGTAAGTTGTACTTTTTGGTACGATAATTTGTATTTTTTTCTAACAACAAATTACAACACAAGTGCTTGCTGGTACATTTTAGTACAATAAATTGTACAATTTGGTACAATAAAAGTATTTAACAGCAACCCGAGTCTCTTGCGGATTCGCGAAGAAATGTAGAACATTTTGCGAAACACCTGATCATGTATGAATGATGAAATTTTTAAAAAATTAAATCCCTAAACTGTTTTTATATCATTTATCTTGTTTTTGTTTCATCGTCGTTTGATAACTGTAGTTTAAATGTTCATGCGTACCTGCAACTTTTCCTGATGCTTTTCCTCTTCAACTCGTATCTTTGTTTCCGCCTTAACCCTTTGACGATCCATGTAACGGCACATTCTGCGGTAGTTACGTTCATTTAGCAAATCCTGTTCATCCTTCTGATAGGTATTTTTATAATCCAAACCCTGAAAATCCAATTGCAGTGGATTCTCTAAATCAACCACTTCACATATAAAAGTCTCCGATGCCTCTGAGGCTGGGCGGGCACAAGTGTTTTGAGCATGTTTAACCATTGTGGTTAATGCATCGAATTCCTTTTTCTTTGAATAACTTTTCGAGCGCAAAACTTCGGGATTTACCAGACAATGCACCTTGCGGGGATCTTGAGTGAGATATAGTTTTTGGCGAGTCTTTGACATTTTGGCTATTTGCTCAATATTCGGCATGCAAGTGCCCGTGAACTTGGGCGGTGCTCCGGCCACAAAGCTTTCTTCGCAGGGTTTTTTCCATTCAGGACCATTGAAATGTTTTGGTTTCTCGGAAAATTTGTGCTGGCTATTTAGTAATTCTTCAGATGTTTTACCACGACTTTCAGCCGCATCTCGTTCGGCCTCCGAACTGCGAGAGGAAATTGTTCTCTCCCGTTCTCTCTCCTCCGTTGAGGTAGAGGGACATTTGTGCCGGAATTTCGGAGGCACCGGAAACAGCCAATCGTCAAAGTGTGAATTCGTTGAACTAGTAAAGTCATAACCACGTTCTTTGGGTACCGCATCAGCTTTTGAGTGGGCTTTTTGCGTTAAATCCTTTTTACCCTTGACTTTAAATGCTCCTTTAGTTTCTTTTTTGTTGGCTTTTGTAAATTCAAAGTTTTGTAATGATAAAGTTTGTTCCGAAACATTTGCTTGATGTTTGGACACACCACAATGTTGATAAGCATTGGTTGGAGCGTTTAACTCTTGGGAACTTTTGGGTTTTCCTTTATCTGCCTTAGTTTTGGAATGATGGGAGTTTTTCTTTCTCTCAGGAGATTGAAAATGCAACTCCGAAAGAGATGTAGTGACCGAAGTGTTGCGATTATATTTTGAAGTTGATGCCATGTTTATTTGGAAGAAGATAAAAAATATTATGATATTGTGACGTCAATTTGATAGCAAAGGAAAATATTATGAAAATTGTTTTGAAATCGTTGATATGTGGCCAAAGTGGCTTTAAAAAAATATTGAACTTTTTGAAAGATATTTCGCATACAGGGTGAACCAAAAATCATTTAACTTTTTAGACGATGGTAAAAAAATTGGTCGAAGGGCTGGCTTCAAAACTATTGACTGTAAAAATGAGAAGACGGGCGGTAGCCCGATTAAAAAAAAAGATATGCCATTGTCTTCGTCTTGGTCCCCAAACATCGGAATGGTAGGTCAAAGTTGGCGCTCAGGCCCATGGGGCCCGGGGGGTAAAAAAAGGGGCCCCTTTCGGTTCTATGATGACCCTCCATGTGCGGGTACTCAAATGAAAGATATTTTCGAGACGAATCCAACGATGTTATGTTCCTACGGGTCTCCTAGAGTTAGAGCCATTTAAATTTCCGGGATATACCAAAAAAAAAAATATTTTTAAAAAAAATCGCGCAATTTTTTTTTTTGACTGCGGCGCTGTTATTCCCAACATATTTATTTCCACCCTAATTTAACAAAAAAAAAATCGCGCGATTTTTTTTCCCAACATATCCATTTTAACTATAATTTACAAAAAAAAAATATTTTTCCGGAATATACCAAACCATCTCAACTTAAATTTAAAAAACAAATAATAATTTAAAGGGATACATAAAAAAAAACAAAGAAAATTACAAAACATAGCTTTTTTTAAAATATTTTTCAAATTTTTCTTCATTTTTTTCCACTTTTATCCTTTTTTTAATCAATTTCCTCTTTTAAAATATTTCTTTTTGGACTTTTTCTTGAATTTTTTTTGAAATTTTTTCTCAATTTTCTTTTTTTAATTAAAATATGACAATATCATAATTAAAAAAAACCTTAAAAATTAAAAAAAAAATTAAATTTTTACACATTTTTCATGACATTTCATTTTTCTATAAAATTTTTCAATTCATTTCCATAAATTATTCTAATTTTCCATGATTTTTTCCCATTTTTTTTTAATTTTTTACGGGTTTTTTCAGAAAAAAAATTTTTTTTTAAAAAATCGCGCGGTTTTAAATTTTCTATTTATTTAGAATTTTTCAATTTATTTCCTTAAATTGTTCTAGTATCTTTCATTTAAGTACCCACACATGGGGGGTTATCATAGAACCCAAGGGGCCCCTTTTTTTAGGCCCCCGGGCCCCGTGGGCCTTAGCGCCAACTTTGACCTTGATTTTCGAGTTTTAGGGTGTATTTGGGGGGGAGTGACATTTTTTTTTGGGCTCCCGCCCCATATTCTGCACTGTTGCCATATATGGTAGCGATAATATGGTGAAGGTGTGTGTAGAGGACAAGCTCGGTATGAGGCTTATACTGTCCTTTGTCTATATGCCGTACGAAGAGCTGGCCCCGCCAGCTGAGGCTTCACACCAGCTCACAAGATACGCGGCGTCTAAAGGTGTCATTTGGTCGTTGGATGCGAAGCCTATGCTTACCATGTGCAGCGGGACAGCAAGGATATAAACACGGAAGGTGAATCATCCTTTGATTTTATTATTCAATATGAACTTAAGATTTGTAATGTGGGGAATTCCTTGACTTGTAGGAATAGAAACAGGGATGTTGTCATTCACATAACCCTGACAAAAAGGGGCACTTCTATTGTTAGGAATTGAGGATCTCCAGAGAATTTTCGTTCTCAGACCATAGCTTCACCTACTTTACAGTGTATGTGGTAGGGGAATGCCAAAAGGCATATAGGAATCCGCGGAGAGGTAATTGGAAGCAGTTCCGGAACTCCTGCAGTGAACTCTCTGGGAAGCAATCTGCAGTGCAATTGATGAGGTAAAAAGGGAAGTTGATGCTCTGACTCTCCACCTTTATGCTGAGTCTTTCCCTCTCACTTACCCGGGCAAGAGATCGCAGCCAGTGTGGTGGAATAAGCAAAAGCAGAAGGCTTTTCAACAAAGTAAAGATAAAGGGATTAGAGGAGGACTGAAAGGCTTATAGAACCAGTTTCACCAGTTACAAAGGTGACATATAAAGGTTAGAGAGAGCTTTGTGAATAAAGTACTGTGAGTCCATCCATGTTGGGTATCAATGATGCCACCCGATTCAGCATTTTAAGACCCGAAAGGATTGGGCTTTATTCGTAGGACATATGGGGCATGTTCCGAGTCCAGCACTGAAATACTGAAGCTTCTTATGTCTACACACCCACCGCGTCAATGGGCTTGGATGTTGTTTATAATATGGTGGATGTGGAAAGGGAACCCTACAAATCGAATACAAAATGATATAACTCCGATTTAAGTGAAGGCAAGATGTAAAAAAACCCCGTTCACGCCTTTACAAAGGATTACAGACCAATAAGACTCTCATCCTTTCTGCTTAAAAGTTTTGGAGACATTAATTGATATGTATATAAGGACATCTTTAAACCCTCACTCTCTTGCAACTTCTCAACATGCGTACATGGCAGGAAAATCAGTTAAGGGCCCTCTCTATAACGTGATTGGCTTTACGGAACGCTTAACACTGTACGAACAATTCAGGTGACTTCACTTTAGGGCATTCAATAACATGGCGTCATGCCCAATAAGGAACTCTCTGTAGAACATTAATGTACCACGATTGCATGCTGGGAAACCGTGTTGTCAGCTCAGAACCTGTTGGAAGCTTCGTGAAAAAGATAGCTACTGGAGGAACATTACAGGGGGAAGTCGTGTCCCCTCTTCTTTGGGTCCTTGTGATAAACGCAGTACTTAAATCATTCAATGAGGATGGTACGGCCTTCATGATAGGTGGAAAATTTGTACCAACGATATGGGATCTAATGCAAACTGCCCTTGGAAGGCTGCTACAAGTGGTCATGACCTGTGGCCCGGGGGTGAAGCCGCCAGAAAACGGAATTTTTATCCATACATATAAGGTCAAGGACTTCAGGCCACCGAAACTGAATGGTGTGTAACTGAAGCTGTTATCGATCAGAATCTAAATTGGTCATATCGAGGAGAGGTTAAAGAGGGATGCTAAAATTCTTTATGCGTGTCAAAACTCTATTGGTAAGAGATGGGGACTCAATGTGGCTGTAACCTGCGGTAGTCCGGCCAATTAATTCAGTGGGAGGGCCTAAAAATTGCTGAAAAGATGCAAAAGCTGGCTGCGATGAGGATAACTAGGAGAAAGCTGCTTTGGATGTGTTCCTGTGCCTTTTCGCCCCTGGCCTTGTACGTCAAGTCTATTGCGGCCCGAGGGGCTATTGGCATCAATCCACACTTTATCAGGCTTTTGGGGAAAGACGAATATTTTTATCTGCCACCTTTTACAGATATTGTTGATGAAAAGTGTGGAATTCCGTAAAGTATACGTTGAAATTTCGGAAAAATCGGAATT
Organism: Muscina levida; assembly: GCA_964034835.1. Classification (NCBI taxonomy): domain Eukaryota; kingdom Metazoa; phylum Arthropoda; class Insecta; order Diptera; family Muscidae; genus Muscina; species Muscina levida. The sequence continues at coordinate 117,501,495 of OZ035883.1, read as the reverse complement.
GATTGACGACAGACTCCTTATGGTGACTCCATTTCTGTCTTCACTGACGGATCAAAGATGGAATATGACACAGGAGCTGGTGTATACCGCTTTTCTTACAGGCTACATGATGAATGCAGTGTTTTTCAGTCTGAGGTACTGAGGGACATTCATTAACCCGTGGAGGCTTTCTAGCAGGCGGATAACCATCTGTGTGGCTAGCCAAGCAGCAATAAATTCTACATTGCGTAAATCAAAGTTGCAGAAGTTGGATAAACTATGAACTCTAGATGTCAGCTTTATTGGGTCCTAGGACACTGCGAGATTCCTCGGAATGAAACAGCAGACTTATTGGCTAGAGGAGACTGTGCCATGACTTTCTGGAAGAGTCACGGCACAGGACATTAGATGTGGAAAACAGCCACCGGACGTTGGATCTTCAGAACTGACTTTATAACTGCTAGATCGAATGATCAGAGACTGACCAGTAAAAGGCAAAAAGAATAGATACATACACACAAGGAGGAGTCCGAGGCGATGGAATATCTTTTTTGAAGCTGTTCTACTTAAGCCCGTAAGAGGCTAAGATACTTAGGAAAAGGTAGTATAGAGGCCACGTGTTCATAACCTTAATCCTAGTTAATTTTTTGTTAGGAAAACTTCAGTAATTTCGGACGATTTTTCCCCCCTTCAAGGAAACTTCTTTGCCTTTTAAGTTTTATGCAAGAACTTTATTATAATTCTTCTTTGCTGTAATATATGTATGTAAAAATATATAATGTGAATATTTCGCAAAATAATGCTACGTGTATTTAATGTTTCTTGTGTATAAAAAAAATTTTGGGAAAATAATTAATTTTATATATAAATTATATAAAAACAAAATGTAGTGTATGTATAGAGAGAGAGAATGGGAGAATGATCGTAAATTAGATCTAATGGAGAAAAACTAAATAGCTTTGAGCAAGCTAAAAGATACAAGGCAAATAAGTAAAATCTAATATAAATTTGTATTTTTTGCAACATAAAATATATATGAGTTGAATTACAAAGCTTAGTAGAATAACATCAATGATGTACTAAAAGTTAATAAGGGGAAGTGTGCTTCTAAAACTGAATAGTCTGAATACAAGGCAGGTTACACGGGGCGTGGTGTACTGGAGTCTGGAGTGGATAATGTTGAGAGGAGAGGCGGGGAAATGTTATTTTAAAATAACAGAATACGTTTTTCCACAGTTTTGCGGCAGATGGGACAGCCGTCGATTTGATCGCCACAATTCTGACACGTGCCATGACCACATAGAAATACCATATTTTTCATGCGATCAAAGCAAACAGGACACATTGTCTAAGAAGGAAATATGTTAAAGTAAATACACAAAGTGCAATGTTTATAATGTTTTTATAACTAACCTGCTCTTTGATATCCTGCAATTGCTGCTTTAGCTTTTGCACATCATCCATTTGGAAAGTGTTGACATTCAGGGGAGCCACCGTAACAGTGTTGGCCGTGTTATTGGCATTGGCGGCCAAAATGTTATTTTGCGATTGTACCTGATTGCTGGCATTGCCATTGGGTGTGGTACTGATCATGTTATTCATGGCTACACCATGACCGGAAGTATTAATGCCACCGCCACTGTCAAGCATACTTTGTGGTTTCTCATTATCGTTGTGGACATTTGGATTATGGACCTGCAATAAAAAATTCTGCTAATAATAAAAATTTTGCCAAATTCGTTAATGTTCAAATTTACCTTTTCTATACTACCCTTGCCGCCACAGCACAGTGAGTAGGGCATTATTTCTTCGATTTGTGTGCGACACAATACACATTTCTTCATTAGACTGGAACAATTCTCGCAGGCAACCATATGGCCACAGGGTTTAAAGAATACCGATGCTCGGCGATCGGAGCAAACTAGACATTCGTCGATTTTCTCGCGCGATGCAACAGCCTCACGGCAAATAAGGCATTTCTTGACACGCGGAGCACAATTGTCGCAACAGCATACATGACCACAGGGCTGGAAGGGCAAAAACAGCAGATATATTATATTAATTGTAAAAATATGTATTCTATAAGAGTAAATGGTCTTAGACACCTGTTCCGGCTTCAGTCCAAGATTTATAATCAGTCTTAAAAAAAATAATTAAACACATATATACATTTTCTAATTTACTTTAACATTCCATATACAACGCTTTTATATTTGATCCTGAAGAAACCAAGAAAAGATGGCATTTCCTTATTAATTATATATTATCCCTAAATTTGAACTTACCTTAAATACCGTATCCCTCTTATAATCCGAGCATAGGAAACATTCGTCCAAACTGGAAGCATTATTTATATCAATTGTAGAGGAAGATGAAGCTGCCAAGTTAAGCGATTGTGTTAAGTCTTGTGCTAGTGTATTCAAAGCCACACTACTGGAACTCGATGCCGCAACTTGCATAGGGATATTGACCGATGATGATGCATGTAAACTCGCCCCCGTATCGACTGCCGATAATGGTCTAGGACATGCCGTAGCTCCTGCTCCACTTGCAGCTCCACTCGATGAAGGATTAGCTAAAGCACGAGCTCTTGAACTAGTGCCGGCCACATTGCCGGGCAAATCAGAGTCGTCTGTTTTGCGCTCATTATAACATTTAACCAAAGTTTTACACAAATTCGGATCAGGACATAAATCAAGCGGTGTCTGTAATTTACGATTTTTCAATGTTAAATCAGCTCCATTGGCCGCCAAGAAACATGCTATGGAAGCCGAAGCTTTTTTGTTATTAGGATTACGCAAGCCCATTAGAAGTTTACCAAAGCCTTCAACATCTTGCAATTGCTTGAGTTGCGACAGAGTGTGATGTCGTAAAGCCTCATGGAGAGGTGTATCTCCATCTTTATCGGGAATGTTTAAATTAGCGCCCTCTTGAACCAATAGCTTGACTATTTGCACATGTTGTCTTTCGACAGCTAAATGCAAAGCCGTTTGAAGATTAACATTCTGTCGATCCATATTAGCCTTCCCCATATGAACAAGTAGTTCGGCAATTTCTACATGATTATTTAGGGCTGCCAAATGTAAGGCGGTATATCCATCATCTTTTTTCTCTTCCACAATCCAAGGACGATTAGTTTTCGTTAATAATATCTTCATTGCGCTAGGGTTTCCTTTTAGGGAAGCATGATGCAAAGCATTAAAGCCATTATTGTTGGTCAATGTAATGTCTGCTCCATAATCGAGAAGTAGACTTAACATCTCATCGTGTTCCTTTGAAATGGCATCATGTAAGGGTGTGTCTCCCTCGGAATCTTGCAAACTAGGATGGCAACCCAAACTTAGTAGAGTTTTGACCACGTTTAAATGACCCTTATTGACTGCTATATGTAAAGCAGTCTGCCGACGTTTATTACGAGCATTCAGATCAGCTCCTGCTTTCGAGAGTAGTTCAATAACAGCTGGTTCATCACCAAAGGCGGCATGATGTACCGCACGATCACCGTCCTTATCTTCGATCTCCACGTCAACATTGTGACGCAAAAGAACTTGTATGACTTCAATGTGACCATTTTGACTGGCTGCCTGTAGAGCGGTATGACCAGCAAAGACACCGTTAACATCAGCTATAGTGCTGACAGCGCCAGCACCAGAAGCCCCCGAGGATTGTGCTGCAGCAGCTGCTGAAGAACTACTTGAGGCCTGAACAGCGCCTGTGAGGTACTCTTCACATCGAGCCTGCAAAAGAAGCGAAAATGCAGATGTGATAACTGTTTAAGAAACATTTAGTTAACGTCTATTGGGTGTTTACATAAAATGTCCAAGTTGAATAGACTAGATGGAAGTAATACATGCCAAATTCTAATGATCGATTTAAAGACTGCACTAAACAAACTGTTGAGCGTAGAAGATCTAAGGGCTAACATAGACTCAAAAAAATCTATGGTAATAGTTTACAATACGAAGAAAGAAAATTAAAATGGCCAGCAAATTTGCACAATTTTAGACCTTAATTTCAAAAGTACTATACCCACATCGAAAATCTCGCATGTCTCAACTTAATTTCCCCCATCTTATCTTGTAACTTACCGCATAACCATTTGCAGCTGCCTTAACAAACTCTTCAGTTGCATCACCCGATACACTGGGTTCAAATAATTTTTTCAATATGGCCGATAAACGTTCTCCACTTGATATAACCGGTACACAACTGCCATCAGCATTGGCGGAAGCCACTTTTGTTACGGCCAATGGGTTATATGTCCACGATGTGTTACCCACTTCCACTTTCAAATCGTTGTCATGATACACCTGTTGCACTCTGCCCACTTTGCCCAATGTCAATTGCATCGCATCGGCCCATTCACCATGGCCCCTCTGCAATTGTTTAATGCTCTCCACGTCCGAACATATCTTGACGATATCACCCACTTGGAATTCAGGTGGAGCTGTGGATGGCGAGGCTACCTTAGTAAGAACAGCTGGATTAAACGTCCAACGATTACCGGAATTGTAGCCAACTACAATATCGTGATCTTCATCGATTCCCACAACTATACCAACATTGTTGAGACATTCGAACATGCCATCAGTCCAACCACCATGGCCATGTTGTAAAGATTGCACGATTTCCAAATCCAAATCGACCGTGACTTTGTCGCCAATCTGAAAACCATGAGGCCCTTTGCCTGGTCCATTTTCACCAAGTAATGGCAAATGATCACGGTAAACAGTGTTGCCTTTGGCATCATTTACGACCTGAAAGGAAGACGATATAAATTAAAAACAAAATTTCTAATATTTTTTATATAAGCTCGAAGTGGGTGTGTGGTTATTTTCTAAATGTTCATATGGTAAATTTTTGTATAACTACATAAGTTTTTCCATTTACTCGATTTAAATCTTTACCTTCAAATCAGCCATCCCCTCGAAACCAACTCGATACAGATTTTTCGCACCATTATCCCACACAACATAGGCTGCGGAGCGCGGTGATGCCGACGACCAATCTTGTATTTCGTTAACTTTGCCACGTCTGCCTACTCCTCCATCTTGATCCTCCCATTGCCAATCGACACCGCGTACGACACGAGCTCCTGGAAATATACCACGCACTGCCACCTTCTTCGATTTACGTCTAGGTTCTAACATTGTACGCTCTCCACCCGGTGTGGCAATTCGATAGAAACGATGCCTCAAATGATGTTTGTCGCCATGATAGCAAATCGAACAGAGATCGTAATTAACACATTCGGCACATTTCCAACGTATACCAAAGATAGGCTGCTGACGGCAAGTATCACACATAGTGCCGTCATGTTTTATGCCCGTGGGAGCGCTATCCAGTATGCGTAAATCGTAGGCGCCAGCGCAACGATAATTGGCAGCTGTACCATTATCCCAAACCACAACGACTTCCTCGGATGATTCGAAATTGCGAACAGTACCAACATGACCTTCACCACCATCCTGCAAATAAAATAAAGAAAAATTAATACATATTAATTAAATATATGACAAATTCTAACGTTAAAAATAGCAAATACATAGAGAAGATGATAATTAAAACGTGTCTTAATTATATTATTCTATTGTTTACAATTGTTTGTTAAAACTGGGAGAGCTACCATAGTATTAGTGGTATAATAATTTACTTTTGTAATATGATTAGAATATCTTTATGCGCTATAAAATCACATTAAACTTAATCAATGAATATTAGTGCAGAATTATTAAGAGATGAAATGTTAAAAAAAAAATATTTTACAGTAATATAGAAAACCTCTAGGATTTTACAGTAATATAGAAAACCTCTAGGATTAAACTATATAAAATACAAATATACAAAATTTAATAAATTAATAATTTAAAGAGTATTTCATAGGATTCACAGTCACCATGTAAAACTGTTGGATCGATAAAATAAGTTAACAATATATTTGTTACTGACCAATAATTCTAAATATCAAGTTTTATTTCATCTTATACTATGAAGTCATACATGAATCATTTATTTTTAATAATTGCAGAGCTCGGCATATAAGTTGTAGCTTATGTATTATGTTTTTACGTCAAAGCAAGTCGTGTACAAAAGCCGGCTTTTTTCTGCTAATTCATGAATTGATAACTTAATGAATTGATTAGTACCCCTAGATCAGGCCGCCGTAAAGCGAAGATGAGATACAACAGCTGCACTTTTATATAAACAAAAACGAAACAACAGACGTCGTTTTGTGCAAGCGAAAATTACACTATTTTTCCACACAAATGTTCGGTCTTGTGAATTTGTACAAATTAATATTAGAATAAAAATTTAATGCATAGTTTTCACATTTTACTAACTGATATCACGATGAATGCTAAAGATATTTAAAAACTTGATTTTGTTTTTTTTTGTTGTTGATCTATAAGAATTATGATATTGTTTAATAGATCGGTTAAAGATAATTTCTATTTGTAATTATTGATTATTATCAATAGGTTTTTGTTCAAGTGTTGTGAAATGGAAATGTGCCTTTTTTATAAAAGTCCCCACGTTCACAATAGTTATCTTGGCATCTCTATTGACTTTTACTTTATATACACATACTTATCAGGTATGTGATGAAAATCGATCGATTTCAAAACGATAGTTTGTTAAAAGGTGTGAAGAATTTCCAACGATTTTTAAATCTCTCCTGACTTTAAATTCTAATTTTTGGAAAAATACTGTTCAGTTAACAAATAATACCAAAAATTCAAACGAATTTGGGAAATTTATCAGACTGTATTTATTAAAAATCAATTTCAAAAGATTCTGAAAATGAAAATTTTGGTTTTAAATCGTTTTGTATTCAAAATCGATTTTTATCACATTTCGAACCTGATTCATTTCTGTTATAAAAATCGATTTTGAAACAAAACTATTTAAAACCAAAATTTTCGGTTTCAGAATCTTTCTAAATTGATTCATAATAACGATACCTTCATATAAGAATGTATTAAGCGGCACTTTTTTCGAAAATGGCTTTTTGATGTGGAACTATACTAGAAGTTAAGCGCCACATTTTGGTCTGGGTTTCGATGCCCTATCATGGATGCAAAGGAAACTAGAGAGAAAATAAAATTGTATCAACCGTCAAGTTTTCCCACTGGAATAATGTTGCACCCTGAATTTTGAAATTTTATCTGATTAAACTTTTGGTTTTGCAATGATGTCAAGTATTGTATTGTGAAAATATGTTCCTCTCAATAAAATGCACAAATAAATACATAACTAAATGAGACGTTTTTTTCGTTTCCTACAGAATTTTAGAAATGTCGCTTAATACATTTTTATGGGAAGGTATCGATAAATACACAGCCATGTTCTGGAAAACAATTCCGTTTGAAAACAGAGCAAAAAATTTAATACATTTTTACCGATTTTAGTATTAAAAAGGTTTTACATTTTTACCGATTTTGCTCTGTTTTCAAACCTGTTTTCCAGAAAATGGCTGACAACAGTCGGAAAAATTTTCCACAATCGTTTTAAATTGTTGTTTTATTTGTTAATTAAACAGCATTTTGCAAAAAATTAGGATTTAAAGTCAGGAATGGTTTCAAAATCGTTCGAAATGATTCATTTTGTTAGACAATATCATTATTTATATTGTATCTATTGAATTCAAAACAAAAGTTAAGAAAAATAAATATTCTTATTAGATTATGTTAAATTAAATTTATCTCTAAATAATCAATAGGAGCGTTGGTCGGTTAACGAAGTATACCAACGAATTCTTTAGTGTTGTTCACTTATGTATTTCTGTTCGTAGTGGTCATGACCCGAACGGGTAGAATACATTTGAGTAATGTTGCTCTATGTTAGTGATGAGGCTAAATATATGACAACGGACATAGGAATGTTATCAAATGTGTTTATGTTCTTAGATTTAAATATCTAAATGATGAGACCCCGGTGGGAACAAATCCGTTGCTCATTTCGCAGCACCTTATGGGTCAAATACTTGAAAAAAATATTAGTGTTACTCTACAAAATTATTATATTACAGGATCCACTTATATTACGTATCTCATCTCCTAAAAACCATGATCGATGTTCTAGCGATATTTCATATTTCTTATTTAAAAAATTTTTTTAATTAAATATTGCCCAGTGAAGGACTACTTGTTGATAGATGTACAATTCAAATAATTACAATATACTTAAATCTAAGAATTAAACCCTAACACACACTTTTTCAGACAATGATTTGACAAATTTTGGTAACACATTCAGCATTTTAATATCGCTACAAAATGAATCATATGTTAGATTCATGAGCATAATGAAGATTGAAAGTATTTACTGCAAGATCTGAAATATACCTAACTATTGCGTATGTGGCGGCACTCAAACGGTACAGATTAGGATCGCTAGGTTGACTCTGAATGACAAATGAGGATTATCTCCAGGAGGAGACCAGTGTTTTGCCAGTGGTGCAACACAATTTGTAGTTGAGCCACCAATATTTAATGGCATGTCACCTGTCAACACACCCCAACCATCCAATCTTGATGGAACAAAAACTCTTCAAAAACTTTCAAACTCACTAAATGAAAACTCTCTCATAAAGTTGTATTCTGGATAAAATGGTTAACTTTGTTGTATACACCTGAACAAAACAGTCAAAAAGTAAACAAACTCTCTGCGTAATTTGAACTAAGCAAACAGATTTAGTCAGAATTAACGAAATTGTAGCAAACTTAAAAAAACCTCTGCATACTAAATATATTAATATGATTTCTAGAGCAATCATCATGGTAACTGAGTTCTGTCAATCACGTTGCATTGAGGGAAAGCGAGTTACTTTGCTTATCAAACATAGTTTTGTGTTAAGTCTGCTTTTTCGACGTTCTTTATGAAATCATTTTCGTCTATTCCAATACAAGTGGGAACATAATTTTTTACGATTGATTTATTCCCTGACCTAAGCAATTTCTTAAAAAGTTCCATTTGTTTTTGAAAAATGCCACTTCTTTTTCCAAAAGTGAAATTTTGTTTTGCACACACACAAACATTCCAGGTAACTTTACCCATAGAAGAAAGTTGTCATCAGTGATTCAGACCGGTACATTTATGTAAAACTTCTAATATATTGTATAGCGTGGCTGCCAATATACATACAAGTCCCTCCCTTTCATATCATAAAACTGTTAATGAATAATTCAATTATAACCAATCGACTCAGTGTACAAAAAGTCAACCAAAAGGTCAATGACAGCGCATTGCTTGTGTTCGTACATACAAATGATGTTAAACTATCGGATACGCTCGTTAGTTAAATGGTTGCGACATCTGGTGCTCACCTGTTTGCCCCATTTCCAATCGGGTCCACGAATAACCCTGGCTCCAACACCTTCCATTGCAAAACGTGATTGTCGATTTGTCACGCCCCCATTAGAGCTAACTCCAGCAGCAGACTGCACGGCTGCTGTTCCTCTCGAAGCTGATGGCACCACTCCCGATGAGGTTGGTCCACCACCAACAGCACCAACACCTCCAACGGCACCGGCCACTGATGAACTGCTGCCAGTTACCGCTGCTGCGGCCGCCGCTGCAGCAGATGACGACGAGGCACCTGCTGCTGTTGCTGCTGATGGCACTAGACCCGAATTTGTTCCTGTACTGGCATCTTTACTGGCAGCTGTGGCTGCACACGCCATGAATACAGATGTTTTGAACTAATGATATCCAATTGCAATCACAGATACCATAAAATTTTTGGAATTCGTTACAAAAAGAAATGTTTGGGTTTACTATTGTATGCGTGTATTTGATTGACTACGTGCGCGTGTGTCCGTGTTTTTTGTGTGAAGATATTCTTGGCACTTGTTTTTTCGATTGATTTGGAAGATTCTCTCGTTTAATTGTGGAAATTTCAACACTTTTCTAAAATTTGTTATAGTTTAATTAGTTTTGTGCACTTTTCTAGTTGGTCATTTGCATTAAATGCAGTTTAATTGGTAAAACTTGTACGATTTGTGAAATTATGCGTTCGAGCTGCGGACAAAATTTTCTTCTTTGTCACAATTTGTCATATCTGCCTATTTCACTTGTTGTTTGGCAGGTGGATGTATAGTTGTCCCTTTTGTTGTCATGAACAGCTGGGATCGAATGCGACACAGAGCTGCCACAGGCACAAGTTGAAATGGGAAACCGGTTCATACTAGTGAACAGAATTAAACTTTACAAATTTTGTTCTGAAATCTGCTGACCGAAAGGAAGAAAGATAATTTTTTTAATAAGAAAAAAGACATTTTATTGTCTAAAAATTCTCGCAAAAGCCATCAGTACAGTTTTATCACCTATGTTTTTGTGTAGAACAGTTCTTTTCTATTGTTAAGTTTTATTAGTGTTCCTCTTTAAATTATCTGCTTTATCATCAGTCCTTGTGCGATGTGTCTGTACCAAATTATCAAATAAATCTGACTAGTAAACAGACCGTTACTAAATCACATATTCGTTCATACATTAAAACCAACGGCGGCAAAACCTTCTTGATCGGCTTGGCAAACTGCTGTTTTTGTCAATTGTTTCAACATTTTGATCCGGCAACTTTTTTTGTTGACAGTTAATTCTCTATTTCTCCATCAAAATTAACTTGGCCACTGTTCCTCCTCCGCCCCCTACTTCTGGTGCATTGTAATTGCTTTCTCTTGTAAATTTAACGAAAATAAAAGCAGTAAAACGAATAAAAACAAATCTCTGGAGAACGAGCACCTCGACCAAGGAAGAAAGAACAAAAAGAGATTAGGTGATTTTGCTGGACGGAGAAATAGACAAATAGTTTAAAATTAAAATTGCCGTAGAATTAAACATGTCCACAAACAACACCGACACCGGGGATACCGTAAATATAACAACAACCGAACTAAGCGAAGGCTTAGGTGGAGATGTCTCCATACAGATGGGTACAAGTGATCCACCGCCACGTGAGGCTCTGGTAAGTGCAGCTGACTTGCGAACCCATTTGCATATACCGTAGATGATCTAACACTAATCTGGTTTGTAGATAACGACTGCTGTGAACTTTTTACAAAATGCCAAAGTACGTCATACGACTCTATTGCAAAAACAACAATTTCTACGGTCCAAAGGTTTAACAGCCACAGAAATCCAAATGGCCTGTGAACGGGCTGGTGTATTCACACAGGATCCCAATGCCCAGCCGACTGTGATTAATATGGGAATCAATGCCACTCAAACGCATGCCCAGCTGGCCTTGCAACCGGCCAGACCTTCAGCATTAGGCCGTCTTAAAGATATATTGCATTCCTTAGCCTTGATGGGTGGTGTGGCCTACGCCATTTATGCATTTTGGAAGGTAATCACACAATTCTTAGTTAAAATAATTTAATCAACTTGTTTTTGATTTTCTAAAATTTTAGCGATTTCTTGAGCCATTTTTATTCGGTTCAAGGAAGAAAAAAACTGTTGGCGAGTCACTGGATGATATAGACAAAAAGGTCGATACTCGTATTGGTGAAGTTAAGTCCGAACTGACACAGGTCAAGGAATCCTTGGCCCGAGAACAACGCGATCAAACTCAACAATTCATGCGTGAATTTAATCAATTCAAAAGTGATTTGGAGGCTATTAAGGGTCTATTGCTGAATCGCAAACAATTTGCTTCCCCCTTAGTCACAAGCGGCGGTCCCGTCTCTATACCTGCCTGGCAATTGTCATCATCATCACCTCATCATCTGCGCCATCATAGTCAGTCGGATGATAACGAGAAGGGCGATGATGCCGGCTCTGGTTCAGGATCTTCTGAAACTGAAGTAGTAACTAAAAACAGTGATTCCAGTTTAGAAATTATGTAAAGCTAAAAGCGAGACCATAAAGCAGAACAAGCTGTCCTTATGTGTTTGATATTTTCGTAAAACTCTACAGTCATTCTTTCTCCAAAAGTACCCATTATGTGGCATACGAGACGATTTAGTTCGTTTGAATAAATTATAAGGATTATAAGCCTGTATGTATACGAAACATTTGGTTTACACAAGGCATTACTTTATAGCATGTCCCCTTCCCTCAACATAAAGTATATTTATTGTTGGCTTAAGACGCTGATAAGATTTCTGTTAATGCCATACATAGTATAAGGCAGTATAATTCTAATCTAATCATTTTAGTTTTTTTTTACTCATTTCATTTAATGCAACAAATTCATACCTCTACCTCTCGTTTTCTTCTTTTGTTTATACTTTTATTAGTATTTTTTTTTATTGCTGTTGCACATTTTTTGTTCCTTTCTTTTACGTACAAATCCAGTTATTAATTGTGTTTATAATAAGTTGTAGTCTATTTGTTTTTCTTTTTCCCTTTAATTATGTATCGCTTTGTTCTTTTAGGAATTTCTTTATTTCTAGTTTTGTTTTTTCGATAACATTGGCTAATAATATACTACTACTATTTTTTGGTAATAAAGTACAGACTCAATAAATGGGAAAACACCTGTTTTTAATGATAACGGTGGGGGAGTAAAGTTTAAGAGATAGTGTGGTATGGAATTAAATTGGAAACATTTGTATTGGATACTAAAAAACTTAATTTCCCTTTGCACCCCATGAATGAGGTATGGGATAGCTTCTCGCGTTGTTGTGAATTAACACGCTTTCTATTTTTAGATTCACAACTAACGGCACCTACTTATTTATCGACGAATGCGAACGTCACTGTTTTGAGAAGCTCTTACTAGACACGACGATTGAATCGACGCTTAATACTGCGAAGTTTGCTGTCAAACAACATTCGAGGGGAGCCGACAATGAAAGAAAATTTTATTTATTTTTTTTCTTTTTTAAGATGACGAGCCAGGTTTGAACCTGCGATCTCCCGCATGGTAGTCGCGTGTTCTAACCACTATGCCACGGCCGGTCCCATTGGTGTATTGAATACTAAGTTGCGCTAAATAAATGAAAAAATTGCGGCGATTATATTGAACATTCGCACTAACAAGGCAAAGCTGATGCGATTCGAACTCGCTTTGCCATATTTTCGAAAGTTTGTCTTTTTGTCAGAGGTTGTGCGGCAAGAGCGATACTCCAAACTTTAGAGTACAAAGAAATGAGAATGCAAAAATTTTAAAATAAATGGAGACAACAAATATCATAAAATTAAATAAAAAAAACAACAAAAAAATTAAACATAATAATATAAAAAATAATCTAAAATGAACCAAAACATACAAAACATACAAAATTAATAAAATATAAATAAATCATAAAATAACATTACATAAATAAATTAATAAAACAAATAGAATAATAAAAAAGAATAAAATAAAAATAAGATAACAATAACTGAATTATTGAATATGCATAAGTTTAGTATGAAAGAAAATAACAACAAAATTAAATAAAATAATATATGTATAAAAAAATCACAGAATAACATTACAAAAAGGTAATAAAAAAATACAAAAGTTTAACAAAATAAAAAAAATATATAAAATAAACAAAAAAAAAAAAAGATAATAAACAAATAAAGACTTATAAGAACAATGATAAGACCGAGCCGTTCATTGAAAAAAAAATTGATAAAATTACATATAAATATAATTAAAAAAATAAAGTAATAACAAATAAAATAAATACATAAAAGATTTATAAAAACAATGAGAACACAGCCACTCAGGAAAATGTAGATGGCTGTGGCAGGACTTGGACCCCGATAATCCGGAGAATAATTGCGTGTTCTAACCATTATACTACGGTGGATGCCATTCGCGATGCCTTCCTTTTGTCAGGCTAAAAGAAGGCATGTTTGTTTTCAAATCTCTTCTCATTCATGCTCTCTTCCTATTGGCAGGCCTGCGGAAGTATATATTTCCAGCCGCAACAACAGAATTTTTTGATACTAAAACAACAAATACACCCATGTTCTGGAAAATAATTCGGTTTAAAAACAGACCGAAATCTGTACTTTTTACCTATAGTTTTCACCGATTTCGGTCTGTTTTCAAACCGAATTGTTTTCCAGATCATGGGTGTTAAAATACTTTTTAGTACAGTTAAAGTAATTTTTGGTTATACCAAAGTACTTTTTGACACAATCGCCCATGTCCTGACAATCGCATTTTGATGAAATTTGCGATTGTGATTTCAAATCGCAAAATTGGTGTCACAGAAATCGCAATCGCCTAATATTTGGCGATTGTCAATCACATGCATCCAACCTGGTGAACTCACATTTTTTACCTAGAATTTATTTAAAAAACAACAAAAAAAGCGATGCACCTATACAATTTAACATGTTTTCTTCCCATTTGATCACTAAAGGATATATGTTTCTAAACAATTTTTATAAAAAATGCGTATTTAAAAAATGTTTAATGTTTTCGTCAAAATTTTGGGGCAAATGCTATTCTTATTTTTTTAAAATTTGGCGATTCAATAGTTTACAGCTGACTTGCAAATCTTCGAAAAATGTGTGCTGACACACATTCATGTGTTTTTTACCGACAAAATATATGTTTCAAAACGAGTGAACCGTAGGACAGGAGGAAAATTTATTAGCGATTTACAAATCGCATGTGATTTGACAATCGCATGATTGTCAGGACATGGGCGAATAAAAGTATTTTTGCTTCAATGAATGTATCTTTAATACAATAAAAGTATTTTTGGTACATTAAATTAACTTTTTGTTGCAATATAAGTACTTTTACTTTGATACAGTAAAAGTTGTTTTTAGGACAACAAAATTTCTTTTTGGTAACATAAATGTCCTTTTTTGGTGCAATATATGTACTTTTTGGTACAACAAAAGTACTTTGCGGTACAATAAATGTACTTTTTAAAATTTGGGAGACTCCCTAATTCTAAAAAAGTTTTGCACTTTCACATTAAAATATTAAAAACAGGCGACGCCCGCTATAACGAACAACTGATTGAAGATATTTTACGTTCTTCATCTCATTAGTGTCGGAATCTTCTGTCGAATAGATCTAATATTTGAGGGCAAATGTATTTAATATCCAAGGAAATTCGTTAAATCGGGTGGCGCCTGTACTTTTATTTGTTTGGTACAACTTGCTTAAAATTTGTTGGCGGATTTATACCCAAAAACTGTAATAAAATTTTTTCTTTCATTTTCCTTTGTAATACTTACTTTCTTCCCACGTAATAGTTTCCCATTTTCTAAGTTCCCTTAGAATAAGGGAAAAGAGAAAAATATCCCGAGGATATTATATTTAGAATAGGGGAATTCCTTATTTTTAACTAGTACATTTTTTGTTCTAGTTCGTCAAAATTAACCACGGATCATAAGAAACTAACCAAAAAAAATTGTACCTTTCTTTTCTCACAAGTTTAATATATTTTTAATTGACCGCGCCTTTAATATCCTATTAACATTTTATAATTATAGACTAACCATTAAAACCTAACTGACCTAATTATTGAAATCAATTTATTACCTCGATTAAGACAAATAAAACTCACACGTTTATTGATGTTTTGCAACTACATTGTTCTTTTCTTTATTAGTTTTGTAATATATCTGTATTATTGTATAGTTTTAACAAAAAATTGTTTTCCGGTTAAATATCAAATGATATTTTGAGATTTCACATAGATTTATCAATAATTTTGCTACAAATGTCATCAATTTGGTTGTGTTCCTTTTGTATTGCATTTGCATGACAAAAATCAAGTTAAAAACATTTTTTTAAACATATTCAACATGTATAGAGGAGGAGAGTATGTATAAGTGCGTGTGTGTTGAGTTAAAATACCAAACTAAGAATCTGATAACAAATATTATGCAGGAACCTCTGCGACATTGAATCCTACCTTATAAGGCAATAGAAAAGAAGCCACAAACAAGTCGGTCATAAAAAACATTAGATAATTTTTCATAAAAGTTACATATATTATTTATTCCTTAAAAATCCAACTTGTTGGCGTGAGATCTACTAAATCTTGCAAATTGTTTAGTTAAATGAAATCTCTCTTTCTCTGCTCCGCTGTAGAGCAATATTGCAGTGAAATTTAGTATTGATCATTTAATAGCTTTTAAACTTGTAATTTAAAAAGCATTTAGACATCGTTTTTAAAGATTCTAAGGTGAATAATGTCATCACATAGAAAACAAGTCGTATCTTACATTGCCCAATTTTATTTTATATTTAAACATTAAAACAAAACAAATTCCCTTTTTGTAAACGATAAATAAAGGGTATGGGAAGGCTTCTTGCATTTTAAAAGAAGTTTTAAAAACTTAGTTTACACACTTTTGGTTCAGTGTGTGTGTGTGTGTGTGTGAGATAATGTGTCTATTAATAAATGTTGTTTTATGTTATTTAGTCTACATTAGCATTTGGGCTATTCTAAGGCCTTAAAAGCTTTAAAAAAGTCAAAGACATATGTGTTTTTAGATTTTTATTTAAATAGTTGTTGCTGTGTTTTTTTTGTTTGCATTCTTGAAAATTTGTTCCATTAAAATACTTTGGATCTTTTTTTTTTATACAATTTTGCTAATTGGTATGAAAGGGGTCTGATGATTAGGGTGTGTGATTGATAGTTTAGTGTTTAGTTGCTTAAAAATTCGTTAATATATAGGGATTTATTTTTTTCTTGTAGGATTTTTATAATGTTTAACTATTATCTGTCAAGGATTTCATATTTAAATTTATTTAATTTAATAATATTTTTCTTTGTACAATAAAATGAGCGATCTTTTGTTGTTTTGTCCAATGTCTGTATATGATGTAAGATGATGTAATGAAATTTCATAAATATAGTTATCGTATTAATTATAAATAATAATAATAATATTAAATAGAAAATTTGTGAATTATAAAAGTAGGGGGGAAAAATGTTCTATAATATAGAAATATATAAAAAAAATTGCCACAAATAATGATAATGTATTTCTTTAGCCTTAGAATTATATTAAATTATAAGTGTAATTCTAGAGGTTGTGTGATTTTTAAAGTTTTACTCAAACTTTCCGAGCTTACTGAACTAGACGAAAATTAAAAAAGGAAATATATATATACACAGAAATATATTAAAAAAAAACAAACCCTTTTCACTGCTTATTCAAAACAAACACGAAGCCAGGAGGAGTAGAACTCAACGAGGGATGGCAAATCAAAACAATTACATTGTTTTAATGAAAACTTCGAATTCGAATTATTAAATCCAATTAAACTCAAGCAATGATATCACAAAATTAAGGTGATTTTGCATTTAACTATAAGAAGCTTGAGCAAGGAGAAAACGGAAAACTTGACCGTGTTATATAAATATCAAAGTTAAGGCCACAAAATCTTTCAAAATTTTAAATTCTGCTTCAGCGAGATCCTACATTTATGCTTTATTTAGATCATACTGTCTAAATAGAGTAAAGACATTCAGTTGCCTTGTCTTTTCAATAAAAATTCCTCCCGGAGTTCTACACCTTCCTTCCTTTCCTGCCCTCTCTCTATTCCTCACATCATTCAGAAGAAATTCCCTTCTCAGGTGTGAAAATCTACATAAATTCTAATTTCTACTCTCAGCTATGCACTTTAGACTGCTGAATTGATAACCGTTTGTGCTGCTGTTGTTGTTATAGCACCAGTTACTGTGGCACCCGAATTTGTGGCATTACCACTAGCAACCAATGAGGCAAAAGCTGCAGCGGCTGCTGCCGATGTGCCCGATGTGGCAGCTGCTGTAGCTGTGATGGACACATTGGCCCCATGATTACCTGTAACATCCATCAGCGGTGCTGGCGATAGAGATGTTGTTGACGACGTGGGCGATGAGCAATCACTTTGTAAACTTAAAGCCGGCGATGCTGAAGCATGATAATTCGAGGGTGGTGTGTGCGGAGAGAGTGGTGACGGTGACATACCAGCTCCGCCGCCATAACTGCTTATCGACGAGATGCCACTTGACGTCGATGCACCGGAGGGAGAGGCCATGCAAGTGGGTGTTGTGCTCGATGTTGTTATTGTGGCCGACGGCGAAAACCCCATAGGTGTGGTATTGCTCGTGGTGTAGATTTGTTGATGTTGGGGCGTCGAACCACCACCACCGGATGTTGTAGAAGAGCCTGAAGAATGTACCGAAGACGAAGAGCTGGCCTGCGACGACGTTGAAGGCTGTGACGAAGTAGACGCCGCATTTTCTGCCTTCTGCTGGCGCTCTCGTTCACGCTCACGATCTCTTTGCGGCCGGAATGCTTCGCGTAAGGCTTCCACCCGATTTTCATTAGGACCCCAACGGGCGTGACCGGCACTATTCTGCAACCACACAACCTGGGTGCCCTGCATGCATTTGACGCTGACATCGGTTCTACAAACACAGGAAGATACAAAATTTTAATTAGAATACAACAATAACAAATTTGCAACATATTTGTTTTTACTTACTTCGGTATAATATGCTGATAGCCATGACGATATTCATGGGCCATGCCCAACACTACCATTGAGCGACGTTTATAGATGTTCTCTTCCAATTTTGAAATGCTCTTCCATTCTGGTAGGAACACAATGAAACTGAAAATCGAGAAAAAATATATTTTATTCAAAACTCAAATTTATTACTAATTGCAGCATTACCTTAAAGGTTCCATGGATTCCGACAATAGCTTGTCAATATGCAATAGAGCAGCTTCGATAAGTTCCTCGCTGTGTGGAGGATTAACTTGAAATGATCCCGACACAGGTTTAAAGTCCAAAAATGGTCTGCAATTATTAATGTTATTCTTGTTAATTACTTTAAAACTTTATAATTATAAATATAAGATTGATAAATGATTTCTTATATATAAATGCTTGTAAAGTTTTTCGAGTCTATGCACTCAAACAGCAATTCTTATTTTGTTATAGGATTCTGATGCATAGGACTTGATGAATTTTTCACAAATATTATACAAATTCTGCTGATGAGGATTCGTGACAGACTGACTGGCATTGTGCGTATATCTTTCCGATAAAAGCTTATTTTAATTTTTTAAAAATGTTTTTTCAGAATTTTTCCTTTTGATTCCTTGTGGAAAATCCAGAATAAAATTGTTACATATTTTAAAAATTTGTTTTATAATCCTTCCGTAAAACTTTATGAATACAGCCGTTAAACTTTAAAATAAACAACTACCAATAATTCAATTAGGAATATCTTGTTTTTCTTACCCTCTTGAGCCAAAGTACGCATCTGTGTCAGCAAAAGCCGAGCAATATTGACGGTAATACGAATTAAACGGCGAAGCGAAACATTCGAAGGACACTCCAAAATGCCGATGTAAACACTCAAATACCGGTGTCGGCAATGAAGCCTGTGTCAATTCCGCCTCCTGTGACGAGTTGAGGACGTTGCCCAAAAATGTTTGATAGCGTTTGAGCAGACACCACACACGGCCTATGAACAAATCAAATTTCTTGTCGTCGAAACAATTGTAACGATACAACTGCTCCAGCTTCTGTAGGTGCGTAAGATTTATGTACTGTGCATCTGGCTGGTTTAGGGTTGAGGGGGTATATTTAATGATCATATGATCTCTATCTTGGACATATTCTATGGCCGGCATGCGTGGCGAGGGCACGGCAAACTGTATGGGATAACACCACACCTTCTTCAGGTGTGGCGGAGGTGGTGGTGGTGTTGGCTCGGGAATACCGTGTTCCTTGAGCAAGGCAAGATGTCTTTCGCGTATCTTTCGGGCATGTTCGGCTGATAAATGATAAATTTTAGCGCACAAAGCCTCTACGGAACTTTTGACGGTCTCTGTTAAATGAGGTTCACACTGTCGGCGCAGATGTGCCAGACGGTCTTGGAAATCTTCATAACTTGCTCCCACCGTACGCCTAAGCCACTGGAAAGTGTCTTCAACATTCCATTTGACAACTTTCTTTGATTCTGCTGGCGCTGATCGGGACTCAATTATGTTTTTTGCGGCTTCTGCATAACGGGACAATTGCTTTCGTGCATCTCCGGTAAATTTAGGTTTAACTATCTTTATGGGTATATCGGTCATGATTTCACGATACATGGAGGGCGATATTTCGGGCAAACAATTGCTGGGTAACAAAGGATCGCATCCTGTGTCTATGACCTTACGTTCTATAAGCCATCTGTTGAAAGAATCCTTTGGTGCTTTGATATTCTCCCGACGCATGCACAGATCTTCATAGGTTTTCACCAGCTTCATAGTGTAAGCAGCGCGCAGCGCTTCAATTTCCGGATGCGGTTGGGGCAATAGAGTTGGTGGTCTTTCCACTATTACCGCATTGGTACATACCTCCAGATCCCAGGGGCCAGCTAAAACAAACTTTTTCATTGGCGGCGGATGATGACCATGAGGATTCATATGCATGTCATCAGAGGGTCGTCGTTTCAGATGATGATGCTGTTGCTGCATGTGAGGATGGTGTGGGTGGGGATGCATTGGCGGCATTTGGCCCGAAGGATGTGAAATACCCAGTGGATCTGTGAGCGGATCAAATGGACGTGCACCTGGCATTTCCCATAAAGATTCACCGGTGATTTTATTCCAATAATATGGACGATTTTCACGTTTTGACCAAAATTTGCGCCATCCCTGATTAACCAGTTCCGAGGTTAATTCTTCACCATAACCGCCACCTGAGTTGAACATTGGCGGTGGACCACCCTGTGGGGTGTGGGCCATTATCTGCTCCATAGGATTCGGTCCAGATTTTATCGGCGTTGAAGGTGAGGAGCATGTAGGACCCGCCGGGGAATTGGCACCCGTTATAAGACTTGTCATAACATTTGTAGTGGGAGAAATTGGATCATGTATCAACGATGATGGCACTGAGGCGGGCGAAATAGAAGTTGGCATCGTTGGACCACCACCCACAATCAACGAATTGGGATTGTTAATATTTGGGGTGTGTGTTGATGCCGTAAGCTGATCCCAGGCTGCCTGATTGTTGGTGATAAGATTTTGTGCTGGCATATTCATGTGTGTTACCATAGGGCTAACGGTGCCGGTTGAAGCAATAACACTTTGAGGCATTAAACAACCCGTCGTCATGGGCATTGTCGTTTGTTGCGTTGGAGGCATAGTATGCAAGTTATGTATATTATTATTAGCTGCCATGATGATGTTGATCTAATATTGGAAAAGAAGATATTTTAAATTGTAATTTAGTAAAAAAGGAAAATGTCTGCAAAAAAACTATTAAAAAAGAAAATGAATAACCATATCAAAACATGCATGAGGTTAGCTTATGATTTTGTAGGCTTCAGTTTAAAAAGACATATTACAAATGTTATTTTAAAAAATTGGCAAGACGGCAATAATAAGTTCTTGTAACTATTTTCAATTAATATTTTTGGTTGAGACAAAAAATTTCATCACCTATTTTTTAAAAAACTCTACGAATTTGCCTCATATTCCTATATCTATATCTAATACGCCCCAGTAATTTTTGTATATGAAAGTTCTGACAACTTACTGCGTTTAAAAAATCTTATATATTTAATGGTTTCAATTCATGTTACAGTGAGGTCATAAATTCCAATGTGTTATATAATAATCTAGGATTATTTTTATTTAAAAGAAGTCCGCAAAGATAAATGCAAAGTTGAAATGAAGACAATGTTTTTTTTTTCAATAAATGTACCTTTCAAAAATTTAATCATAATATAAAAATCTTTTTTTAGATTTTCAGAATACTCAGAAATTGTTTTTTTTTTCTTCTAAAGGTAAATTTTCATTAATTGCTTGATATTAATTTATAATTAGCTCATTTCGATTTGGTATAAAAAATGCATTTTATTTTGAAATTTTGTAAGAAAATTGAAAACAAATTTTCTAATAAATTAAATTTTTAGTTTTTTTTTTAAATACTATTAAAAAAAGTATTTGGAAAAAATAAAAAATTTTCTCTACATAAAATATTTTATTTAATACTAAAAATATTAGTACCAAGAAAATGTTTTCTACATAAAAAAATTGTTTAATAAAAACAAAAAATTTCAATATGAACAACAAAGCTTTTTTTAAATTATCAGTTTATATTCAAGTTTGGCACTGTTTTCATCCTTATGTAGTTAAGGCAATACTTTCCAAATTTTTTTCTAAATTCACTTATTGTACATAAAAAGGCTAAATAAATGTAACTTGAAACATGATAATTTTTTTAAGCAAAAAAATTAAATCTCCCTTGTTTTTAAAATTTCTTAATAAATAAAAAAAAACACTACATCAACAATTGAAAAATATAATTAAATGTAGTAAAACACATTTTTTTTAAATTTTTTTAAAAAAAAATATTTCTTGAGTAAAAAAAATTCTTTCTTCAAATTTGAAATTTTATTAAATTAATATGAAACATTTTTAAGTTCGATTTAAAAAAATAATAAATAATATTAAGTATGTGTAATATTGAGGTTCTTAATTATTTAAAAAAGAAAAACATTTATTGATAACAAGTTAGCTCAAAGCTCTTTTTTCTTACAAAGAAAAGATGATTTCAAAAAGCTTTGGTTTCCTTGAAAATCTGCATTATTAAACATTCCGTTTAGTGTTCTTAAAGAAAGTGAAAATCCTATTACGTATTTGCTGATAAATAAATATAGAAAACATGTGTGTTATCCATATGACGATCTCATTTGCACTGATGCACCACAGCGCTACTCTTTATACCAAGAATTGTTTTGACACTTCCGAGGTTAATCCGCTCTCCTATTAAATCACCAGCATTTCTCACTCTCAATGTGAGTACACTTCCTCCCATTTTTACTTGTATAAACTCAGAAATAAACAAATCGCTACAGTAACAAAATAGGTTTGCTAAAATACCGAAAGGTAAGACAAAATGTGTAAATAGCATAAATAAATAATTTTTAAGTAGAGGCCAAGCGCACACACAATATAAACAAACAAGCAGAGCAACAGCCATTAGAAGTAACACAAATGGACGAGTAGCCAAAGCGAACGGACAGACAGCACACTGACACGACCAGTAGTTGTAGTATGTTTGTATGTAGCTAAATATAATAAACACAAAACAGAGCACCATCGAATGAGACGCAGGCCAGTCAATCTCAAACAGTCAAACCGTAAGCACACGCATGGAAGACAGTCAGCCAGCAATATAAAGGTGGACGAAAAATCGACAGGGATAATAGTAGAAGAAAACAATAAAGGATAGTGAAAGTTAAAATAAGAAAACAAAACTATCTTCAGAAAAAAACAAGACTCCTTATTATAATTTATTTATAACCTAACTGACGATAACAAGCAAAATCCCCTTGCAAATCATACGGTATGGTTGCAATTTCTTGCCTTAAAACTTATTAATTACTGTGTGTTGTTTTTAATTTTCGTAGCTAAAATTTGTTTTATTTGACGGCTGACGTCGCCTTGTACTCTTTACACCTTTTGTTGCGGGGGAACTACTCACAAAACGCTCTTAATTTAATCTGCACTAATGTTGTGTATGTGTGTGGGCTCTCAAGCACCAGAACTCTTCCGTCCGCTGCTCGATTTCTCGTTCACTACATACACGTAACGTCGTTCACATTCGTAGATTGTTCGTGTATGCGTTGCTGTGTCGGGGTTTTGTTCGAAAACCAAAAAAGAAGTCTATAATCATTGATACACTAAAGTATGATTTTAGATGTCTTTTAGAATTCGTTGTAAACGGAGGGTGTATCACGTTTGCTGCGTTTCGAAATCGCAACAAAAGGGGGCTCGTTAAAGATTTTATAAAAAAAACAACAATTAATAATAATAATAAAGTGGCAGAAGTTACGGTGTGGACAAGTAATTTGTATGAGGTTGGAAGTTTCCGTGATTCAGTCATCCCAATGACTGTTGTTGGTATTATTTAATGTTTGAAATTTTAACGGAATAAATAAAAACACAGATTTGTTGTTGGTTTGTTTTTCAATTTTAAAAAGTTCATGAAGCTTTTATTTGTAGTGTTTGTTTCAAGATAGTTAACTATATAAATAAATAAATAAATAAATAACAAAAAAAAATCTACTTAGTCATACAGTTTGTTATCGCAATGTGTTTATTGTTGCTGTTTGTTTAAAAAAAAACCTTAATTATTTTTAAAGAGAAGTTCTATATAAAACCGGTCAACTTTACTTATAGAATAGATATTACAGATTTTACATATTATTAAGTAGATCGCCCATAAACAATCGCAAAATTGCCTGTAATTCAGCCAATTTTAGACCTCAAAACGTACAGCAAAAAATATTAGTGTGTGTGTAAGATAAAAAAAAAAGGAAGCATAATAAGAAAAAGACCCATTGAATAAATGTGATAAGTAAAATTTGTTAAGCAACGAGAAAGGCGTTGGTAAATTGGTTTAAAATTCAATACAATAATAGCTATCGCAGACACAATTTTTCTTAAAAATGGGACAGGATCAATGAAAAATGTAAATGTAACCGGTCACAACATCTACCGTTAAATAAATTTTGTATGCTGTTCACATAACCAGCAGTTATCGCGTAAAAGTTTGAAAAATATAGTAATTGAAATAAATTAAGAAAATGTATTCCATTCAAAGATATAATGATTTTCTTTCTAAAATATTTTGATGTGTTAAAAAACATTAATTATTGTACTAATGTAATGACAATTCTCAAATCAAAATGGCACAGTTTAGTCCCAAAAATAACATTTCGACACATTATCAAGCCACATAAAAACAGTTTTTAGTACTCGGCCGAACAGGCAGCCGAAACAGTATGTTTTTATAATTAGAGCGTAAGACTTAAACATGTATTATTTATGAAGTTTAACAAATAAAACATGAGACAGTCATGTTGTTCTAATGAACAATTTTTTTTAGCAAAACTTTAAACATTTTTACATGTATAATGTATTCTGGTTTATTATAAACAATTTATTATAAACAATTCTGGTTTATTTTTTTAGCAAATTATTGTATCGAATGTTGTATTTAATACAAAACACTGTTGAGAATGTTCACAGGGATGTTAAAAAAAATTATTCATATAGATATATCTGAAAAAAAAAACGTAATTTCCCATTACACGACTGAATGAGGTATGGGATAGCTTCTCGCGTTGTTGTGAATTAACACGCATTCTATTTTCGTTTCACTACCAACGGCATTTTGGAATTTTTTTGAAATTTATTATTAGAGCGAAAACGTTTTTTTATCAAATCGATTACAAGTACCCGGTTCATATTCAACTTAATGATGAAACCGAATAATGAGTTTTAAGTTAAGTTTTGATTTAAAAAAAAATGCAAACATATATATTATATACATACTTCTTTATTATGACAATACGCAATATATCTATACAAAGTATGCAAAAATTAATGTCTGATTTTATTTTGGTTCAACCGGTTATTTTTTGAAAATGTACATGTAACATGAAGGTATGTATGTATATAAAATTATATACAAAAAATTCTGTTCGTGCCTAGTGCATTTATGAATCGCCTCAATTTGATATTCACAAATATTTATAAAAAGATTGTGGCCTTCAAAATAATTGACAATGGTTAACGGATCCTGTTATTAGTGAAATGTTTCTTCTTTAAGAATATTTTATTGATTTATTTGTTAAATGAACAATTATTTTTTGAGAGTTATGCCAATTTTTTATTATAAAATGAAGTAAGACTTCAATTCAAAGCCTGCATTTCTTTTATGTTTTAAAATATTGTTTGATATCTACGCTTCTCTACCATAAACATTGTTATATTGGTATTTTAGGAGTTCTTTGATGGGTCCGAAACCAACAACAAAAACATTTGAAAACCGACGGCTTTTATTTAACATCAACATGAAAGAAGTTTATAGTGAAATGTTTTCTAATGTTTGTGAAGTTTTTCCAGTCCATGCACTCAAGAAAAAATTATCATTTAGTTTTGAGGTTAGCGTGTAGAACACTTGATAAACATTTCACAATCATTGAACCAAGTCTGTTAATGAGGATTCGTGGCTGAATCCGAAATAGCTATACAGACTAGACTGCCTGGCATTATGAGAATTCATTCTCTTCTAAACTTCTTTCAAAAACATAAATGGTCTTTAACTTGAAAAAAAAACATTTAATCAATCTTCTAATAAAGAGACCGAACAATACTAAAACGATGATCTAAATGTTTATTTGATTAGTAGAGCTCCATTTATTATTTTGTAAATTTAAATATTTCGTTCATTTATGAACATCACCAAGAAATGTGTTACGTACATAATTTAAAGTAACAAACCATATAGGCATACTGTACAAGTGCCCTTAAAAGTTCGTATTTACATTTATGAATAAATTTGTACATAAATCTAAGGCATAAACTATCGACTTATTATTAGGTCCGATAACATCACACCGATGAAGTGCATTCGCTCCGTTGTTGATGATTTAACGGTCAGAATAGTATGCCTAATACAGTCGAGTTCGTTTATAACGAACAACTTTCAAAAGTTTATAACGATCTTTCAGTTAATACCAACACTTTTTCTGGTACCAATGGTTTTGCTTCTTTCTTATTATTAGGTCCGATAACATCACACCGATGAAGTGCATTCACTTCGTTGGTGATAATTTAACGGACAGAATATTATGCCTAATACAGTCGAGTTCGTTTATAATGAACAACGTTATAACCAACACTTTTTCTGGTACCAATGGTTTTGCTTCTTTGCCGTTATAGAGTACATCGTTTATAGCGAACTTTACGTGTAACGAACAATATTTGTTGTCCCATTTTCCAATTTTTTAAATTTTTTGACAGTTATATCAAACAAATCAATCTACAATGTTTTAAGTTATTTCAGCGACGATAACGTAATATGTTCCAAACAAATAATGAAATGTTATTATACTGTTTTTATTTCTGAAGATTTTTATGATTTTTTTTTTTTTGTAATAAAATATTGTTAAAAAACAATAAAAATAATTTTGAATATTTTTTGTATAGCCCCTATAATTTTTTTTATATAACCTAGTCCCGTACTGGACTGTACTTTATTGTCATAAAAAAACTTAAACTTAATTTCCCTTTGCACCCCATGAATGAGGTATGGGATAGCTTCTCGCGTTGTTGTGAATTAACACGCTTTCTATTTTTAGATTCACAACTAACGGCACCTACTTATTTATCGACGGATGCGAACGTCACTGTTTTGAGAAGCTCTTACTAGACACGACGATTGAATCGACGCTTAATACTGCGAAGTTGCTGTCAAACAACATTCGAGGGGAGCCGACAATGAAAGAAAATTTTATTTATTTTTTTCTTTTAAGATGACTGGAGCCAGGTTTG
Organism: Muscina levida; assembly: GCA_964034835.1. NCBI lineage: Eukaryota > Metazoa > Arthropoda > Insecta > Diptera > Muscidae > Muscina > Muscina levida. The sequence continues at coordinate 117,474,261 of OZ035883.1, read as the reverse complement.
AACCTGCGATCTCCCGGATCGTAGTCGCGTGTTCTAACCACTATGCCACGGCCGGTCCCAACTTTATTGTCATAGGTTGCGTAAATTTCAGACAAACAACGTTTTCAAAGGCGATCTGGGAAAATCAACAAAGATTTTTCCATTATTCCAGGTTTAATGGATATTAAAGAATTTTTTAAAGTGTAATTAACAAAAAAATGTAATCCCAATGAGGCACCTCATATAGATATTCTCTTCATTCTTTCCCAAAGTAAAGTTGCGATCAAAATCTTACTAATAGATATTGAATATATTGCGCTAGGAATTAAAATACTATAAATTTTCTAAAAGGGGTCTATAAATGTGTGAAATAATAAGTCAGCAAGGTAAGACTGCTTTCTGGAGAAAGAGGTGACAATGATCCTTAGTGTTGCCTGAGTGTAATATTTCAAGCAAATTAGTGTGGTGACGTGTTTTCTCGATAATTTGGCATATAAAACTGTGCTTAGCCAAAGTTATTTAAAATTTCATTTTGAAATTTCGATTTGATAAAAAATCTAATATGCCTGCCAAACGATATCCTTTCAACATCACCATTTTCGCTGCGCCGCACAGTGACATTTCGGCGGAAAAAATAGGGTTTTTCAACTTTCCAATTTAAAAATTTTAATGATATGGTTTTGTAAAGAAATATTTGGATAAGAAAAATTCTTCAATGTTTTTTTTACAAAAAGTGAAATTTTGTATAAAAAACTAACAGAAGTCAGCGGAAATTTATTCAATGAAATTAGATTAAAATGTGTGTAAGTTTATAGCTATGGCTTTTGTTTTATTTTTTAGTGAAAATATAGCACTTACTTTTTTATAAAAAAAAAATTGTGATATTGTCATAGTTTGGTTTGAGATCAGTTCTATTGGCAATTATTTATTATTGCCAATAGGTTTTTTGTCAAGAGTGTGAAATGTATTATGTTGACAGCAGGTTAGGCGTATGACGTCATTTCGACATTAACCAGAAAGTCTCGTCAGCGCCCTTTGCTTTGCCTTCTCCTCTATCATCGCAAACCTCAAGGGAAGAAAACATCTCAAAGCTAATGAGAACTTTTCCCAACGGTGCGAAGAAAGCATCCTCGAAGCGTACAACATGCCAACATAATACACACACAAGCACTTGCCTATGCATATGTCCAATTGCACAAAAAAAAATTATTGAAATTGGAAAAGTAAACTAATTATTAAAATTTATCAAAAACTATACTAAAAATATCAACTTTTCACTTTTTTTATAGAAAAAAACTTTAAGTGCTTTGTCTTACTTAGCCCTCTAACTATAAAAAAATGAAATGTCCGAGTATGTACTTTCAATTAAGAAAAACGAACTGCCAAACTTAATTTCCCTTTACACCCCATGAATGAGGTATAGGATAGCTTCTCGCGTTGTTGTGAATTAACACGCTTTCTATTTTTAAATTCACAACTAACGGCACCTACTTGTTTATTGACGAATGCGAACGACACTGTTTGAGAAGCTCTTACTAGACATGCCGATTGACTCGACACCAATACTGCGAAGTTGCTGTCGACAACATTCGAGGGGAGCCGTCAATGAAATAATTTCTTGGGCCAGGAGTTGAACCTATGATCTCCCGCATGGTAGTCGCGTGTTCTAACCACTATGCCACGGCCGGTCCTAGGTCCGATACAAATATTTCATACAAATGCTGAATAAGACAAAAAATTGGGTATACTTTCAGGCTTTGTGGAATAAAGGCTTGAAATGAAACATTGTTTTTTTGATTAAAAAAGCATTAAAAAGGGTTCATAACTGTATTTTATATCAATTTGTTTCAATGACTTAGGTGTTACACGCTTTAACTTGGGTTTACTTGACTACAAAAGCGGCATGTATTTGTGCGATATTTTCGGTGTATTTGAAGGCTAATATCTTTCGCGGGGGTTGTTGGGGATATTCTCTTCTTTTGTATGGAGACAACACATGTTTAACTTTTGAATAAAATTTTACATTTTTTAACTTTTATGACATTTTTATATGATTTTAGACAGGGAAGAAAAACACCTAAAATCTACAACTTTAAATGGGCGTAAAATCTAAAGTAGGCGTGGCATCCCCAATATGTTTAATTTTTTTTCATTAAAAATTTTGGCAAGTGCAGTTATATGGGAGGTGGGTGTGGGACTGGGCGGTCTTCCAAGATTTTCAAAATTTCGTATTTTAGCCCAAAGAAGTGTTTCTGCAAAATTTCATTGGTGTACGACCACTCCTTCTATTTTATTCCAAGAAATGTATGGGGCGGTGCTACTGTGCGCCTGCCAAATCAGTTATGTGAATTTTTTTGAATTTTTGTTATTGCATTTTTGTAAAGCTCATCTGGTCGTCCATCGACCCTTAAATCCCTTTCGCGATATCTTGATTGGTCTGGAAGTTATTAATATCAGTTATGGGTAGAATATATGAGAGATGTTTCAAAATAAACAAGTTTTTTGGTCAAAATGTTTCAGCCGTAGAAATCCTCTGTTATATTAACTATTGCATTTCAGTCAACATTCAAAGTTATAGTCAAAACCAAACGAAATTCGTTGTATTTTTTTGTATCATGAGTATGTGAAAATTCATTATACATGTATGATTCGTAGTAGCTTTAAGAATCATCTATAAATCTTACGAATCGTCCATAAATGTTACTATTGCTTTTCAGTTTTTATTCTAATTAGGAATGCGTACACATCTTATTTATAATAACTTCCATAGTACAATATCAAAACGTTTATCGACTTTTGTTTCCCAAATCTATTTGCGACATGATCTAACTCACAAAAGTTAAAGTTGAGGGTTTAGGACCTTTTAGTTTTGAAGCAACCAATTAAATAACTGACGATACAAGACTTACTTCGACTTTTGTTTTCTCTTGGCATCCCATGAATGTTTTTTTAGACTCACCCAAACTACAGTCCGACGACGATTTAGAACATCAGCTTTTTTAAGCTGCTTTTAGTAGTTTTTTTCGATAAAAACCGGATAATAACGTCTAGCGGTCCATAGAGCCACATTATAAACCGAATTCTCTTAAAAAATTAATAAAAATTAGGAGAATCAGCGTGAAGAAGAAGCATTTTGCACGTAGTTTGTTTTTGTAATTTGTGGAAGAAGGGAGGTTGAAAACAAAACATCCGCTTAGCGCACAGAGCGCATCCAAAAAATAAATACAAAGTCGTTTTGACAAAAAAAAAAAACGTTTTATCTTGTCTCAAATTTTTTTTCAATAGGGCTTCTGGCAAAGCATCTTATTTCGTAACAAGTTTTTTTTTTTGTGAAATTCAAAATTTGAAAAATTTGTAACATAATTTGAAATGCTACCTCTGGTTCTTGCAGTAATTACAATTTTCTCGCTTAAAAGAAAATTAACAAAAGAACTTAACGAGATAAATTCCTTTTGTCCTTTTAATTGCTAGAGTTTAAAAACCAGGCGTTAAATATGTTTCAAATATTATTTTATAATAGTTGCCCATTAACATTTCCCTAATTTTATATATAAATTTATGTATAACACTGTACGACACGATTTTTCATCCATGATCAAACTGACCAGATTCTGAAAATATAGCTAAAATAAAAAAATACGTATCTCCCAGTTTTTCTAGATCAGCTCATTTAGACTTTGCTAGAATCAGCCCTTGGCCATTTGAAACATATTTAAAAAAAATTCATCAACATCTGTTGACAATTTGTTTGTGACAAATTTAATTTATGACAAATTTTAAATTTATGCTTGGTCAGAACTACATCCAGGCCATTTGAAATACATTAAAAAAAAATTCTTCAAAATCTATTAACAACTCTCTGAGTTCTGCGAACAGGAAGAAGTCACTTTCAAGTCGTTGTATGGGAGCTTTGCTCCAAAAATTGAATTGCTCGCAAAGAACTTAAATGAGCTGATGTAGAAAAACTGGGAGATACGTATATTTTTATTTTAGCTATATTTTCAGAATCTGGTCAGTTTGTTCATGGGTGAGGTCAAAAGTTTAAATTTGTCCTACAGTGTAATATTGTTGTCTCATTGAACCTGTGTTAGAACTCTCAACTATTTTTCTTTAGCACTCATTGGCGTTTATTCATCCTTAAAATTAACTAATGGAAAAAATTGTATAAAGCATGCTATATAATATTATAAACCTAAATCCAATAAATATAAAATACTCAATTACTTTAGAAGTTCAAATCATTTCTAAATTTCGAAATTATCATTGACATAGAACTTTCAACACCTGCTGGCGGAAGTATCTGCAAAATCAACAAGTACACAAAGAGAATCGTAGCAAGCAAGAGATACACATCTGATAGATACAAAGAGAGCACACAATCATTGGCTCTCTTGTTTTACTTTTACAACTTGTTTGCTTCAAAAAGAGCACAAACAACAAATACATAACAAAAAAAAAATCTAACAAAACAAAAACAATCAGCAAAGAGAATTCGAAAGAGAACACATAAGTAATAACAATGAATGAATGCAAAAAAATGAAGGAAGAACAAAAATATACACATAATTGGAAGAAGAAAATTACAACAAAAACATGTTTTGTCGAAACAGTACTTGGAGAAGTACAAAAACAACATAAATTAAATAATAAAATTAGAATTTTTATAACCGTAAACATTTAATAACAAAAAAACCAATGTATGTAAGCATTCTCTCATGAATAACTCGAATGGACAATAGCAAGAGCGAGCCCGCGCCAACTACACCCAACCAGATTGGAGGGCGCTCACTGGCCTGGCCTCCCTCTGTGGCTGTGTCAAGTGTTAACATTGTCGACGTCACATAATGGCGCGCTTTTTTACGAAAGCACTTAATAATAACACAAAAGATGATTACAGCGAGTTTCACTTTGGTAAAGTTGAGTTGGAAATTGACATTTATGTAACATTAATCATGGAGGTGTGGAATTTCTGGAATTTCATATCATATCCCGAAATCCCTTCGTCGAACAAAAAAAAACCGCCACTAAAATTGTATCAAAAATTTCTCTACACTTTCTTTTCTGCTGCTGCTACTCTGCTGTTTGCCACAGCTCTAACCGATGAAACACGGCGTATACACACTGGGGATTGGCCATAGAGGAAATCTTGCGAGAAAAACGACACCAACATTTTTCGTCACTACTCGAATTGCTGGTATAAATAATTTTCCAAAATTTGTCATATCCATTTTATTGTGCTCGAAAAAGCCACTAACAATTACGAGCCAAGTATTTTGTATGGGGACTCGTCGCATTAAATTGCAAGAGCATTCATAATTTTCATTTTTTCTCTGGTATTCATTTTTCTTCTTGGTGGCTTTGCACAACTCACCGTGTTTTATTTTCGTATAGGATTACGATTCTTATTGAAATTTTTACAGATTATTTTAACGCGCAACACTTGTTAGCAAACATTTAACGCAGGCATCCGTAGATTGTTTTGATAAACAAAAACAACAAGATGTGAAAAAAATTTACGTGAAAATGTTTTTGGCGTGTTTTTTTATAATTTTTCACACAGAAAATTTTTCCATCCGTCGTTGGCGAAGTTTGATATCGTTTTGTCAAATTTTTTCACATCGATGTATGTGAAAAACAAAATGGCGATCTGTTCCCACACACAGGGTTGTACTTTGCAGACGGGGTAGTTAAAGCAATGTAAGTCAGGGTTGTTAACTATACAGGTAACTGGTAGATAATAATAGGAATGGTAAGTTTTATTGACATTTCGTAAGTTTTTGTGATTAAAAATAATAGATTGTAGCTTAACATTAATTGTAGATGACATGTGTTCTTAATAAGTAATAGAATTTGGAGAAAATTGGTTTATAATGAGCAGCGTTGCCAACCGTTATGCATTACTTTGAATAGGAAGGCACTCTAAATTATGCGTTTGTCAGAGCAATCGTACAATTTTGCCAAGAATTGCTTCATAATTTAGGCCGACTTGGGAAACAATTGCAAACATTTTTAGGCATGTTAAATTTTAATCGTAAAAATGATTATATGAATATATAAATAATATGTTTCAAACTCAAAATTGTGTTCATATGAGTATGCAATAATTATATATCTTTAAGTATTGTGTCGAAAAATAGAGAATAAATCTAGTGCTTGGACTTTCAACGCAGATTTTTTTTATACTTTTTATTTTTTCTTTTGATTTGAAGAAAAATATCCTTAAAAATTCCTCAAAACAGATTTCCAGCAACTCGTATATAGGGTAAAAATTTAAATTAACCCATTTTAAACTTTGAGTTTTTTAATTTATGAATATTTTTTCAAAAAAATCCCCATATGGTGGTACAATTTTCTGCACCAAAGAAATAATTAAAAATTGGAACTGCAATGGTGTAAAAAAGTCGTTGCACCGCCCTCATAAACCATTAGGGGTATAAAGAAGAGATTTGGTACATATGTTGGTCGTATAAGAAAAATTACTTTTTTGACTATATGGAAAATATTATAGGTAATATTGCCCAATTTACAATTAACATTGCTTATGTACGCAGATGATGTTAATGTTTGCATTACTTGCGATAATGCTCCCGATCACGTTCATCTGCAATAGTTTTTATACTTGGTGCAATATTAGCCTTATGGATCTGAATCTGACGAAGTGTAAACATATGACGTTTTCCAGATCTCGTCCAATTATTTCTCCGCTTACTCTGGGAGGTTCAACTGGAACTTCCTAGTGGCGGAAATCATGAGAAGGAAGGCCTTCTTTCATGAGTTTAAAGGGTTTTTTTTGGATCCGGTGTGCTTTCCTTGAAATCCTTTCTTCCATTCTTTTTTTTTACATAAGAAGGCCTTATGGAAGCTTTCTATAAGAAAGTCATATGTAAACTTTCTATAAGAAGGCCGCATGGAAGCTTTCTATAAGAAGGCCTTATTGAAGGCATGCATGCACATGAAAAAAGAAGGACTTGCTAATAAAACTAAAATTATACAGTGCAAAGAATTCTGGCATGTCTTCATAAAAGTTGAAAGCAAACGTATTAACAGTTCTTTCCATTAAGAAGGCATGCAATATCCTTTTTATTTGGAAGCAAGAAGAGATGAGTATGAAATACCTCTGCATTTTTATACCATCACCCTTAGGGAGAAGGGTATAATTATTCCATTACCCTTAGGGATGAGGGTATATATCATTTGATACGACCCAAAAGTGTAACACATAGAAGGAGTCACTTTAGACACTAGGTTTCTTTGAACCAAATTTGATTCATGACTTTTTAAGTCGTGTGAGCCATGTCCGTCTGTCTATTTGGATGTCCGACTTGTGGGCACGATAACTTTCGAAAGACGCAACCAAATGTTTTGAAATTTTGCACGTATTAATATTTTCCCAAAACTACTTACGGTATTGCAAATGGGCTACATGGACCCGCCCCTTCTGGTCTCCCATACAAATTTACCTTTCCGCCCACTTAAGAGATGGAGTTATAACATAAAATAATCCAACGCGATCATACCCAAATTATTTAATTAGTAAAGCTGTAGCAGTATACAGTTTTTGAGAAAAAAAACTGGAAGTCTAGCCTCTCCCCATCTGGTACCTCCCATACACGTCTGTTACCGCCCACTTTAGAAGTCGATTAATATTATTAATAGATCTAACGCGATCGTGCCCAAATTCTGTATTTAGTAAAGTTCAAGCAAATAAAGTTTTAAAGAAATAATTTGGAAGTCTAGCCTCTCCTCATCTGGTACCTCCCATACATATCCATTTCAACGACCAAATTAAGCTTTGCTTGAACCACTACAGAGAATGTGAGCTGATTTTAATAACGTGTACCAATTTATTCACTTCTCCTCCTTCTCAACTACAAAAAAAATCACATGTAATAAATTAAAACAAACTAATCAATTATATATTCGCTTTTGAAGTAATCGCGAGTGGAACATCTAAACCAATTCACCAAATTTTCGATAATAACTTTTTAAAGTGTACATATTCTTTAAATACACAATAAAATGAAATTATTTTTGTTTTATATTCAATTTTGACCTTATTCTATGCACTCAAATCAAAATATTGCGATTCAAAAATATATGTTGAGAATCGTCTCTAATGGAATCGCCCTTTTGCTTTAACAAACTGTTTATTTGCCCCAATATATCCAAAAAAAATAAAACTGCCTGTGTTGCCTGACCGATTTCACATTATTATTTTTATTGTAGTCCAATTTAACTGCGCTTATATTAGACAAACGTACGCTAAATATGTGATAGGTGTCGTAATGTGAACTTGGCTTTAATGAAATTACATTATACGTATAGTGTTGCCAGCCACATGTGTATGAACATCCCTGTATTCTTGTAGAGGTCATATAGACGCTCAAATTCATTTGACAAATACGTGTCCAATTTGACTGTTAAAATATTTTGATACGGTTTAATAAACATGACTACCCCTCGCTTAGTTCCATAACTATCTCAAACTGATTCCATTATCCATTATTGAAATAGTTTTTCGGTGTTTTGTGTACACCAAAAAACAAGTTATTTATAAATACGAGATTTTAAAGGAAATGTTAATAAAAACTAAGTAAATGTGTGGAAATCTGAGTTTCTGCACCACAATTATTCAGTGTAATTCAAATGTTAAAAATTTAACTTAAATTAAACTAACATTTGATGAAACTTAGCGCCGGCGCGTATGGGTTTCTTGGGAACTCTTTTGACGCTAATAGCACCCCAATGTGTGGGTACTTAAATTAAAGGTATTATCACCTTTATTTTAATCAGACTGTTTTTAGGTCTCTATGAAACTTACATATAAGACACATTGTTTTAATTTTTGTAATCTATTAAACTGTTTTAAATTGTTTTTCGGTTTTGATTTTTATTGTAATTTTATTATATTTTTTTTTTAATATCAAGCAATTTAATGTTTTTAGTTTTTTATTCATTATTTTATTTTAATTGTAATTTAATATTTTTTTTTACGAATTTTTAGTAATTTTAATATTTGGCGCATTTTTTAATATTTATTAATAAGAATTTTGTTTTTAGTTTTTTTTTTCTTTAATATTTATATGTAATTGCTTTTTTTTAAATAGTTAAAATTTGAAAAAAAATTTTGTGAAAATTTTGGATAATTTAAATTAGATATTTTAAGTAAAATCTGGAGAATTCTTTAAAAACATATTTTAATGTTATTCTTCATATTTTTATAAAAATGTAGGTAGGGAGAAAATTGTCAATTTAGGTGCGGCAGTATTTTTATTAAAAAAAATAATTTAAAATACCGTAAGCACGTATAGGGCTACAAAAATAGGTCTAACTTAGTCAAGGATGGCTGTAGGGACATAGTTAGAATCGTGGTGATATTACCTTTAAGTACTCTCACAAGAGGGACCCATTGTGGGCTCCCTAGGGCACCAACTTTGACCTTCGGTCTTACTCAGTCTAGAATTTATCAAAGAGGAATTTATCAAATGTTTAATTTTCATATATTAGAGGATTTTTTCGGTAGTGACGACAAATTTTCCTAACCTTTAATCTAACTAGGTCCAGAATTTTTAAAGAGTCTAAAAATTGAAATTGTTATCGCAATACAATTTGTCTCTGTTTGAGTCCAAGTAAAAGCAAAATTTTCCTGACATGGACATTCATTGATATAAAAGCTTTTAGACGGAAGCTGACGATGGATTTATGTATACATTATCATAAGATGCAATATATCACAAATATCTCCTATTTTCTCTAGGATTTCGATATTCGTTCATCAAACGAAAGGCATCATTCAGATTACCGTCGATAATTAGTTTGTTCATGCCACTTGTGAAAACAAAAAATAATTTGTTTGTAATATTGTACTAAATATGCTAGTTTTATTGGAAAAATATACGCACAAGAAACATAAATACTTAGATTAAATTATAATAAACTTTAAGGTATTTTATACACAGTGGAGGGCGACACCATAAATACTTTTCTTAATAAATGTCTTTTTCAATCTTAAATTTTAGACTACATAGATACTCTATTTCATGCTTGTCACGGCCATATAGCAAACACCATCACAGCTTCCTGAAGGCAATCTAATTAGGTGTTTGTAATTTTAAGCAAATTTCCAAACTTATGTTCAAATCTGGCTTATAACGATTGATTAAACGCAATAAATTAAGTTTTTTGTTTTTAGAGTTATTCGATTCCAATTCATAAAGCGTGGATAAATTAACAAGTAAACTCTCATTTAGAGACTTTTGTGGATTCAAGTTAATTGCTCTTTCAAATAAGTTTATCGCATCCTTCAGTTTGCCAGCGTACAGCAAACAAACGCCCATATTATTTAAGATCATAGTATTGCCAGACTCTAAATGCAAAGCCTTTTGGAAGGTGGCATAGGCTTCGGGGAAATCATTTTGGGCAACGGTTATAAGACCCTTGTCGACCAAATCACGGATATCAGGTTGGGAATATCTACAAAGTAACATAGGTAGATTATTAACTTTACTGTACGTATCACTTTTCATACACTCACATTTTTCTAAGCCGTCGGGCTTCGGCAAATTTCTGTTCTGCTCCAAAAATATCACCAATTTGTAGATAAATTCTACCCCAGGCTGAAAACAAAGCTCTTCTCTCTTCTTTGTCCAAATCTGTACCATCTGCTATCATGGTACGTAGAATGTCATCAATAAGATTGTACTTTTTCAGCTGTAATGTGATGGTTAGTAATAAAGTAATGTAATATAGCGACAATTGTAAAGCAACTTACTATAATCGCACAGTTTACTATGGCATGCAATACACGCAGTTCCCGTTTCTTCCAAAATGCCTGTGCCTCTTTTGTTTTCTTTGCAGCAAAATATAATTTGATGTCATTACATATCACATAGATCTCTGACAAACGATCCAAGGCCAATTGAGGATTACCCAGATAGATGGGCATTTCAGCCAGCAGTAATCGAAATGAGAAACAAGCAATGGAACCAGTTTTGCCGGGATACATTTCGGGATAGAACTGCGGGCAAAAAAAAATAAGTAAATTATATTTAATAAATTCTTCTAATGTTTGTATAACCTTACTTCATAAAACACATCGGGCCTATTGAGTTTATCGAATGGTTCAGCCTCTTGTTGCAGCAACTCATATTCTCCCAGTTTTGCTAGCAGAGCCAAGCGTGTGAACCATAATTGCAGCGAATGAGGCGAATGTTTTGCTGGCTGACCCGCTCGTCCATAGCCCTGACCATAAATTGTCAACAAACGGCCCGTTAGGTTGATAGCTGCTCTATAACAACCGGCTACAATTAGAGATCGTAGGCCTCGTTCATCTTGGGTTACATTGTCCACCCCGAGAATTTTACGTTGAGCCACTTCGGCCTCACCCAAATGTTTGGAAACTGCCAGCGCTATTAAATCAGGCTACAAAATTATGAAAGTATTATTAATATTGCAGTAAAATAGGAATGACTATATATAATTTTGAAATTCTCGTAAAAAAATTTAAATCATCACCATATTAAAATTTTAATTAATAAATTGAATTAAAATAAATTTTAGTGAAAACTTGTTCTGCGTAAGAACCTCAAATCGAATAAATATTAGGTATATCATTATATAGAACATTTTCTGAAAATACAGTAGTCCCATCACCGCAAACTGCCATCATTTTTCTTGCGCTAATCATAAACCCTACGTAACGAATAAAATTTCGTATAAGGAAATCTTACCAAATCTGCCGCCGTCTGTATTCCAGGCGTTGTGAGTAATGGCTGACTTTGTGCCATCGGGGACTCCCAGTAATTTCGTACTTCATCGGGTATTCGCAAATCCTCTTCTAGTTCTGCGGGATTTTCCAGATATTCAGGTGGTTTATAACCACCCGTAAATGTATTGGAAGCTAAGTTGCCCACCGAGTTGGCGGCAGTTGTAGTGCTTTGCGTCAGAGGCGTCACAGGAACTTGCGTATTCATATTTTGGGCTTGTAGAGGCATAGCTGGATTGTTTGAAGTTTTGGCTGAGGGAGGCGTATGTGTGGATGTAGAGCCTAATAACGATAAATAAGCAGACACTGTTAATTAACACTCCTCACAAATGGCTCAGTTGAGTCTCTTATTTTGTAGTTAACGTACCCATTTTTTCCATTGTCTGCCCCTTATTGTCTACTAATTCGTCGAAAAAACTTGGCGGATCATTTGCAAAATATTGACTAAGACTGGGTGCAGCATTGTTGGTTTTATTTTCCATGGTTTCTTTGTAGGTTTAGGTGGTGCGTAGCTCTTTTCCAGTTTTTTTTTTCGTCGGATTTTCTGATTTTCTGTTGTAAACAGAAAATACACCTGTGCCAGCTGTTTTGATGACATTTCAT